>JAHNEJ010003666.1:0-360461 GCA_022559845.1 Amorphophallus konjac | reverse complement strand
CAAGCTGGGGACACGCGTGGCATCGGCGGCTCGCGCGCCCAACTGTCAGAGACTAGGCGGAAGCTGGCCGTCGCGCAACATGAGCTGTCGCTCCTGGTAAGTTACGTGCCGCACTTTTAACTTCAGATTTTGGAGTTTCACTGACGGCCGTTGTTTATTTTGTTCCAGCGTGCCCAGCAGACAGCGACGGTGAGAGTGGCTGGCGGATCTTCCAGCTCCTTGGCCCCTTTTCTCGAGATTGCCTCCCTCCGGGAGCAACTTACCGGTGCGGTGGCCCGCGCGACCCGGGCGGAAGAGGAGCGTGACGCCTGGGTGGCGACTGTAGCGGAGCTGCGGCATCGTGGTGAGGAGAGACCTTCTCCAGACATCCTGGAGTTAAGGGTTCTTCTGCAGATGATGAGGAGAGAGGCAGAGAGAGAGAAAGCCGAGAGAAGGTCCGAGCGACAGCGGGATCTGACCGAGAGGAGGGCCTTGGAGGCCCAAGTGAGGGAGCTCCAGCTGGGCCTTCAGGCCGTCGTGCATAGGTTAGGAGGGATGGAGACGCGCTACGAGAGAGCGCGAGAGTTCGGGGAACGACTCCGCCAGTCCGGTCGCTTTGCCACTAGTGGCTTCTTCGCCACGCCAGGGGAGGAGCAGCGAGTCACTGCTGCGGAGCAGGCGCCAAGAGGCGAGGCAGGTGCTACTGCACGGGGATCCCGGAGGCTTCTGAGAGACCCTCACCTTGGGGGAGAGGAGGAGAGTGCCCAGAGAGATGAGTGATGGTGAGGATTGGCGAGCTAGTGGACCCGCCACCTCTCTATGATTGTAGTGTTTGTGACAGCTTATGTAGAATTATGAATGGAATGATTTAATTTTCTGCTGCTTGTTTGTTCTCTTGTGTGTTCCTTCTTCCATACACTTCCTTTCCTTTGCACTGTTCCCATGTGATGGGTCTGCCGAGACTCCGCCCCGAGCGGAGAATCACGTCTTGTTGTGACCATTTTCCACGGGAATCTGCCGTCGAAGTCAATAATGACGGCCCTAGTTTCTTTTCCCGAATGCTGTGTCAAATTTTACGGACGTCCTCCAAATCATGATAGGGTATCCCTAGACAACATAGGGGCTATTCGTCGTATTATTCGTCCAGTCAATCACCCTGTGCGCGCGGTGAAGTGACACACAGGACCGCATGGCAGGTGCCTCATTGCGAGGGCTATCATCAACAGGTGATGGAGGTAATCTTGGCCCGCACTCCTTCCGTTTCTATAAATTCTTGTCCCTTTTATTTTCCCAGGTATATCGAGAGCTAACTCGAGGAGCACAAGTTCTCACGGGAGAGGAGGAGTTTGAAATTCCGAGGGTTGGATGGAGGGCGAATCTTCCCATTCCTCGAAGAGAAGCAGGTCCAGTGGTAGTAGTTCCAGGAGGCTTTCAGACCTTGAAGGGCACTTCAGCGAAAGGGCACAATCACAACTCGTAAGCCAAGTTTTCTTGCCCTTTTTTTCATTCTTTCTTCCTTTCTTCTGACCAAACCTCACCCCCATTCCTTGTAGGTTGTGATGAAATCACAAATCTTATGAGAGTTGGTAGTAGCAGCGTACAGGGCCTCCCAGATTTTCAGAAGGCGAGGCTAGACGTGATGGGATTTGGTACCTTCCTTCGGATCAAGCCGATCCAGCTCGACCTGGTCCTGATCCAAGCCTTGTGTGAGAGATGGGACCCAGTGAGTCGGGCATTCCTGATGCCCTGGGGGCACATGGTGCCCAGCTTGGAAGATGTGGTCCGGATCACAAGCCTGAAGGTAGAGGGTGAGGCAGTGACCGGAGTCACTTACGCGGACTACAGAGAAGGTGCCCAGAAGTTACTGGGTTTGGACCTAGATGGTCGGAAAAATAGGTCGGTAGCTAGGGCGTCCCTCATGGATGCATTAGGGCTCACCGACACTCGTCGGCGGGACGATGAATCCTCAGAAGAGTTCATGGAAAGGATGGAAATAGGATGCCGTGCCGTGTACTGCACAGATTTCGGCGACTGGGAAAGATGCAACATAGATTTGAGGAGATTTCTCTTCTTCCTTTTGGGGAGATTGGTACTGAGCTCGAAAGGGGACGGTATCCAATGTTGCTTCCTGGAGCTGCTGTCAGACCTTGAAAGAGTAGGGTATTATGCCTGGGGAGCCGCCATGCTGGCACACTTGTTTGCAGGCCTATTCCAAGAAACGGATCGTGAGATGACTGTGAGTGGTTTCACACCATTCATCCAGGTATTTTTTGGTTTTGCTTGTTTTGTATTTTTTTGTGTTTTTGTAAAGTACTGATGACCTGTGCCGAGCAGCTATGGAGCTATTATTACCTCCCTATGGGGAGAGCTCGGCATTGGCAACCCGTGGTGGTGCCGTTAGCCAGGCGGTGGGAACCTATCATGAGTGCGGCACCCCTAACCTACCAACTGATGGTGCTAAGGCGGGAGCTACAGGAGTTCCCTGCAGCGATGGTAAACTGGAGGCCCTACTCAGACATGGTCGATGCCGACCAGCCGTGAGTTCTAGCAAGTCGTGCCCGGTTCGGACGGGAACTGTGGATGCACTGCCTGAATGAAATCGAGCCGCTTCGACTACGATTAGTTATGAGGACTTTAGGACTGGCTCAAGAATGGGTAGATTCAGCTGTGCCACCTCGTGTCGGGAGAAAGACGCGAGGACCGGCGACCTGCATTGACTGGCGCGTGCGATTCCCTGATCAGTATGAAGACTGGCAACGGGGTGGCACGATTGTAGAATCACAGGCACGGGATAGCGAGGACTACTTGCGTCTATATAGGATAAAGTACGCAGAGCGGCTCCAACCCCGGGGACTTGTGGAGGTAGGTTTCCCCTTTTCTCTTCTCTTCTTTCTCCTTTTCTTGGTTTTCTGGTGAAAATGCTGACTTGTAAGGCTGCAGGATGTCCGAGATGCCATGATAGCGAATTTACGAACTCGTTTGGCAGAGATGGAACAATAGTTGGGCGATGCCCGCGGAGCTACGAGCGCCTTGGTAGGTGTACAGTACGTTCCTAATTAAAACCCCAGATTCCAGATGTTGGCTGCTAATTCACGCGGTCGTAGCATGCCCAGATTGGCGCGGCTTCCCCAGCGATGGGAGTGGGTGGTGCCTCTTCCAGCTTGTGGATTCCCACCTCAGAACTTGACTTGCTTCATGAGCAACTTGCTCGCGCCACGCAGCGTGCTGCGGAGGCAGAAGGGATGCTCTCTATATAGGTAAAAGTTTCAGTGTTGAGTTCTCCTTGTTTATGCCTTATCGTGTATCTGAGATGGTACACTTGGCAGGAAAAGGAGACGGAAGAAGCGCTTGCCAAGGCTGCGCAGAAGGAGGCTAGGATAGCAGAACTGGAGAGGGAATTGCGGCGTCATTCTGATGACGACTCCTCTAGGGATGCCGTAGAACTGAGGATCACTCTCCAGTTGGAGAGGGAAGACCGCGAGAGAGAACGTGTAGAGAGAGAAAGAGACGCAGAGAGAGAAAGAGCCAACAGATTGACTGAAAGGGAGGAACGAAGGGCCATGGAGGCCCAACTATTCGAACTCCGAATCAGCCTTGGTCTTGCTGAACAGTGGCTGAGAGATGGTGAGGAGCGCTACCGAAGAGCACGAGAGCGTGGCTTTCGTGTTGGTAGCTTCTCTGCTGCTTCCGTGGATCAACGCCGGGATGTGGGAATAGAAAGGGGAGTACAGAGCGGTAGGAGTACCGCTTTTCGTAGTTGGGTAGCACCTTTAAGAGCGTTTTGCCCGGAGAGTAGTGGGACGAGTAATGCAGAGAGAGAGGGCGGAACTTGATGTAATTTTTTTTGGTTTTTGGAATAAAACACAAGGTTTGGTTTGTTTATTTTTCACCTATGCTTCAGTTGCCTGAATCCCTGCACATATCACTGAAACAAACAAATCAGAATTTCTGTTCTGACTTGGCCCCCTGCTCAATAAGCAAATGGTCACTGCGACTGTCCTTGATAATTGGTCAAGGGGCCAAGCCTTTATTAATAAAGGCAAGATAAAGATATGATGATGATAAATGCGACAGGCCCGCACACGAATGCAAGTGGTATTAAAAGTGAGATGCTGTACGCAAATGTAATCATGCAAAATTGATTTGTTTTCTTTTTAATATTTGGTATTTTTTTTATTATTTTATAAAAAAGATTTTTGTTTGCAAATATGTACATTTTCTCTTTTCCTCTTTTTTTTTGTTTTTATCATTTCAATTTTTTTTTGCTAACGCCCGGCAAGCACCCAAATGGCACCTAACCTACGTGAGAACATGGGTTTCTTACTAACCTCCCAGGTATCCTAAGTGCACATCTAGGTTGATTTGGGCCTCTAGACCCCTCGAATGATGATCTCGCCGGCTAAGACTTACCCTGATGACAATACCGTCATGCCATGCTTAGGCTCCCAGTCGCTTCCGACCACAAGGATTCACCCAAAAGGTGTTCGAGGTAAATGATTTGCCCGACCCGGGTCTATTTCCTCACAACTCTAGATGGTATAAGATGGAACACCCTGGAACCCTAACGACTAACCGCGCGACGCTGACCCGGAATCAGACGTCGTCGCACCCATAGGTGACGCGCTTGCATTGGCCTAAGCCCGAGGTTAAACAAGAAGACGTCAAGGTGGTAAATAGGGGTCTTGACCAGCCAGAAACACGGAGACTCCTTCGCAGCGATAGCTTTTACTTTTCAAAGTAGGCAACCAAATGTGTATATTAAAATAAGGTCGCAGACCCTAGGCAGTTTTCACCTTTCAGAAACTCCATCGAACTTTCATCTTTAGAGGGAGAAGGAAGAGTGTAGGGGATAAACCTCCTGAGAGGACCGGTAAAGCCGTTAACCCGGCGAGCGAATAAGGGCCCATTAACTCTTTCCTTTCAGACAACTTCGGACCAAATCTCGAGCATTTACATTCCACGGCCCCCTCTGTGGATTCAGACTTTTGCTTTGAGAGGTTCCGTTTATCGCACCAGGCACGGTCACGACCAGGCTTTTCTCTTGATTTTGATTTTGTATTTCTTTTTGTAAGGGAGATAAAGTCGTTTGAAGTTTGTGGACTTCCTTTTCGTGTGCCTGCGGGGACACTGCCCTCTTCTCGTGCTCTGATCGATGCTCGAGGAAATAGATCCTACTCTTGCCTTTGGGGTTTGAGTTTCGGTTTCTCATGCTCAGCGTTTTAAGGGCGCCGACTGTCTCATTTGGTCGAAGAGAAAAGAATAAAGATTACAGCTTCCGGAGATCTTCTGGGTGGATTCCCACCGTAGGTGATGCTACCGACTTTTTTGAATGAAATACATAAGTGAGCACATGTTAGCTTCCTTCGAGCGAGCATAGGCTGACGTGGCCGGACAGGGATCTCCACGGTTCTGGCAAACCAAGACCCAGTGCCTACCAAGCCTTAATGGGCCCTATCCTAACATGAAGGTTAGATGTAGGGACTTAACTACATGGTGACTGCCAGGCATCGGCATTTTGAATTTTCCATATTTTTAGTGGTTTTCAAAATTTCTTTCTTTTTTGATGTTTTTATCTTTTCATCATTTTTTTTGTTTATTTTGTGCTAAGGGTAGTATTTCTTAAGATAAAGTCCATTCCAAGGGTGGGATAACTCGGTCCCTTCGGCGTTGATTAGCTTGTAGGCGTTGCCAGGGTACACGGCTTGAATTACAAATGGTCCTTCCCAATTGGGTTGGAGCTTAGAACGCGGCCCTCCAGGTTTGACAAAAATTCTTTTTACTACCATCTCACCGACTTTGAATTTTCTCTCAACGACTTTCTTTTGGTAAAAGCGAGCGAGTCTATTTTGATACACACGTGCGTGTTCGGCAGTGGCCAGCCGCTTCTCATCCAAGAGTTCCAACTGGGCGAGGAGTGAATTACGACGATCGTCGAGGGGAAATTCCTCGTCCAATTATACCCTGAGAGAAGGGATCAGAGTCTCGTACGGGACTACCGCTTCCATACCATAAGTAAGGGCAAATGGAGTCTGCCCGGTGGGGGTACGAATTGAAGTGCGATAGGCCCATAGGGCTTCGATAAGTTTTTCTGGCCAGTCTGAAAACTTACTAGACTCGCAGGTTTTTTTGATGATTTTGAGCAATGTTTTATTGGTGGCCTCCGCTTGGCCGTTACCTTGTGGGTAATAAGGCGATGAATGATGCAATGCAATTGTGTACCTTTTGCAGAGGTCCTGTAGGTCCTGAGAAATGAACTGTGGCCCATTGTCGGTGACGATCGTGCTTGGGACGCCGAATCTGGCGAGGATGTTCTTCATGATGAACTTGCAGACTGTTGACGCCTTGATTTCCGCGTAAGCTTCGGCTTCGGCCCATTTGGTGAAGTATTCCGTCGCAGTAAGGATGAAAGATTTCTGCTTGGTGAGGGAATTGGGATCACCAAGGGGACCAATGATGTCGAATGCCCACATGGAGAAAGGCCACGGGGAGGATATTGGGTGAAGTGAGGAAGATGGTGAATGGATTTTATCGGCGTGAAGTTGACACTTGACACACCTACGGACATAGACAGCACAATCCTCTTCCATGGTGGGCCAGTAAAAGCCTTGGCGAATGATCTTCTTGGCGAGCATCTGACTATTCACGTGGCCACCGCACACACCCGAGTGCGTCTCCTCTACACATTTCCAAACCTCATCGTCACCAAGACATCTTAACATAATACCAGTAAGGCTCCTCCTATAGAGTAGACCTCCAACCAAAGTATATTTCTGAGCTACCCTTCTTATGACTTTCTTATCCTCTGTGGTGGCCCCTTCAGGATAAGACTGATCTTGGCAGTATTTGACAATTTCATAGAACCATGGTTTCTCTTCATCAGCCAGTTCCTCTTCGGCCTCTGCCAACATGATTTCCCTCCTCTCAAGGATATCTTCCTGCAGGATCTTCCTTGCTATCCTGTCTTTGATATTTACGTAGGAAGCATCATCGATTGCAGGTGCGTGAAGTTTGTAGATGGAAATGGACTTAAACCATCTTCCTAGAGGGAACCTTAAGGATGATGCCAATGAGGCGAGGGCATCGGCGAGAATATTCTGATGACGAGGGACATGAACAAAGATCAGTTTGGTGAATAGTTTGGCAAAGGCAGCAGTGAGTTCTTGGTATGGCTTGAGTTTGGGATCGCGAGTGCGATATTTAGTGAGCACCTGGCGAAGGATGAGTTGACTATCACCTACGACTCGCAACTCAGTGATACGAAAAGAATGAGCGAGTTCTAGGCCAGCTAGAAGGGCTTCATATTCAGCTATATTGTTGGTAACTGGAAATTTGAGCTGGTATGCCAATGGGAATGTGAGGCCTTCAGGCGACAGGAGGGCGATGCCGATTCCTCTCCCTTGAGAATTCAGAGCTCCATCAAAATATAGCGTCCACATTGGCTCATCTGATTGGTTGATGGACATTAGTTCCTCATCTGGAAACTCTGATTGGACGGGATCGAACTTGGGAAGAGGATGGTGAGCGAGATGCTCGGCTATGGCATAGCCTTTAATCGCCTTTTGCTGGACGTAGACGATGTCAAACTGAGAGAGAAAACTTTGCCAGCGTGCTAATCTATCCGTAAGGACAGATTTCTCCAGAAGGAATTTGATAGGATTCATTCGAGCAATCAAGTGGACCTCGTGAGCCAAGAAGTAGTGCTTCAATTTCTGCACTACCCAAACGAGGGCAGCACAGGTTTTCTCCATGCCGGTGTACTTCTGCTCACAGGGATTGAGAAGTTTGGACAAGTAATAGGTTACCCGTTCCTTGCCTTCTTCATCAGCTTCTGCGAGGATAGCTCCTACGGAGTCATCCAAGACTGAGACGTAAAGGATCAGAGGTTTTTTCGGTTTGGGTGGAATGAGAACGGGTGGACTAGCCAGATATTCCTTTAACCCTTCAAAAGCTTTCTGACATTTAGAATTACAGTGGAATTCTACTCCTGGCTTGGTCAACTCGTAGAGAGGTCTACACCTTTGTGAATGTTGGGACACAAACCGACGAATAAACTGTAACCTCCCGATTAAATCTCGGACTTCCCTCAAATTCTTGGGAGGCGGCATATCCCTGATAGCCTTGGCTTTGTCGGGATCTATCTCGATCTCTCTTTTGCTCACAATGAACCCCAGCAATTTACCTGACGACACACCAAACACACACTTCTTCGGGTTCATTTTCAGTTGGAACTCCCTTGACCTCTGCAAGACCTTAGCCAAAACTTCTGGATGTTCCATCCTGGTCCTTGATTTTACCAATAAGTCATCCACATACACTTCCAGATATATGTGCATCATGTCATGAAATATGGCCATCATCGCTCTTTGGTAAGTAGCTCCAACATTCTTTAATCTGAACGGCATGACCACGTAACAATATGTTCCCCAAGGGGTAGTGAATGACGTCTTCTCCTGATCCTCTTCTGCCAAACGAATTTGATTGTATCCTGAAAATCCATCCATGAATGAGAGGGTTTCGTAGTTTGCCGTGTTATCAATCAGCACATCAATGTGAGGCAAGGGAAAATCATCCTTTGGACACGCGCGGTTAAGGTCCCGGAAGTCGATGCAAATCCTGACTTTCCCATCTTTCTTCATGACCGGGACAATGTTCGCCACCCATTGAGGATAAAGAAGGACTCTAATGAACCTGGCTTTGTGGAGCTTATCGACCTCTTCTTTCATTTTCAAAGCCATCTGAGGGTGGAAACGCCTTAACCTTTGTTTTACCGAGATGGACCCTGGTTTTAGGGTTAAACGGTGTTCGACCAAGGTTGAATCCAGACCCGGCATATCCTCGTAGATCCATGCAAACGTGTCCTTATATTCCTTGAGAGCCTCAATTAATGCCTCTTCTTCAGAGGGTGGTAGGTTGTCACTTATGAGGATGATCTTAGGGTCTTCCTCAGTTCCCAAGTTGACTTCTTTGGTGGATTCTTCTACGGCGGTTGACGGCTCGTCGAATCTCCTCATTCCACTAGCGTATGCGCCCGCCGCATCCTCATATTCTTCACCCTCCTCTTCAGGGGGGCATTCTTCATCCGTGATCTCGTAGACTCCATACCCTTCATCAGACGCACAGTCGCCCTCACATTCTATTTCCGGTAGCCGGATGGGATTTTCTAACAACTGGGGGATGGCAAGAAGGGCCTGACACCTGGCGGCCAAATCCAGAAGGAATCGACGAGGGATCTGCCTACCCTTGGATTTCTTCCTAGGTACTACCCTTGGCCTATCATTCCTAGATTGACTGACAATATTTACAGAAGAAGAGGAAGACGAAGAGGATGGTGTAGAATGTACAGGAGAAGACCCCTCAGAGGAGGGGTAGAAAAGGTCGCTCATCGGACCTTGGACGGGTGGTCCGCAAGGCAGTACGCACCCGTGGGAGATGTAGGAGGTTTCCTCAACGAAGATGTGTTGTTGGGGAATTTAAAAATTGACGTTTTTTTTTCATTTTCATTTTTAATGACAAAGCAGTAAAAAGAGATTGGAGGAGAGAGAAAAGTGGTTATGGCTAGAGGATTGTGAGGCTCATAGAGCAGATCATGGTTAAAGACCTGGCGCGGGTTGAAAAGCCCACGTAGGTATGTAAACAGAGAAGGGGATCTGGGAAGATCATCAGACAATTGTCTGGCCCAGGAAGAAGATATCAGCAAAGGCTGAGACGAGTGGATGGAGAAGATGGCGGCTAATGAGCCGTCGATGGCAATGTTGAGGACGGATGAAGATCCGTCGATGACAGAGTCCTTCTGGCGAGGACGAGGATAGTTTGGAACCTTGGCAAGAGTGGTAATATTCTCTGGTATTTCGGAGATCAATGGTGGTCCTTCAAGCTGCGGAGACGAGAACATCCTTTCCAGTGCAACGGAAATGTCCCGTATGTCGAACCATTTGTCCCACTCGCATTCCGGATCTTTGATCTTGCCTCTTTTGGTGATCCTCGGACATTTTTCAGCCAAATATACAGCATGTGATCCCCCATATGCTTCTCGTGGGTGATCCCCCATCTGAACAACGGGCCCTCTGTTGAAGTGGTTTGATAGAGTCCATGTGAGGGGCTTCCAATCCGCCCTGAACGGTCCTTTGAAGCCTAGGCCAAACCTACGGTTCGGCCTAATTTCCTTTGGCGGTTTGAGCATACCCTGTAATTGTGCGCCCAGACCTTTACCCTGTTGATAGCCGATGTTCCTCATAATCTCCCAACCTTTGGAGTGAAAAGGGAGACATGATGTTGTGGTTGCCCTGACCGGCTCCTTTGGTGCTAGTGGAACATGAGATGGATCACGTACGTCCAGCAGTGACAATATGGGCCGATGAGACGGTCAAACAGAAGGCAGAGAGGTGTTGATAGCATCCACTGTGTGAAGGACAGGTGTACTGACCACTTTAATAATTCTCCCATTGTAAGGAAACTTCAGGCACTGATGGTTGGTGGAAGGCACAGCGTCCATGGCTTCGATGTAAGGGCGACCCAATATAGCCTTGAATGTGGGGTCCATGTCGAGGACATGGAATTCCGTGGGAATTGACATGGGGCCTAGTTCTGCCTTCAGAATAATCATCCCCTGCGGCGGCCTTTTGCTATTGTCATAAGCCGTGACCGTGATCGAGGAATGTCTTATTTGTTCCTCGTTGACCCCACACAACTGAAGAGTGCTCATGGAGATCACATTTATGGATGCACCCGTGTCCACAAGACACGAGTTTATGGATACCCCATTAATTTTTATTGAAATGCATAATGCATATTTCCGAGCTTCCTTGGGAGCGAGCTCGTAGTTGTGAAACATGATGGCTGGTTGTATGTCTGTTGGGGTCAGGACGGTCGAAATCTTCTCCACGGGGAGGTCTTCATTAACCATGACCTTTTGAAGATATTCCATCAAGGCCGCCTGGTGGGATGTGGATCTTTGAAGTAGCTCAAGGATGGAGATCCGGGCAGGCGTCTTGTCCAAGTGTTTCAATAGATCATACTGTGTTCCAGGGATAGCTCTTTCTGGTTGTTCTGCATCATCCTTCTCTGGCTGAGATTGCTCGGGATTCTGACTGTTGTGGGGGAAAATCCTGTGGAAAATCCTTCCACTCTGGAGCACCATTGCCTGCGGCTTTTGTACCTCTGTGGGGGTAGCAGTGAGTTTTAACAGGGGTTTGAGGGGTAGTAGTGGAGGAATGGTTGATGAAGCAGGGGTGATGACGGGAGCAGGGATTCTGATGAGGGGTTTGTTAGGTGGTGACATGGTGGAGGTAGAGGGGATATTGCGCGGATTATGAAGGATAAGGGGTCTAGAAGGTGGCGGTGGAGACGAAGTAGGAGTGGGTAGAGCTTGATGTGGGCAATGATTTTGAGGTGGGTGATGGTTAATGAGTGGTTTTGAAGGCATTAGTGGTGATACGGTGGAGAAAGACGGGGTTATGTATGGTTGACGGATGATAAGGGGTTTAGAAGGCGTAGGGGTAAATGTGGTAGAGGTGGATGGTAAAGTGGGGGAGTGAGAGAAGATGAGAGGGTGTGAAGGCGTAGTGGAGAGTGTCGGTTGATAGGAGGTCGGGGTGCGGATGAGAGGGCGTAATGGTAGTGGAAATGGTGATGGTGATACTGACGCGGGTTGATGAGAGAGAGGTGCTACCCGGGCAAGGTGAGGGGGTTGCATGACGATATGGTTGGAGGTAGAAAGAATGGAGGTACTTTCCTGGTGCCACACCTGCTCTCTCCCGATTTCCGGGAAGGAGGAGATGGGGTTAACCTGATGATTGGGCTGTTGGTGCTCTGGTAATGGATTCTGGATTATGCCCATGTCGGGTTGTTGTTGTGGGGCCTGCTGAGCCTGCTGTTGCTGTTGTGGTTGCTGTTGCTGTTGCTGTTGTAACTGCTGCTGTGGCCTGTGAGGAGGTCTCCTAGCCTTGAGAGCCGCGACGTATCGTCTCATCTCATCCCAATCTATTTGATGTTCATCATTCATATCATGGATGTAATCTTTGAAATGGAAGCAGTAATCTACTGTGTGTCCCGGCTGCCTGTGGTAGACACAGTATTTGGAGGTATCAACATTGGGGGGCCACACGGGCCTTTCTCTGGGTAGGGCGAGTTGGTTTGATGCCATGAGGGCATTAAAAATGTCTGCTAAGGTTTCCGGCAATAGTGGATAGCAGGCTCTCTTGGGACCGAGCGGCCTCCTTTGTTGCTGTTGGGGACCATAGTTCCCCGGGGGTGGAACTTGGTTGTACTGAAGCGGTGGTTGTTGTTGCTGAGGTTGTGGTTGTTGTTGTTGGGGTTGGCGTAATGGAGGCATATTATCCTGGGGTGGATTATTTTGGGGTGGAGGACGAAGAGGGAAAGGACCCGGTTGAAGGGGAAGTCGGGGCATTTGTGGAGGCCTTGGGTTGACTGCATAGTTGGCATTGTTGACCGCACTGACTTGCTCATTTATCACGACCCCTTCTATGGCTCCGCCCGGGACACCAGCGCCTGTCTTTCTGACCACTTTGGGTTTCGGCGACTCAAACATGTTCATGATGTGGGAGTCTTTTAGCTGGGTTTGGATGTACCGGGCCCTTTCATAGAGTTCCTCCATTGTAGTAAGTTTATTCATGGCCAGGACATGTCTGAACTGTGTGGTTGCATTAGACACAATCATCTTCACTTGTTCGGGCTCGGAGAGGGTATCCCTTATTCTTTCCGCCAGAGACCTCCATCTATCAGCATATCGGACAAAATCCTCGTCGGGTTTCATCTTTTCGGCCACTAGGTCGGTAATGGAGAGTGAGAGACCAACCATATCCCTATATTTCTGCAAGAACCTTCTCTGGACTATTTTAAAATTCTCGGCCTCGCGGGGCTCCAAGGAATAGAACCACTCAAGCGCGGGACCATCCAATGATCTCCGAAAGAGGTATGCCAGGGACCTCTGATCGTTTTGCCAATAGGAGGATTCATACATGAAATCCTTGAGGTGAATGAAGGGGTTGCCGGTACCATTGTATCTGCGGTACGTGGGCATTTCGGAGGGAGGAAGATGAATGACGGGAAGGATTGGCAAAGCAACCTCCGGGGTGGCTTTCACGTCCACCATTCTTCTTAGATTTTGAAACTGTTCGTCCATGCGATTGAACCTGTTGAGGAGCGATTGGGCGAGCTCCTCTGGAGGTGAAGGTGGCACTTGCCACTGGGGGAGAAACTGTCTCCCGGAGACTTGAGGGGGAAACCCCGAATGAGAGGGAGCTGTCAGACCGCCGACAGTTGGCCCTGGCTGAAGCGGTGCGTGGGGAACAACGGGAGTTTGAGATTGTGACGGGAACTGGAATGAGGGTGGTTGTTGGCTCGCTTGTCCTTGAAGCGAGGGAGACTGGATGGCTTGCGCCAATGAGGGAGATGGAATGGCTTGCACGGACTCTTGGAGAGGTGCGATGGCCGGAGTTGATTCCTGGGGCGTGGGGGAAACAGATTTCATCTTTAGAATGGCCTGGAAGGCCCGGAGCTGTTCAGAGGTAAGCTCCGTGTTGGCGAGGACGCCCAGTAAAGAAGAGATATCCTGTGGTGGGGACGTGTCCCTGGCAATAACCTGCACCTCATGCGAGGGGTCATGAGAAGGACCCGAGTCCATAGCATAGACTCGCGGGTCGGCTGACAAACCACGGCTATGGTGGTTCTCCTCAAAAGACTCGTGAGACATGCTCACAGTTTTCCCAGAACGTAAAAACAGACACTAGCAAGTAGGTAGCAGAGATTATCAAACAAGTGGATGCCTTTACGCCCTTTTTTTGTGTTTTGATTTTGATGATTTTTTGTATTTTTTAGCGAGATCCGAAGTTCACACAAAATGGGGACCCTAGTTTATTTTTGTTTCACCGCCGTGTCAGCTAGGGTCTCTCGTCTCACCACGAATGAAATGACTAACTCCGGAGAACTTCAATGGTACAACCAGCCCAGTGAACGAAGAGGAGATTCTTCGATGTCGGGGACTTACGGAGGTCCCAGTGTAGGAGATTCTAGTCCGTTGAGAGGAATTCCCAAACGGAGAGTCCTTCCTTCACCGGGAAAGGGTGATCCTCAAAAAATGAAAAAAGGATAGAAAAGAGGAATGGATGTATGCAATGGAATGCTGACAGATATATAGAGTAAGAAAACAACAGAAATAACAGACATATAATAAACAAACAACCAATCACAACTGATAGTGCTGCCGTGAGCACAACGGGGGCGCGCGCGGGCGCCAAGGTGGAGAGGCACGGATGGTGCCGAACTTGCAAGGGTAGCCGAAAGGAAGCAGTAGAGGTCCCACCGTGATCGCCAATCTGTAAGCGACGTCACGCGGTTCGGAGAAGAGCGGAGAAGACGCGGAACGCGCGCGGGCTTCTCTTATTTCTGTGTTGCAGCAAACAAATAACACAAAAAAAGAGGAGCCCGCGCGCGCTCCGCGTCTTCTCCGCTCTTCCCCGAACCGCGTGACGTCGCTCACAGTGGACAGCAGTCTGGAAGATTATGGCATTCCCATTGTCTCTAAATGCAGCTGTTGCTCCTCTTCTGCCCAGGAAGACCTCAACCACTTATTCATCTCTGGTGAATTGGCCTCTGAACTGTGGGGTTGGGTGCAGCCCTTGGTAAGCAACAAGGTCTATTTAAGTAATCAGATTTTTATTAGGTGTTGGAACCTACTAACCTTTACCAATCTACTCTCAGCCTTCAGTTTTGTGGGGATGTATGCTATAATTCTGATGATGTGGGAAATTTGGAAACAAAGGTGTGCTATCAGATTTGAGGGTATGGCTCTTAAAATTGATTCAATAAAGAGGAGAATTTCCTCCTCAATAGCCCTGGCTCTGGACAAGCTTTGCTTCCGCAAGCCCTTATCCCCAGCTCAATCCAGCTACCTTGCTTCTTTTCACCTATTCCCCCGGGTCAATTTATAAAGTAGCCATTTCTGGTCTTCTGCAGATTGGCACCTCAGAAGTTCACATTGCATGTTGATGGGGCCTCCAAGGGTAATCCTGGTAGGTGTGGTGGTGGAGGTTGTGTAAGAGACTCAAATGGTAAATGGATGGTTGGCTTTGCTTTCCACTATGGCATTGGGAATAGTCTTGTGGCAGAGGCAAGGGCTCTATATGATGGGTTATCAATTGCTAAGCTAGGTGATCTATGTTTGGCAGCTGTATATTCAGATTGTGCCCTTCTTGTGGAGGCTGTAAGGAAAGGAGCTCCTCCTAGCTGGATGGTTCTCCCATGGTGGAGGAAGATTTTGGATCTTATCCATGAAAGTGGCTACTTGATATTGCATACTTATAGAGAGGGCAACCAGGTTGCAGATTCCCTGGCGTCCTATGCATGCAATACTCCAGAAAATCAAGTTTTCATTCAAGTAGGAGACCTCCCTCGATTGACAAAGGGTGCATTAAGATTGGATAGAGCTGGGCTGCCAGCCATCCGAGTAGTTTAACTTTTCGATTGTACTTCATAGCTTTATATTTTGCTATATTTTGAGTCTCTTTGTCCTAACAAGACATCCTAACAATAAATCTGAGTAAAATTACATAAATTAAAATAAAATGAAATAACATATAAATATGAAATTAAATTTTTACTTACTATTTATTTGAAAAAACTTATCTGATTCTTTCGTTCCCTTTCCCTCGGTCGATTATCCTACGATGAATACAACAATATATTAAATAAAATAAAAAATGATTATTATATCTACATGTGTGAGACGGGTGTGTACGTGTGCCTGTGAGGGGGGGGGGCAACGGAAGCCCTGCGGCCAGCGGTAGAGGGAGAGGGGGGCCTGCGGCCAATGGGAGAGGGAGAGGGAGAGGGGGGCTGAGGTGTGTGCGTGTGTTTGTGTCTGTGTGTGTGTGTGTGTGTGTGTGTCTGCGAGGGGGAGGGGGGCCATGGACAGGGGAAGAGAGGGCGGTGGAGGGGGTGGGGGAGGTTGGCCAGAGGGAGTGAGGGAGCGGGACAGGGGAGAGGGAGAGGGAGTGAGGGAGCGGGACAGGGGAGAGCTAGGGAGAGGGATTGAGTGAGGGAGGGGAACATGATCGGGAGAGGGAGAGGGAGAGGGAGAGGGATTGAGTGAGAAAGGGGAACAAGATTGGGAGAGGGAGAGCACTTACCGGCGACGGCGACGGCGATGATGGGAGGAGGCTGGCGGCAACGGCGACCGTGAGAAGAGGATGATGGCGGCGACAGCGACGACGACCGTGAGAGGGAGGGAGGTTGGCGAATGGCAGCGACGACGAGGACGGCGGGGCCTCCGGCGACGGCGAGGATGGCGGCTCCGGCGGTGACGACCGCAAGCAGAGGAGAAAGAGAGAGTGAGAGGGAGAGTGGGGGGGTGGAAATGGGGGCATGTGGAAGGGGTGGGAGGAAGGGTTCGATGGTGGCGGGGGATGAAATTTTGAGATGGAAATATGAACGGAACTTAGATCCGTCTGAAATTTCAGACGGATTCATTTTCATCTGAATATACGTCCCAAATTTGCGACGTATAATAAAGACGGAATATATTCCGTCTATAATTATAGATGGATCTTCAGAGAGAGTATACTATGTCCTTAATAGATATGGAATTTGTGACGGAAATTAATCTGTCACAAATTTGGAATATCCGTCTGAAATACAGATGGATTTTAAGACGGAAAATATCCATATGAAATATCCGTCTGTATTTCCACTTTTTCAGGCAGTGATTCCTAGTGAGTCTTCGAGCTGCCATCCCTCTTTTGAGAGTGACCCCACCCCGGAGTGTCCACCTTTAGCCTCAGTCCCACAGCAGTGTGAGCATATCGAATCTATACTAGATGAGCAGGTGTCGAAGACTTGGAGTGGAGCGTACTCCGCGCTTCCAGGTTCGGTGACGGATCCGCCAGAACTACTCGAGCAGCCGCACCCCTTACTCGATGGGGTCGAGTTCTTCCCACCCGGGGAGAATTGATGGGAAATCAGAGCAAGACCACTAAGTTTTTATTTTGCATTTGAGTCCTTTTATTTGCATTTATATCCTTGGAAAAATATGTATACAATTGTAAGGCTTTATAAGCCAATTTGTCATTCCTTAAGGATCTTTGGGTTTTTGTGTAAAAGTCCAGTAGGACTAGCAAGGGGCCCCCCATCTCCTTCCCTATTGGTCCACCTAAGCCTTAAGGCCTATGTGGGGCCAGTCAAAGGTCCAATGTGGGCTTCTAGAAGCTTGACCATTCATAGGGGACAATGGGCTTAAAATGTCCAAGATGCCATCCCCATTTTTCAAAGGGGCCCCCCCTCTTAATATTTTTTTATTTTGTTCCAAACCACATGGGGAATTAAATATATTATATCCCCTAAGTGCCCCTCCCCTAACCTAGATCTGAGGTTAGTTTATGTCATTTTATATTTCATACAAATACCATGTAATTCCCATTTTACTAGAATTAATTAGAAGAAAATCAGAATTTGCCTCCAAGAGCCCAAGGGCACCCCTCTCTCTCTCCCAACCCCTAGCTGCTGTGAAAGCTACGAATTTCTGAAGTGTGAAGCCTCCTCCCCCTCCCCTTTCCTGAGTGTGAAGCTCAGCGCCGCCGCCACCATCGAGCCGCCATCACGCCGTCACCGCCACTCGCCGGAGTGCTGTCCAAATCAGGATAGAACCTCAATCCCGTATTTTTATTTGTTTCTCTTGTTGTCTGATCGACCCCCAACTTTGAGGGTTTGTTCTCCCTGTCACCCCTAATCTCCAGTTTAAATTCCGTGCCATTTGGCTTAAGTTTGGTATTTTTCCTTTATTTCTTGTTTCCCCCCTGTAATCTGCCATTCTGCAGATCCACGGGACAGTGTCACCTATTTGTATTTTTCCCACCCCCTTAAAAATTTCTATAAAATCCAAAAACATTCCTCAGTGTTCCTCACGTTCCCCCCTATCTCTCATGATTTTTTCAGCCCCTAAAAAAATCATTTATCTCTCGGTCAAAGGTCAGTTTCAGGCAGATCCTCTTTTATCCTGAGTGTCTGTAAACAGATCCACAGAAAAAAACAGTCTTACAGAGCCTCCCATTTCTCATCCCTTCGTTGGATCGACCTACAAAAATTATATGGTGTAGATCTGGGAGTCCTCTTTCCAACGCCACTGGTCGCACCTCGATCTGATTTCAGATCTGTGAGAATTAATTCCTTCCGCCGAGACGTGCAGATATGTTCCCTGTGCAGATCCGAAATTACAATCTTTGAAAATTTCACAAATAAATATCAAAAATCAACTTCAGGAGCCGCCGCTCCCAGGAGTCGACCAGGGACGTCCTGCCAACGTTCTAGCAAAGCGGCGTCTCCAGAAGATCTCAGGAAGGTGACGTTCCTTTGGAGGCCAAGGCTTGCTGTCCAGCGAGTCAGAACCGAGTCGGCGCAGCACCGAGTCGGTGCAGTACCGAGTCGGTGCAGTACCGAGTCGGACCAACAGGCCGAGTACGCCCCAAACGCCCGTCCAACTTGCTACCCGTCAACTCAGGGTCGATCCTCCCGGGCCCACTTGTAGCCCTTTACCTCCCTGCGTGGAGTGGGCAATAAAATTCACTGTTGTAATTAAGTTTTTACCATTGTACCGGGAGTTACCGTAACTAGTCGGGGTCATCTTCCCCACGCCCGGAGCGTGGAGGTATCGTGTCCACTCCTCTCTCGGTATTTACTTTATTTCGTATATTTCCGTATGCCACTGCTAGAGAGCATGCGATAGGATTATTAGCTCGATATTATATATTATCACCGCTGCGAGTGAGTGAGTGAACCCGTCCCGTGACTTGATCCGAGTTAACGCAGAAAAGCCGATACCCGAGACTCACAGCCGGTTTCTCAACCGCGCACGGTCCCACGTCTTCCCTCGCATAGGGGCGATCGCGAGCTAGACTCCCAGGTCGTGTGTCCGTCCCGCATCATATGCATAAATAATGGACTACTATCTTAAAACTACGATTTTTTCTTAATGGGCTCAAGTTCACTAAATGAGCCACCCTAATGGACTCTTAGTATAGCTAGTCCAATTTATTAATAGGTCTCCTGAAATCAGAGTGTTACACTATAAGTATACCCAAATTGGTACTTCCTAGAGGATGGCACGCGAGCATTCCTTCTTTTTAGGAGAGAGTCGAATATACCCCTCAGAAATTGGAGCCAGTCGTCTCATGGTCCACCTCGATCCGTCTCCTCTTCTGGAAAGCAATGGTGGACCACTAACCACTCCCATGAATGGAGATGATCCAACCAACTTCTAATCCTAGGGACTAAGGTGATGATCGCCACCCAAGAGCTCGGAGACAGCAATAAGGGCAAGCACACATAGCGAAGAGAGCGAGAAGGGGAGTATTATTATTATTTGCAAAAGGGGGAGTACAAAGGATGTTAGTCATCGTCCTCAGAACCATACAAGTCTGGGATAAGACTTAGCACCCCCTTGATGGCGTAGAAGCAATGGACCTTCACCAATGCAACCAGCCAACCTTGAAGGTATCACCCTATGTAATCGTCTACGGAGCGGAAGAAGATGTCGACATCCGCTGGGATTTAGAAGGCCTCCCTGATACCGAAGACTACCCGATAGAAGACTTCAAAATAGGGATGACAAAGACCTAGTCGAGCACCCCAGGTACTCAAGTCGCCATTACGGTTGCTCTCCCCTTCGCCAGAAGACTCAAACCCAGCAAGGATAAGCTTCCTACGAGAAACTATGAGTTTGATATAAGGGGTAAGAAGGTAAGGATCCTCACCAGACACTGAGCAAGCAATAGGGAAGCATCGAGCACCAGCGCCAAAGAGGAAGAGTGTAGAGGCGCCGCCTTAGGTATCTCTCACCCCTCTTATAAAATCTTCAGGAAGCGGCAAGTCTACCTTATTCTGACAGGCGAACAGTCGAAAGCTCAACTGCCACCACTAATGTACTTGGCGGGAAAATCAAGAGCCACATCGATGGTTGCTCAGTTCTGCTTCTCCAAGCATGAAATGACACCACCATGATGATAGTGACATCACCTAGCACGTAGGGGAGCCGCCCTGCGCACCAAGAAAAATCGTAGGCCGCGCGATTCCACTTGTCACAGATTTGAGAAGGTTCGTGAAGGCTCGATCAAGTATTCCCCTCGACTAACCTCGTGCAATTCCTCCCGAGCACTGAGAACGCTCGATGCTCAGGAGTGGGGGGCTAGTGAGGAGGAAAAAATATGTCAGGTCTAGTGCGGTTCAGTAACGCCAGACTCATTGTGGTCCAGAGTCTCCAGGCCCATAGCGGTCATCGCCAACCTACCAACGGTCCTAAAATGCAGCCCAATCGAGGCCTATCAAAGATCGACTGCCCCACAGGCAAGATCCTCACGTACGTGTGCATCCCAGACGTCGTGAGACTCACCAACGGACGAACGTTGAGACTGCCATTATGGGGCTAACCCCGATGAGTACTGAACCATGCCTACGCCGCCAAGATGCCCACGCCGTGATGTCCTTTGTCAGGGGAACGAGCGAGTGGACAACAGATGATCCCTATGATCAATCAAGACACCGCTCCACTCACCACGCCATCACTAAGTCAGGAAGGGATGATGACGGACCTAGAAGGGGGACATACACATGCTCAGACACAGAGAGAGGCAGTGACGTACATCTATGACCAAGAGGGTGAGTAATACAAAGAAAGAGAAGATAGAGAGTTCTCCACCTAGTTCTTCCAACCACGGCTTTGTCTCCAACCACTCTCCATGAAGCTAGGCATTCTTCATGTCGTCGTTCATCATCTTCACTCTACAAGCTCTTGATTTTCTCTCTGTCTCCCTAGCCCTTTCTTAGCTCTCTCGACTAGTTCTGACTTAATCATCATAGGGTTGTCCCCTGGGATCACTCTTAAGGTTCCTTCCGATGCTCCGTCTAGTGGTTGTAGCTAGGTTTCCTCGAAGTTGTCAGTCGCTCTTTTCCCTCTAACAAATCTTAAAGTTGTTGTACGAGATGGAGGTAACACTTTTTAACCTCTGTAAAATTAAAATTTTTAAAAGCCAAAATCTAAAAAATCTAAATATATAGGAAAGACTATAAAGGTGAATCTGTCATTCTATTGAATGTGTGAGAAGATGAAACAATAGTAGATTAATAATGATTCATCTTAATTCACTTAAAATTAAATTAAACGAACAGCATGTAATGACACATATTTATATAATGAAATATTGTTATCATGAGAGTGTGTATGACAATATATATATATAATAGAATATGAAAAATTGCGACGAGATACATGTAAGTATCCCTATAATATATCAAGAAATCTTTTTAAAATAATCTTATTTTTATAAATATTTATCCAAATATATTTAATTTTTATATATTTATATAACTTGAGGAGGGTAAATCCCGCCAGGCCCAGTGCGGCCCATCGGCGCCAGGCACACGATGGCTCGACACAGTCAGGCCCGAGGCAGGCCGCCCGATAGTCTGCAGCCTAAGGCAGGCTGCCCGGTTGAGGTCCACGAAGGATTCGCCAGCCCACGAGAAAGATCGACGCGAGCATCTCGGGCAACAAAAAACTCACCAGCAACTGAACATTGCCTCCGCCATCATAGACCCTTCCCCGTCAGGGACGAGATCACACCCACAGCGTCGAGATTCTCGCCACGAGGCCCCTCTTCTCAAATAGGGAGGTGCACAACGAACAACTCTCTCCACATCCAAGGAGACGTTACTCCATGACTTACGCCCTTTCCCCATTGAGGAACGGGTCCTCTCCGTCGGGACGACCTATATAAATAGGCTTCCGATCAAACGCAGAAAGGGACATACACAGACATACGCACCCTAACATACAGAGATACACGTAGAGAGAGATGAGACCTACGCCCATCGCTCCGAGCACTCCCAAGGCTCTCCGAGCACACACCAGGCCCCGCGAGCACTCTCCGAGCACTCGCCAAAAGTGACGGGCACTGCAATAGCCCTTGTTCCTACACCCCAGCTTGTCCACTCCATTCCCACACTCTCTCTCGCCTCTCCTCCTGATCGTTTTCTTCAAAGTATGATCCTAACTTAAACATCAGAAGGTTGTCTCCTGAAAAAATACACATGACTCCTTCTAACTCCGTCTTTCTAGTGTTTGTAGACTTTCACTTATTGCTAGATAATCTTCTCCTACAAATAAATCTTAAAAGTGTGGTACGAGATCTAGAGACCATTTTTCGACCTCTACGTAACTATATATGTCTCTTCCGTGTCAAGTGATCTATCTTGCCACCTCGTGTCCCTCTAGTGTGAATTGTAGCACAATTGTGTAAGCATAGTGCTATTTATATAATGATAACCTATACATGTAAATGGATTGTATTATTGTCGATCATATGTGTAAATCACATTCTAATTGTGCACGCTCCAACATAATTATATAAATATGATATCATTTGTGTCAATGACAACCTACATGTGCAAATGAATTGTATAACATATGTATATAAACTTGCATTCCAATTATGTAAATTATAATATAATTATATAAATATGATATTATTTATGTAATGGGCAATCTTTACCTATAAATGAGTTGTAATACATATTTGTATAAACTTATATTCTAATTGTTTAAATTATATCACAATTATGTAAATATAGTCTTATTTATATTGGATAACTTATATATATGTAGAAATACATTGCATTGACATTTGTGCAAACCTATATTGCAATTGAGTAAAATGTGGAGTAATCGCGTAAATATTCCCTTATTTGTGTAACTACCAACCTATATACGTACAAAAAAGAGATTTTTGTAAATAAATTATTATTAAACATGAATTTATAAAGAAATCACTCTTAAAAATATATTAGTAAGCATATCAATGCGTTAAATCATATTGGATAAATATTTTATTTTTATACGTAGTCATGTCACTTTTTTTTTGCTTAAAACTTGTAAAAAATCATGATTAGATGGTTTTACAATACATTTATACATTATTTAATTTTACGTAGTGATATGTCTACTAATATATTTTTAAAAATATTTTTTGTAAATTCACTTATAGTAATGATTTATTTGTAAAATTCTCAAAAAAAAAGACATGATAGATGAAGAGTTGACAAGATGGCTCACTTAGCACAGAAGACATGTGGTTTTATAACTATATTGAAATCAAGTATCTTTATATAATTATTTTTTAGAAGATTATTTTAAATAAATTCCTTATATGGATACAACGATGTGATATAACACCACTCTTAAAAAGAGGGCTCACAGGTTCTCATTTCTGCAATTATAAAGATGGGCATATGTTTATGAGTAAAGTTTAAGTCTTCTCTTCTGAGGGTATTTTTATCATCAAAAATATAAAATCTTAAGGACAAAATCTTAACAGACTATGAAGCGTTGTAATAACAATATCTCAAAATAGACACTCCTTTATCGGGTTTGATGACTAACTCGTATCATGCATATCGATTTTTTACTAGTATGGTACGATATAACATTGTACTGTATTGTGTCAGTATGTGTCAAGAAGTAAATATTACTTTATAAAATACTTATTATAATACAACATAATTCAAAGTTTTGTGTAGCACACTTAGTTATAGCACTTGTGATCCGAACACAAACGCAAGGGCTCGAATCTCATTTATGAGAAAATTTGTACGTAGTGAGTTTCGAATTAAAAATTTGACGTTTCCAAATTAAATAAGACTATAGATCACATCACCTATTAAGAAACATTTGATATAAAAAATAATATATAATATTTAAAAGAATATGAGAAATGTATCGATTACATATATATCTCGCACCGATAGTATCAATCACCGGTCATTACTATTCAATACATGCGGTACTACGGGTTATACTATATCAATTTGTCAAATCTTATTTTATACATTCTCTTTCATCATCTTCAAATATTTTTATTTTAAAATTTAAAATTTAATATAATTAATAAATTGTAGTCACATGTATTTTATGATGTAATATAATTTTATTCTTTTAACTTTTATTCCGTGCGTATGACGTTCGTTTTGACTAGTTCAAAAAAATATTACATGAAAAAATCGATGTCAAAATCTCGATTGATTCAGGGAAGAGAGTGGCTGTTTCAAGGAAGGAAGAAAATATGGGAGAAACGCATTCCCCCGGGTAAGTGAAGTTGACTGCGAGGGATCCTCCGATGGCTTTGGGGCTGCCGGCCGGTCCCCTTGGCCGTGGAAGACGCGCGGGGAAAGGAGGATGGTCTGGGAGGGGCGCGCGGCCTCGCCGCTCTAGGTTATCGAGTCGAAGACGACCGGACGGGTTAAGGTCAAATGGGGAAGAAAAAGAGTGGTGATGGTGAGGTGACGAGAGCTGACCCGTCGAGTCGTCGCCGTCGGCGTCGTGTGGGCAAACCGCGTGGCCGACGGTACTCCGCCACCACCATTGAATGCGAGAACATGCAAGGTTGTGGAAGCCCAGAATTAAATGCTTGCACGTACAGTTGCGTTGGCAGGTGATGGGGTCCCCGGCCTCGTCCTCTCCACCCCGCCCATCCCCACCGCCACCGCCACCGCCACTCTGCTCTCTCTGCACGGTACTTACATGCAACTCCCCCCACAAACCTCTCTCCCTCCTGCAACGCCTCGTTCTTATGTCGCCGGCTCCGGCGACCGCACGGTGGCGGGTTTGAACGCTGTTGAGCCCCCGGCGACGCGCGCGCGGGGGCACACGCCTTTGATTGGATCGGGAGGAATGTGAATTACGGGATTGTCAACTCGATTTCGGAGTTATCCTTGGATTGTCCCCGTGTAACCCTATTTTTAATTTGATGGACCAGATTATCTAATCAGGTTTAAAAAGTGGGTTAGCCAGGCTTAACCCTGAGTTTTGTATCCCACGTAGGTGCGATTAGTGAGAATTATAATTTAATTCTTAAGGCTAGTTTGATATTAGAATAAGATATCTAATATCACGAGAGATAAATGTGGGCCCCACGTCCACATCTCGTACACAAACCTATCATCCGATCTCAGGTAAGATATGCATGTCTCTATCTTATCTTACTCATTTTTCAAATTGGCCCTAAAAAAATTATAATCATTTGTTAAAAAAATAATAAATATTTAATTGGAAATCTCACGAAGAATGAAACTTCTTATTAAAAGTTAAACTAAAGAAAAATTTTGAGATACTGAATTCAAATCTTAATGAGATAAGAATTTAATTCTCTCGTTGACATAATAATTCAATTCTCTCGTACATCTTTATTAAAAAAATCATGTTCACTCAACTATGAATCAATTTTATAGTCAAAATTCTAGGTTAACTAACTCATTAACTCAAGAATTTAACCCCAAAAATCCAACTAAAATCTTGTGAAATACATTTGTAGGGGTAGTAAATTGTTCCCTGAATCTCATACCAAATTGTTAATATTTTTTTATTGGAGAAGAGAACTCGGCCTCCCAAGGAAACCTGTAATCATTAGAAGACTACGTTAAAAGGAGCTCTGAGAGTGATCCCAAGAGACAACCCTTCGATATTTAAGTCAGAGATGTATACGAGGGGAGGAAAAGAGAACTAGAATGGTCAAAAGGTTTGGAAAGTACTAAGAGTGGCAGGGGAGAAGAACCTCAGGGGACCTCTCTGGCCCTACTTCCTGAATGGGGATTCCTTATGCCGCTATGTGGAGAAGCCACTCTCTTCCTCCTGACGTAAGACTCTGCTAGCACGAGGTCGTCTCTCCTTCCTTCTCTGTCTCTGTATGTGTGTGTGTCTGTGAGTGTATCTGTCCATGCATGGGGGCTCTGTTTGGGTCCAACTGGGGACCTATCTATACGGGTTGCCGGGACGTTGGCTGTTCTTCGGCTGGGAAATAGTGTAGGTCGTGAAATAACGCCTCCTTGATCGTGGAGGTTGTTCGTTGCATACATGTCCGTTCCCGGAAGGGAGACTTCGTGACAGAGATCTCAACAGCGTGGGTGCGATTCGGTCCATGCCGGAGAAAGCCATGTGATGACGGTGGCAATGTTCGTCCGTTGGCAAGTTCTGCAATTACGCTTGCAATAATTCCATCTGTGAGCTAACAGAACTTTCTTGGACCTCAATTGGGCCACATTGAATGGACCATAGACTGATGAGGGGTGGTCTATTACAGACTCGACTGAATCGAGACATAACAGGTCTGACGATATTAGGTCGCACTGGACCTGATGAACATTCCCCTCTTCGACATTCAACATTTGAAATACAATTCATTAGTTAAATTCAATTACATATCTCACTAAGGTTACAAAAAATGCACCTCTTATCGTAAAAAAAAAAGTGCAATCTGTAACATAAACTCTCTTTTAAGTTAACTCTCTTTTAACCCTAACCCCCAAATAAAACTATTCTTATGATCTTGGCGGTAGTATTCATAGTTTTTTCTTACACTGAGACTGCATTTGAAAATAATGTTGGACGTAAAGACTTTTTTATACCAGGACAGGTAATAACCCCCCCCCCCCCATCTAAGAGGGCCGGCCGGGCAGCTAGCATTCTCATAAGACAAACCCGGCCACCAGCAATAGGGAACGTTGGAATCAAATCCGAGTATTAACAAAGCATTTCAAAAGGATACAAACAACTCATTCATCCCCAACCTTCCCACAAGCTACATCTATCCAAGCCCACACAATCTTCCCCCTTCTTCACTTTCTTCTCTCGATCGGGTGTGTCCCCTGCGGCCTTCTACTCCACGCAGCACCGTCTACTGCGTTGCAAGAAGTTAACAGGGAACAGAAGAAGAAGAAGAAGAAGAAAAAGAAAGTGTGGGTCGAGCAATAGACAGAAGCAAAGCAACACCCCAACCCTCCTCCGCCAAGACAAACCCCCATCTCCTCCTCACCCCCCACCCCATAAGGAAAGAGAGGAGGCGACCCCATAATCTCAATTGAATGCGATGTCCAACGAGGCCTCGTTGAGGTCGCCGCCGAACAAAGAGATGCTGTCGAGGCCGCCCTGGAACAGGTGCCCCAGCGCCATGTCCTCCCCCACGAAGTTCAGATACATCTCGTACGTCTCCTCCTCCGACGTCTCCTCTTCCATCTCGTTCGAGCTCGACGAGTCCGCGGCAGCGGCGCCCTCGCACCCCGTCGCCTCTGCGTTGCCACTGCCGCCTCTGCCCGTGACGGAGGCCTTGGAGTACTCCACGTCCTCTTTGTTGGGTTCCCCGTCGCCGCCGCTGGACACGCTCGGCCGTCCTGCCCCTCCTGCTGCGCTTAACTTGCCTTCTGCTTCCTCTATCTTGACCACCGGCAGCTGCGCGGAGCTGCTGCTGCACTTGGTGGAAGAAGAGGCGGGCGAGACGCCGGCGGCGCCGGAAGTGGCTTCCTTGCTGCGGAAGGCCTCGCCCACTTCCGAGTTCCACATCCGCAGGAAGATGTCCGCGTCGACCTTGGCCGGGTCGCCGGAGGCGCCGGACTGGCCGGGCGAAGCTACGGCGGAGGTGGTGCCGGAGGTGGAGAAGAGCAGGGACTCCCTGGAATGACGTGCCTCGGCCTCCAGCCTCGCGCTCTCCCACTGCGCCATGTGGCGGGTGGCGGACGAGGACGGCGCAGCGGCGCCGGCTGCCGACGCCGCAGCACCCCCGCCGCCGCCGCCACCGTCAATGGGGCCGGAGGTAGGGGAGGAGGAGGGTGCGTAGGTCTCCGGGTTGATCCCCATTCGGAGGAGGCGCTTCTTGAGGTGGGTGTTCCAGTAGTTCTTGATCTCGTTGTCCGTCCTGCCGGGCATTTGCGCCGCTATGGTTGACCACCTAATCAGATACCAATCACAACGCGGTAGTAAAAACCTCGATCGAGACACTCCAGCGCAAGCATACAGAAGAACTGCACCACCAACATGCCCAAAGCCCAAGAGGTGCTAATTTCTCTTCCATGAGTTCTACTGTAGTATTAACAGTACGTAGACAATGTGGCAAGCTCGAAGAAAATACAAATTTCTGTTATGTTTTGAACAAACGCCTGTTAATTAATCAAGAACAAAAACTCCAATCAAAGTGGAGACACCACAAGCACATGCAGCGCGAGTTCACAATTGGGTTTGGGTTGGTAGATAAATTAACAACTATGGAGTGGGGGGTAGAGGGGTAGCATGCAGGCATACATACATACATACATATACTGCTACGTACTTGAGGCATTACATATGAAGCTGCTGCTATGTACCACGTACTGCGTACTCCTACTACATACTTGTTGCCGACGATGCCGTGGAGCTGGATGATGGACTTCTGCTCGTCGGGGGTGAAGGGCCCGCGCTTGATGTCAGGGCGTAGGTAGTTGGTCCACCGGAGCCGACAGCTCTTGCCGCACCTCAGAAGACCTGGGCATTCAATGGCACCGGATCGACGATTCAGTGGCCCCATATAAAAGCATGGCATCAAATTAACAGGTTACCCACTCGTCCTCCACAAGGTGCAAGTTCCATATTTATGATTATCATTGTCACATGGTTATCATCCTCGTCATCGGAGTCTCCTCCGCCCCACCACACCCCACCCTCAGACCAGTGCATGGCACGCTGCACATTATCAAATGATGTGCGTGTACGCAGCAGCAGCACAGCGCAGCGGCGCTGGAATGCCCAGGCGACCCCACGACGGCCGTACGTGGGAGTTTAATGCTACTTGGCGATCCACTGTGTCAGTATTCCTTCCTTCCTTCCTTACTTCAGAAGAGTGGCGCGCCAGTGTCACTCCCCTCCCCGTCCGAACTCATGAAGAACCCCGGCCGGGGTAAACAGGATAAGAAGACCGACGGCAGGGCAAGCGCCCAAGGCGCACCTACACGTGCAGCACGACGCCTCCGCCGCGCGGCATTCCTAGTGCGAACGAGGACGACTCTATATTTTAATGGGCTGGGTTTGCATTTGTAGAGACTTTTTTTCCCCCTTTGAAACGAGGCTCGTAGAGACCGAAGAAGAAACCAAGGCTACCCCCTCCCCCCCCCCCCCCCTAAGCGATGTGGCAACTGGCGATCTGAGAGTGCGTAAATGTGATCCACCGGAAAGGAAAGGAAGAGAGGAAGGTGGAAATCTGGAAGTGAGACGCCATGCTGAAACCTGAGCTTGGGACATTGCCTTGGTACGACGAGGGAAGCGGAGAGGAAAGTTTCGAGCTCGGGATTAATGACTCCCAAATTACAGAAAGGCGCAAACTTTACAGTCGGTCTTGCATGTGTGATCGCCTCAGCACCCACTTGCGGATCTATCTAGAAATTCTTAGCATTAACAGGATGGACAGCTGAAAAATGCGAACCAAACAAAGACGACGAACAACTGCGAGAACAAGTGCTTGTTGCTGTGGGTGCAGGAGTGACTGTGACAGACGTCTCCTTTGAGGTCGAAAAATGCCAGCAGATCGATCCGTTGGGCGGCGCTGCTGAATGCGTTGTAGAGTAGCGCGGCGGACGCTGGTCGCGTGTCCATGCCACGGCGCAAACTGCAGAAGCTCAGAAGGGTCAAATTGGGGACGATGAGGAACGAAGCAGCAGCGAGGGCGCCGACACCTGTACTCCGCAAGAAACTTCCCAGCATCCTCCTCGGGACTGCCGGAGAGCACGCCCTCGAAATAGACCGAGCTTCCCGCCCCCCTCTCTCCTTCTCTAAAGTTGGGACGTCCAACGAGCCAACATCCCAAGAATTCATATGCATATTACTGAATTATAGATCATTTCTTTCTTTAATCTGGAGGAGTTTACAATATCCTACGTATACGAGCCGATTAAGAAGGAAAAACACGACAGAACAGGGGGCCTTGGTGGAGGGACCAGGAAAGAGAGATCGCATTGTGGAGCCGCCACCAGAAGGAGAGACCGGGGGAAAATGGGAGAATGAGGGTGTACCTGCTAGCTTGGGGAGTGATCTCCAGCTGCCGAGGCCGTTGTTCTGGATGTAGTCCACCAGGATCTTGTCTTCCTCGGGCGACCACGGCCCTTTCCTCAGGCCTTGCTTGTCGCAGCAGGGAGCTCTCCCCATATCTCCTTCCCTCTTCCTCTCTCTAACCTCTCCTCAAACCCCCCTGGCAACACTGACAGAGGGAGGACTGAGAGACATAGAGAGAGAGAGAGAGAGCTAGAGAAACACACAGAGAGGGGGAGATAGAGAGATCCAAGGAGAGGGAAGGAGAAATGGAACGGAGGGAAACAAAATTGAGAGAGTCCTCACCTCAGAGAAAGAGAGAGCTACACAGACACGGGGAGAGAGAAGGAGAAAAGGAATGGAGGGAAAAGGGAACCAAACAAAATTGGGAGAGAGGAAGTCCTCACCTCAGACAGATCTTAATTGCAGCTACACCAGAAGAAGAAGAGGAGGGAGTGGGGGGAGGGGTTGTGAAGATTGGGATCCTGGAGCTTTAAATGAGACGGGGAGTTCGCCTGCAAGGGGCAGGCAAGAGCAGCAGCCACTGGAGAATCCTTGACAAGCTTTCTTTTTTACATGCGGAGAGCCATCATTCAATGCTACCCTTCAGGCACAAGTATAATCACTTTGCCAGGAAAAGAAAATAAGCGGGCGCCTTTGCTCTCACCCCACTCACCCTTTCCTCCATCCTCAACTCAACCGGCACCTGCTGGTTTCTATCTATCTGTCTCTCTCTTGCCACCCCGCTGCATGCAATTAATGGTGAGTGAACTGGGCATCATGGAGGGAAGGTGGGAACTAGAGATGGGGATGGAAATATCTCGACGCCCTCCAAGTAAAAATTTCAAGCGGGGGGGGGGTACCTTTGCTAGGGTTTTTTTTGAGATTCTCTCTCAGGGAAATGGAGAACGAGGACGGAGGGACATCTTGCAGCACAGGGGTGTGAGAGGGAAGAGGTTTGAGAGAGAGAGAGAGAGCAATAAATGCGACTTATACGGAAGAAAAGAAAGGGAGACGCGAATGGCGGAGGGAGTTAATGCCCTGCAGCAGACATCTCTGCAACGGCAGCTGCGCCAGTGGGGGGGATGGTGGTCATGGTCATGGCCCGGCGAGATCTGTTCCAAGGTATTTCGCATTACCACAGGCAAAAAGACACGGGCGAGAGCGCAGGAGGAGAGGAAGGTGGTGGTGGGGAGGAGCTAGGGTTAGGGTTTCTGTTTGTGTTGGGCTGCAGGGGAATGGTCGGGCCGGGTGACACGCCATGAAACCCTAGCAGCGAAAAGGAGGAGGGTGGTGAGGGTAACCTTTCCCTAGCATGGCGGCTTCTTCCTCTTCCACGGTGGTCTCTGCGCGTCGGGGGGGGGGGGGGTGTTCGCTTTGGCTGCGCTGCTGCTGGCTTTGAATGCTTTGCTTCGTTTTCTGCTCGCTTTCGTTCCCCGTACCATTTTCCGACCAGCCTTTTCCTAGCTTCTATTGGTTTAGGCATGGGACGCGTGGCATGGCTGTATTGGTTCCGTTCGAGACTTTGCGTCCGCGGAGAGGGCTCCTGCGTTATACGCGTTTCCGGCCTGACGATCGTCACGTGACGACAAATCATGTGATGGATACGACAAGAACGTAGCGGTGCTCGTGTAGAAAACCACGGTTGCGGCCTCGCCGTGCCTCCGACGCCATGTGTGTAATTGAGCAGCCCAAGCCCATCATAAAATGGACCTGTAAAAAAAGGAGAGGATATTGTGACATCTAAATTTGTATATGATTAATAATTAAATTGTTTTTATTTGATTAAATTATTTATCAAATATTTTATCTCATTAAATTAATAAAAATTTGACATTTACTTAAATTTTTAATAAATAATTAATTACCAAATTTATTTGGAGACGAGTAGTGAGAGTCGTGACGGAAGTTGTGAGTTATTTTCTAAAAAAAATAAGATGCTGATTATATTTATTTCAAGAGAGATTATCAAAAGATTAAATTTCATTGGTATATGTGGATTTATTATTTTTGAATTTTATTTTGAGAGAAACAATAAGTAAAAGAGAGTAACCAAACACCCTACTGTGTTTGAATTACTCATCTATGGAATACGTGGATACTTACATATTTATTTAAGATTTCATATTTGGTCGGATAAAATATCTGATATAGATACTCCAATATCTAAATTTGTATCTAATTAATAATCAGATTATCTGATATCAAATTAAATTATTTATTAGATATTTTATTTAAATAATTATCCGACCAAATGAATATGAATTTTAATTCGGCTCAAATTTTAAATATATAATTATCTGGCTTATCTAAAACGTTATTTTCTATATTCTCTGGTTTCTATCAGGTCAATAATATTTGAGAATTCTTAATAATATAAATGATTTGTTACTCTCTTTGTCAACTGATCATGTGACCAAAGCGATCAATTTGAGGTTGATCCCATACTTATGTATAGGTTTTTTTTTCTTGCAAACATACTCTATATTCAAATTTATATAGAATTATTTTTATTTTTTATCATTTTTAATTATCTCTTACATAAATATAGTACCAAAAATGCCCCTTCATTTAACCTCCATTCAAGATGCAAAGAATGTTCTATTTTTATTCATAAAATTAAATATTCGGATGAAAATATCCCTGTAAAAAGAGTTATTTTAATTGGCACATCGTGTCAAATAGAGATAAAGAGAGAAATAAAGAGATCGATATATGAAAAAAGAGAGATAGTTTAGTAGAGATTAGGGGGACTTTAGTCTTCCAATATGATTAAACACTAAGTAGGACTAAATAGCATATTTTAAAATAACAGTAATATTTCCTGACGATAGGGTTTTTTGTAATTATTGTGATGCAATGATATTATTAAAAATAATTTAAAAAAATAATTTTGCAAATAAACATATGAGGGTGATATTTTTGCCCCAAAAAACCTATAACTTATTACAAGCTTTATATTGTTCGCCAAGTCAAGAGGTTATATGTGTTCCACAATAATCCGTCATATATAATTTGGGCCACTTTGCTAATCGGTTGCGGTTAATTTACTCGAAGTTAACCGAGCCCGGTTAACCCGGCTGTGTGTGAGGAGAGAGCGGGGCTTCTGTCGGGTTATCCTAACCCTACGTTAAAGCGGCCCTTATGAATAAGAAAGTTTTCTTCAACATTTAATCTTTCTAAAAGTTATATGTAACGATTACACTGTGAGTGACAAATCTCCCCTTGATTTTTTTTTCTTTTTGGACCAAAATTTTCTCATTTGGCGTCTGTTGGGACCAGCTACCAAATCGACGATGGTGAGTAACAATTAAGCGGTCAGACCAAAAGCTAAGGGTAGCAGCAAACATGCGAGAGCGACCATGCACAAAGAGGCCAGAAGCTTGCCCCGCTTCCACGAAAATCCAAATTGTCTGCTCATATTTCTGTTTGGTGGGAAGGAATTGTGACTGAAGTGTACAAAAAAACTGGAATTAATTGCTGGCTCAAAGAGCATACACCCACGATGATACAACCAGCTCCATTATCAACTCTTTCTGGGTTTTGTGATCATCCCTTTTCTGCAAAGTCTTGCTAGGCACATCACAGTTTTGATTTGCTCTTTATATAATTGAATGTGCAGTGGTGATCTAGCTACTTTAGATCAATGTTTGCCTTATCGACAATCGGTATCGACCCGGTCCGTCTCATAATCATATAGACTCGAGCCTAACTCGAAAAGACTCGGGCCATCTCCAACCAAGTTGACCATCTTGATTCAACCCAGAACAATAACAATAGAGTTGACTCATTACAAGTCACACTGATACGGCAAATCAGGATGTAGACAAGGCCCTTTATTGTGAATTTTGAATCCAGCAGGTAAACAAATGAATTGCTGTGAATATATCAGTATTCCATTGCTATAGAAGCTTAATCTTGTGGAGACATGTTTTCTAGGCACCCATGTGCAATTACACCGCCCCCCCCCCCCGAAAAAAGGCCAATTTTAGCGTTTAATTGCTAATATATATGATGAGCGAAAACATATTAAGGAATAAGTGATGTCCTGTTAAATGCAGTTCCTCGTACTGTTCATGATTCTGCATGCAAGGAGTTGATCAGCTTAGTTACTTCTCCGAAAGGTTAACGAGAGGACTGGTTGGAAATGTGACGTGAAATTGAGATTGAATCACCAATATCATAAAACCAGGCTAGTTATGCAAGAGCATACAGGTGCCTTAACATTCTCTCAAGTGGCGTTTAATATTTAAGATAAGTTAAGATAAGCATAAGTCATTCTAACCCAAAGCCATTTCAATTCAATAGAGAAAATGGGTTGGGCACAGATCATTCCACTAAAATTATGGAATGAGCATTCTCAAAATTTTAATCTCAAATTTAAAGATAAGGGGAGACGGATTTATCATTTTTTGGTCCTTCCTTCCTTCAATTTTGATGACTTATATCCTATCTATCGTAAAACCCATATCAAACAGGATCAAGGTGCATATGGCAACTTTTATTCATCAATTGACACTGTGACAGTTCATCCTGTACAATTTTAAGACTTGAAAAAGGCATAATTATCGAGCTGTGAATTGTTTCCAGATTGCTAACGAGTTCAGTTGCCTGATCATAATGTACTACCTAATGTCTTGTTTGGTTGGAGAATTAATTTTAATATAATATGAATTGTGATATTAATATTTTTTGAGGTTAGGATATTGATATTGATATAGAAAGAGCATAGAAGATGACATTTGAAAGAAAATAATAAAGTTAAGAGTGCTAGAAAGATAGAGAATGTTATTTTTGGACTTAGAATCAACATTCTATCATCTCTAATATAGGTTTGGATCTATATTATTTTTGATGCATCACTACATTCTTTTAACATAATAATGTTAAAATTGATAAAGCACAACCAAACACCCCTTATCGATATCATCATCATCAAAATTGACATTGATAGAAGTGTGTGATATAAGAGTAACCAAACACCCCCCCTAAGAGAACACATCTGACAGCATGCATTGTATGTGCACTTTGTCAATTCCTTTTGCACCAAGGTCCAACTCAACATACAGTTCTCTTCTGACATGTAGGGGGGTTAATTGCTAAAATTAACCATCTGGATTAAATCCAAAAGATACCTTTAGATATTGCATGACTGAAAGTCAAAAAATACACACATTTTGTTTACTTGGTGCAAATGTCATGAGAAATTTTCTAAATTGCTTTTGTGCATTGTGAATCTAATTTTCAGGTTTAGCAAGAAAATTGAATGTAATCCAAGAGATCCTTATGCATCTTGCATATAAATTCTGGTAACTCAATTGGAATTTGCAAACTTTAAAGTTTTCTTTTGTGATTCTAAATTTTGGACTGTGGGAGAAAACATTTGGAGGATTCCCGTAGTCCATCTCTGCTCTCACAGGCGCTAGTCTGGGAACTGCCAAGTAGCCTGATGCTTCTGTATATGTTGATCGAAGAGACTTCTGTATGATCAGATATAATCAGATGATATTTCTGTATAGTTTGGAGAGAACACAACTTGACACTTCAATGGAATTATTAACCAGGACTCCACTCTTTATTTAGTAGATGCTTCTTTCAACTTTGAGCCAGGAGTTGTTTCTGATCTCCTTCCCATCTTCCCTTTGTTCCTTACACAATTTAGATCCTAACAAAACGCAAGGATGATGATATTGTGACCACAGTGTTCGTCTCTAACGTGGACCTTTTAGAAGCAGATTTCTAGTAGAGTGTTTCCAAAGAATCGAAGTGGACCTTTTGGAAGCGGATATCCAATTTAGTTTTCGGGTGTCATATTCCGAACCTTTTTTTAGTAGTGATCTCAATAGCTAAGGAAAACAACAGTTAGCTTCCCTGCTAGCTTCAGCTGTTGGTGATCCCACCACTTAATGCACCCTACAGATGCAAACAAGCAACTTTTAGCTGTGTCTTTGTCTGACTCCCATCAATTATCCACGACAGACACATTCATGAACCCTTTCGACTTTAGTGCAGTTCATAATGCCCGAAAGGGGACTGCAGAACACTGCACGGACATTTTAGGAGGAGAAATTTGGGGGGGGGGGGGAACCCAGTAATCAGCTGGGATGAAGAACAGTAATATAATATTACATGATTTTTTTGTAATAATATTCATGACTTGCCGGACCATACCTTACCTGTTCAAGTCAGATGACTAGTATCGGATATCATCTCGACTGTTTGACCTCTAAAAAGCAGGGCACCATCACATTCCTCTAATCATCATTGAGGAATACATGGCTACATTTCTCTAACATAATCCAAGTGCAGATTCCTAACATATTGAAAATTTTGGGTCCACATGTGTTTTTGTTTTGTTGAGAGAAAATTGGTGCATATCTGCTTTGTGATAATGCACCGTCGCTCATCTTCCGTACAAATGTAGTGAATAATACAGAATGAAATTCAGGGTATGCGAATCCATGGGCACAATGAATAAAAGAGAGCCCTGGATCATCACAAGCCACATTTGCTCCTATTCCTGACCACGTAGATCAAAATACATTCACCTGGATTAGCAAACCTGCTCTCAAATTTACATGGTGGGAATTTTTTCATCAGACATGGTTCTTTCTCGACATGCTCATAACTTGGCCAGGTCCAGAACTATGACGAGTTTTTACATTTCTGAAGAATTGCAAACATTATGTCTTCTCATAAGCTCAATACTTGCAGCAATGGTTGAACCAGAAGTCCCCACAAACCCCAATGCTGCACAACTGCATACTGCTTCCTCTACATAGAGAAGAATATCAGGTAACTGCTGAGGCGCACAACTCCTGTTGTTTGCCATGACATTATGACTGCTCGGAAGAAAGCCAGCCCTTAGGCCGTGCTCAGCCACCATAAGCATCCTGGATGCCTTCGTGACAAGCTCATCACCTTCATGAAGACTGTAAAGCTTGTAAATTTCGGAATTGTTCGCTAACTCTCCTAGGTAGATCCCTGTCCAGTTAGCAAAAGGCAGATCCGTCATAATGAAGATGTTGATCGGACCTTGGGACTTCCTCTCTTTGAGTTCGGCCTGCAACTGTTCTAATTTCTCTCTCAGAGCTGAAAAGGTTGCCTTCCAGTGGTTCTTGAATTGCCCATCCAGCAACCTGAGTTGAGCACAAAGGAAAGGCTCCTTTATCTCTCTCATTACAAACTCCCTTCCAGCATGTAGGATTTCCTGGACAAATGGAAGGTACTCAATGCTCTGCAAGAATGTTGACTGGATTGGGGAGTTGGTTGGCACTTCATGGATGTCAATGTAAAGCTCTGAACCTCTATAAGGTGATGAGAAAAGGGTACCAAAGGCCAGAACTGTGGCCTCCTCAGCTTCTGAGCCAGGTCCAAGGGCCTTGTAGACATCTCTTCTCCTCCTAACATAAGAAATTTTCTTCTTCTTCTGCAATTCCCTGTCAGGTTGGAATGCATCCAAGGTGCCATCATCACCTTGCTCATAGGTCCAGACAGTCGTCCTACAATCATCTTCCACGGCAAAGACGCAATCTTGAACATTACCTTCCAGTCCAGACAACAAACCCCTGCACTGCTGGAAATTCCTCGACAAAAGGACGGCCTCAGGAGCAGAAGCAGAGCAAGCAAGACCCAGATCCAGCCCACACCAGATCGAAACGAATACCCTGAAATCGATCACTCTGACCCTGGAAGAAGAAACCAGGGAGGAGAGATCCACGATGTCGCCCATGGAGACGAACCTCCGGCTCCGCAGGAGATCTGCGATGTGATCCCAGACGGAGGCGCGGAGGTCGGAAGGGCTGGAGACCCGGAACTTCGGGCAGCTCCCCAGGGCGACGGCGTGGTGGTCGAGGACGGGGGGGACGATGAGGGTGCGGTTGAGGACGGCGGCCATGAAGATGGCGTTCTTGAGCTCCGCGAGCTGGTTGGTGAAGCCGCTATGCGGAGCGTACCAGAGGAAGCGCTCCCGCTGCCCTATGGAGGCCGCCAGACGCGCCGATCCGCCGCCGCATTGGGGAAGACGGGGAGATGGGCCGCCGCCGGCAGACGACAAAGAGGAAGAGGAGGAAGAAGCGGGTGATGGGAAGAGGGATCCGAGAATCTCCGAGTAGGAGAGGAGGAAGAAGAAGAGGAGGAGGGAGGCGCAGACGAGAGAGGCGGAGAAGAGCAGGGGGCGCCCCGGGGGTCGCTTCCTCCACCTGCTGCCGCTTCTCCATCTCAACTGAGCTTCCATTGGTAACCCACCCTCGGTACCAAACGTTGGTATTGGCCCTTTTTCCCTCTACACACACAACATTTTCTGATGGGTTGTAGTAGATCCAATAAAAAAATTGATTCATAAACTTCTAATAAGCTTATAGACACGTTTAGATAAAACTACTGATCATCAATTCATTGTGAGTTCACCATAAAGACGTTCAAGTTTATCATAACTTTATTTTTTATAATTTTAATTTAGATGGTTAAAATAAGAAATATCATAAACTCATTTAAGTTTACTATAACTTGGGCGCTGTATTCAGATGCCAAGCATAAACACATTTGAGCGTCTTTGATACCCGAGTAAGGGGATGCCGTAATCGACTCCGAATGGTCGATTACGGTACTCGGGGTCGGTTATCGGGTTTATGTGAGAGAGAGGGCGAGCGGAGGCAGGGCCCACCGATTAGCCGATGTCGACTAACCGAGGATAATCCCGTTGTCAAAGACGCCCTTAGATTTATCACAAACTCAGTTTTTGTTATACTCTTTATTTGGATACTTAAATATAAATCTATGGTAAACTCACAATTTCCCCATAAATATATTCTCCATAAACCTACTCCGAGATGACTTATGTCGGAGACTCTCCTCGTAAACTTTATTTATCATCAACTCACTTGTGTTTACTTACGACAGCCAAATGTAAACTTTGTTTATCATAAAAATATTTATATTTATGTACAACAACCAAACCTGAGTTAACAAAAAATGAGTTCGTGATAGATATGTTTATCATAAACTTATTCAAATTTTCATCAGTTGCAACCAAACAAATCTTCCCATAAGGTGCTTTCCATGAACCCACTCTGAGTTGGTTGATGCCGGAGACTCTTCATAAACTGAGTTTATCATGAACTCACATATGTTCATGTACGATAGGCAAACATGACTTAATATAAAACGAGTTTATGATAAATAAGTTTATGATAAACATATTCAAGTCTTCAGACATTCATAGTTGGCACTTCACCATAATAGATGGCGATGGCTCGTCGCTCACCTCGGGGCCCGGTCCGAGAGCAGAGCATGGCGGATCGGTGCTCCTCGACTATGTGAGGAAGGAGATACTAGAGCTTGGTCTGCCGATTTATCCCGAGGTAAGTTGTTCTATCAAAAAGGTAGAATAAGAAAGATTAAACTTTTTTCACTATTCTCGAGAAGATATTTTAAATTATCTTATCTTCCAATCAAAATATTTTAATATATTTTATAAAATATCTTATCTACGATTCAACTCATCTGTTTAACGTATTCCGCAATCAAACAGGACCAACGAGATCAAGAACACTGGTGGTGGCTCCAACTACTACCGCAACAAGGCGAGGCTCAACATGGTGCCGCGTTATGTGGGAGCGTATGATGCATCGAGGCTCAGAATAAGCTTGGATGTAGGTGATGACAGCGGCGGGGATTCTACGTATGATGTTGCCACGAAGACCGGGGCGTGAAGGTTGAGAAGGTGGTGGATCTTGGCGTGGTCAGGATGCTTAGATGACAGCGACCTATCGAGGTTTGGGTCAGACATGGAGGAGTTGGAGGATGATTTCTCTCTCTATGACCCCGGGTGAGATATCGGTGGAGACTCCCTTTGGTACGACACGTCCAAGTCGGCCCAAGTCGACGAACCATGGTTCAAACAAACATGATGAAACCAAAGAGATTAGATCCAAAATCTAGACGGACGAAGAAAAAGAATGACCCTCTGATGAGAAATTTTATGGGCAATACTCGAACACAAACATTATGAAATGAAAGCATGAAATTTCGGTTCAAACAAATTGAAAAGCATAATAAATAGTCTGTCCTTATTTGTTGATCACATTTCAAGTGTGATCACTTGGACATGAACAATAAACGCTCAGATTACAACAGCCTTATTATTTCCTCAAATACATATGTCGAGCAAGCAAGAAACTTCGTGAACATATGCAAAAAAAGGTTAATCCCATGGAAGTTGACGATCTCCGGCTGAGTAAAATTCTTGTTCACACCGTTCCATTATCTGTTACAGGGGATGGCTGTACTCGAGGAGTTGTAATCAGATTCTCAAGTTTCTTTTTCAGCTCCTCTGCATCCATAACTGCAACAATTCCCTCTCTAATCTCCTCCCGTAGTTCCTCAACCTTTTCCTGGTTTGCATTCCTCAGCTCCTCCTCAGTTTAGCTATCTTCTCTCTCAGGCCACCCCATGTCGATTGCTCTTTCTATCTCCCTCCCAATTAATTCATCTGCCTGTGATATCTTCTCCTCCCAAGTTTGGTGGTGCTGATGCCGGTTTCTTCTTGCTCAAACCAACCACCTCCAAATTTGCCAACTCGAGCAGTTCTTTAATCTCTTCCTTGGCGTTCTCTACCTCCTCTTTCGCATTCTCATCCAATTGCTCTCCTTTTGCCACTTTCTCACGTGCCCTTCTCAAGATCTCCATCTTCCCCTTCATCTGCACTTTGAGTTTCTCATTTATCTCTTTCTTGAGTCTCTCTGCCTTTGTCTGTTGCTCGATTAACCTGATAGCCTCCTTTAGAGTTTGAAGTTTTTGTTTTAGGCCCAAATAGGAACCTGGGCGGGATAAAGCTTGGTTAAACTCCTGTGCCAGTCTATCAACTCTCTCCTTTAGAGTAGGACTAAGGCTTTCCCCGGATGCTTTTGATGATTTAGAGAGTTCCATTTTAATGGCTTCCAAATAGGAACCTGGGCGGGATAAAGCTTGGTTAAACTCCTGCGCCAGTCTATCAACTCTCTCCTTTAGAGTAGGACTAAGGCTTTCCCAGGATGCTTTTGATGATTTAGAGAGTTCCATTTTAATGGCTTCTAACCTCTCTTGGAGACCCATGGATATAAAGGCATCAGTCATCTCCTTGTCTACTTCTCCTCTCAGCTTGTCCATTACCTCTTCAGAAATTGCACGGCCTGAGGATTTAGCCCTCGCATCTCGTGCCTTTTTCTTTATATTCTCAATCTCCACCTCTATTTCAGCTGTCGTCTGAGCAATGCCAGCCTCCTTCTTTTTCATGTTACGCTTTTTCTCTGGTTCCACCATGTCAGTTTCCACAAAGCTACCAAGTTGCCGGAACTTCAGATGCCGGTGGTTGAGCAACTTCTCGGTGTCCATCTCTGTTAGCTCCTGAAGACATTATAAATTAGTTACCAACAGTATCAAATCTTGAAAGAGAGAAGTACTGAGCAAGGAAAACACTCACACATGACATATTGAGAATATAAGGAAACAATGTTGCCAGCATTCCAATTCCAAATGCTTGCTACTCACATTTCCTTTCCATAGGAGAAGAAAATTCATAGAAACGAAGCCACACCTTGGAGATATAATCATGACTATCCCAACAGGGAGAACAGTTTCACCATTGCGTCGGAAGGGGAAAACAGTGGCACAGCAAAAACAGGTATGGTTTTCAGGCTTTATTTGAGTGCTGGAACAATCAGTGAGTCTAGTTTAAAAGGAAAACCATTGTCTTAGGAGTTAAGATACAGAAAATGGACGGAAATCTCCCTTCTATGTATTTAAAGGTGAATTTCTACTAGTTTATATGATGCAGAGATGCAGTGGGAGAAAAATATCCCTGCTCCATATTTTACAATGTTCACCCATTATACTAGAACTTTAACATCATTTAAATTGTTACAAATAAATGTATCTCTACTGCTCCAAAGAAAAAAGATGCAAACATCAGTACTTGCTTGTCACTAACTCATTAGTTCAATAAACTTTAAAAATATGCAGCCTTGTCATATGGTTAGAAAATCCAGTAATTGAAATTATTTAGTCTTGTAGGAGGCCCAATCTCAACCCAAATGTAGGCGTTGAGTTTGAGGGAATCCTCTACATATATGGAGCTAGACCTGGCAAAACCTAGCCCGGCCCGTTGACCTGATTCAACCTGACCCTTAATAGGGTCATAACTTTTGACGACTCGGGTCATTCTTACCCACACATTCCTTCGGGCCGGGTTAGGGTCATCAAATTTGACCCAAACCCGTCCCAACCTAGTTTGACCCATACTTTTTGACCCTAACACACCCTGACTTGGCTACATCCGCATTGACTCCGGGTTGGGTATGGGTCAAGATGTTTTGGCCCAAAGCCGCATTAGGTCGGGTTAGGATCAAGTAAAATTTGTAAGACTCCACTCATGACCCAACCCTAATCCGACCCATTGCCACCTCTATATAGAGGTGAGACTCTCATGGATGTCTGATATGGTACTAAAACACAACCCCCCCCCCCACCCCCACACCGAACCAACTAGTTTGGGGCGCATCACGAATACGGTCAAGTGTCCACATATGGATCCAATGAGCAAACCTACTCTGATACTATATTAAAGGCCCGAACTCAACCCAAAGCATGGGCATTGAGTTGAGGGAATCCACTACATAAATAGAGGTGAGACTCCCATGGCTATCCAATATGGGACTAAGCCAAGTCTCATAACTTGCAACTTAAAAATTCTCCGCACCATTCAAACTAGTGCATCCTTCTTGGCTACACATATATGGCCATTCTTATGCACTCATTCCTCATGCTCAAAATCTGTATGCATAAAAAAGGCATCCAATGGTTCAGCAATTCTCTCAGGGCCAGCTGGCAGTGCAGCACCTATCTTTAAGTTTATGAGAGCATGTATGATCAGACTATCAGTGCCAAAAGTGAGAAACTTTCTTTTTACAAATAAAAATATCCTGATGGAGTGATGCATTTATTGAGAAACAGACTAAGAGGTATTCTTTCTAATCAAGAGACACATAAAAGGAGAATAGTCATCCAGACAATAAAAAAAAAGAAAAAAAGGAAACCTCCATGGCTTTGATGACGGCAAGCTTTATCTGTTGGGAAGTCCAAGTTGGGTCTGTATGTGCTCCACCAAGAGGTTCCTGATATCCATCAATCACAGGCAGAGGATGATTAGTACCACAGTGGACCATAATTATCTAAGTAAAATCACTTGGAAGATAATGTGTCATGTCATAATTCAGACTAATGCCACAAAATCAGCTACATGAATATATTCAAACCAGTGAAAAGGTGCTTCTGTTGAAAGTCCATCAAGTGACATGATATATGGTAAACAAGAATGAATTGAACATTCAAAAAAGATTATAAAATAAGCAAGAGAAGAAAAAAAATTATTCAGATGTTTGCTGGATTCAGTTCAATTTAATTAACATTTTGCTTCTTGATGGGTTTTGCATGGACCATACAGAGGGAGGGAATTTTCCTGAATATACAATTTGCAACGCATTGTAGTGTGGGTCTCAAGTCAAGTGTGCTCTATTGGTCTAGCCTTTAGTTGACAGGTGTCTGGTGTACCACAATGGAAACAAGATGATGTAGCACATACACATGGGAATATCCCCTAAATGTACAAATTTGGGTACAGTATTATTGTCTTCTTCACAACCATGTATGTCACAGAACTGGTTAGAATCATGAGCAAGATGCAATGCAAGAAAAAGAATCAAGAAGTCAGTCTGTTTGGGATGCATAGAGAAATGAAGTTGAACCAGAACTGCTCCCGAGTGTGTGAAACTGAAGGCCATCATTAGCATGCAGAGACACTGGAGTGTAGGTCTACAATAAACATAATAAATGGGCCATGTTTTGGTTAAATCCTTTTCACAAAAGTAAGCTTCATACCGACTCCAATTCAGAGTTTTTGTATCACCCGATGATGCATACTTGTCATGTATATAGTTATCCTAGTGCCAGTACACCAGAAGGAAGGCCGTATAATGGAACTTTCTGTGTGGTGGACCTTTCAACCTAATGAATTCTATTATGAAAATAAAAAGTTACTTACCATTGGGGGAAAAAAGCCAACATGCATTCAAGAATAATGGTTTGTCTCTCCCATGAAGGCTAGGTTGTCCGAAAACCCTATTGTGAACCAATAGAACATACATCCTGGAAGCTTTTGAGATGCACATATGCTCAGACTGTAGTTGAAGAAAATTTGGAAAGAATAATGGATTGTAATCAATAACGGATTAGATGACAGCTATAATAACATGATGGGTGCAGTTCTCTCCACTTTAGTGGATGCTTTATCCCCCCCTTTGGTCGTTCAGACTCTTTTTGCTACTTCCTCAGGGAGATCTGTAACCTCATCTAAGGATTTGGTGCTTCCATTCTCAGATAATACAGAAGGAATGCCAATAAACATTCTTGGAATAAAATCTGATAAAAAATAGATTTAGAGAAAATTCTTTCATTGCTTCAGTGGACATATGTGCATATAGATAGACAAAAAATTCTCCTTAAAATTATAATATTATGATTGCCCTCGTTGGAGGGGGAAAATGCCATGATTGCTCTTTTCCGATGCTGTCCAAGGTGTATATATGCAAACTATGTTACGATGGAAGGGGTATTCATGACATTAAAAAGGACAATTGTGACATTTTTCTGAGTATTCATGATATCATGCTTTGAAGAGGTATTTCCATGCAAATAAAATCTTACCAGGGTTATTCATATAAAGAATGTTGGTGTGTGCATGAATATGTGAATGTACCTCCGTGCCATCAAAATGGTAGGAGTTCACATCGGGGAGAAATTTACTTAAACCATATAACTTACTGGGATAATTCCATCAGCGATTTTGACTTTGCATAGCTCTGTGGCTGTGATCCTTAGTTTCTTAGCAGCCTAAAGATCAAAAGCAAAGAGAGGTGTGAATGGCAGCCAAGTGCCAGGTGGCACCACTAACATAAAAAAAGGAATCACCTTAGGAGCAGCTTGGGAAGACTTCCACAAGATTGCAGCACATGCCTCTGGACTGCCCATAATAAAAAGCATAGATTAGAGAGAAGTCAAAATCAATCATAGGTATGATACAAGATATGGATATGCTTCACGGGCTATGATGCCTACGCATGAGAGTTTTCAATAGTTAATAACCAATTACAGAGAATTTCAAAATAACTATCATTTTTTTGTCATCAAGAATCCTTATTCTTTATATGTAATCAGCTTATTGTTGTGACCAATCCCATCACTATCTAAGATATCCCTATAAATGTACACAGACAACTGCTGAAAAATAATGCTGGAAAACTGCCAGAGGTTGATTGGGAGGTAGTGTTGGGATTCTTTTCTGCAGTACAACCATGAATCACAGTGTATACCGTGCCACTATTTCCTAATAGAAATATGTTTGATTTAGGAGTTTTGTTTGCAGATTGGATGTTTGCTAGTAAATAAAATAGATGCTTAGATTCATATTCACAGTCGAAATAACAAGCAATGAATGACTCTAAAAGGTACCCATTGCTTTCAGATTGAACTTGGTTGAGTTTTGCCACTTTTTTCTTTGAAAATTTTAACAGCATCACTGGTATCCTACTTTGAGGAACAATAGCTGATCAAATCTATACCAGTTATTGCTTATAAAGTGACCGAGTCCTAAAACTACTAGGAATATGTTTCAGCCTCCTTTGCATTACATAGATGCATATGTTAGTATCTGAGGAATAAAGGATGCTTTCTTCCCTTTTTTTGACTTAAAAAGTTACCAGAGTGAGGAATCCAACAAACCCAAGATCGTGTTATTATATCGATGGTGCGATCTTCCAAATATTTGTCTAAAATCAAGGATAGAGAAGAAAATTTATATGATAACATCACAAGAGATGAAATTTCAAGATGGCATTTAATCCTGAAGGATATAACCTGATCTAGATTCTTAGGTTTAATACTAGTACCTCAGAGGTTACAGAAAATAAGTATAAAGCTTTGCGATCTCATGAATGCCATAAATTAATAAATAAAATAGTAAATGAGCAGGGGCAACCTTGCCACATAGAAGACGGAGTTCTCCATCATGAACAATTTGTTGGCACAACCAATCGCAAGTGCACCCCCAGATCCACCTTCACCAATGACAACAGTGACTATTGGAACTTTTAGGCCAAACATAGTTCTAAGATTTTGGGCAATGGCTTCCCCCTGTAAGAAGCAAACAAGACCAACTTTTATGTAGTTTAGAAAGAACTGAAATGAGAACAAGAGGTTTACAATTCTACCCACCTGGCCAAGTTCTTCAGATTTCAGATCAGCAAATGCGCCTGGAGTGTCAATAAATGTAATGATTGGAAATCCATGATGATCAGCATACTTCATCATGCGTAATGCCTTCCGGTATCTGTGCAGAAACCAAATCTCAAGCAAGCAAACTTTCAGAGTCATTAACACAAGGGAAGACAGTGGGAACAAGGGCCTATTTTTAATATTCAAGCACCCTCTTCCTAAAATTCTCCACAGATGTACAATCGTCCTTTTGCACAATGTTGCTCAGTGAGCAGGAATCTAGGTATTATATGTCAAGGAAGAACTCTGGTTGAAAGTTACATCGCCAAATCTATGGCCAGAAACAGCAGAAAGGTGCTCATGAAAACCAGAAAACACTTCATATATGGTCAAGCTGATAGCTGCCAAAATATATGTATTGCCTCAGCTGGGCCAAGAAGATCTCATCAGGATGGAATTTCAGCAACCAAGGATGAATAGAGCATTACCCATGTGGTGTTGGCATTCCAAAGTTTCGCTGAATGTTTTCTTTTGTGTTACGACCTTTCTGATGACCCATGAATATGTAGCTTTTTCCATCTATGGTTCCAATCCCAGTAACAATAGCTGGATCATCATAGCCTGCACGATCTCCATGTAGCTCTACCCACTGCAGAAAATGGAAACAAGCAAAAGACCTTTTTTGGTAGGTGTGATGATGTAGAACATATAGAGGTGGGGGTGTAGGCTTCTCGCCCTCCCTTTCACAGGACCACCATGGAGCCTCATCTCAAGACTGCAACATCTCTTTCACAAAGAAGGTGGTCATTCCCAAAATTCGCAACTCTAATTCTTCATTAATTTGAAAAGAGGATTACAAACATATTTATAGTGGTACCCTAACCCTAACAAGACTCCTTTTTAGACCTAAATACCCCTAAACAAAAGTTACAAAAGGCTACCATCTAGGCCACATATGAGGCCCAATAACTACAACATACCCAAGTAAAGATTACATCTTTTTTTTACTCTAAAGCTAAGACTCACATAAAACTCAAAATACATAAGAAAATAAAAAAATGACTCGATTGTTCCGCATCATTCACCCCCGGTTCCAAAAAAAACTCATCCTCGAGTTTTGAACCGCTAGGACCCGAATTTAATAGAATAAATTGATTCCCCCTCTGATCAAACTGCTGAGGAGCAGAATGCATCTCGATGATGAGTTGGATTGGACTGCTCTTCCTGGGCACAATTGGGCCGAGGGAGACGTGTCGTCGCCCTGCTGGGTCTTGGGCGTTGTTCCTTAACTCCTTGATGGGCTGTGCATAAATTGCTAGGAAGAGATAGGAAGGGGCCACTGATGGAATAAAAGGAGGAGGAAAAATCAATGGGAGGAGGGGGAATTAAATGTAGGAGTGTTGAGGTGGGAAGTCACGAGATCTCATGCGATGAAGAGGGAACATGAGTGAGTATTAAATGTAGGCTGAAGAAAGTAAGGATTACGAAGGAAGAAGAATGGAGGAAGTAAAAGGGGTCGTTTGGGTCACATACGTGAGATAGAGAGAAAAAGAGAGAGAGAAAGAGAGAGAGTGAGAGAGAGAAGGGGAGGCAGTGGTGCTGGGCTTGGAAACTTGCGAAAGGTAATAGAAAGAATGCAGATGGGAAGGAAGAAGAAGAGGGGTTATCGACGGGGCTGCTTCCAGCAGCGGCGGTTGCTGCAGACGGGCCTTGCAAAGTACTGCCAGTTCTTGTGAACACTGGGAGAGTGAGAGAAAGCAGCAGTAGGCAGCGGTCGAAGGGGATTGGGGGAGGCACGGGGTGGTAGGGCGATGGGTCAAAGAAGGAAAGGATAAAAAAAGTAAGAAAAAGGAGAAAAGAAGGGGTTGTTGGTGATGGCAGCCACGACGAGGAGAGGGAATGACGGCCTCCTTGGCGGCAGTTGGCTGTTGCAGGCAGTTGAAGGTGGATCGGCTGTCCAGGAAGGCCGCAGTCGGCGTCGATAGGGTTGTGCGGGCACCTTACAGTGGAGAATGCAACAGGGCGCCGATGGTGGTTGCAGAAGGGGGCGCAGGGCGGCGGTGACGGGTTTGAACGGTGGCTGCAATGGCCCAGATCGGATCTTCGACTCTGTAGAAGAAGCTGAGACCTGGCTCTGATACCAATTTGATGTAGAACAAATAGAGGTAGGGGTGTAGACTTCTCGCCCTCTCTTTCACAGGGACCACCATGGAGCCTCATCTCAAGACTACAACATCTCTTTCACAGAAAAGGGGGGAAATTCCCAAAATTCGCAACTCTAATTCTTCATTAATTTGAAAAGAGGATTACAAGCATATTTATAGTGGTACCGTAACCCTAACAAGGCTCCTTTTTGGACCTAAATACCCCTAAACAAAAGTAACAAAAGACTACTATCTAGGCCATATATGAGGCCCAATAACTACAACACATCCAAACAAAGATTACATTTCTTTTTTTTTTGGCTCTAAAGCTAAGACTCACATAAAAGTCAAAATACATAAGAAAATAAAAAAATGACTCGATTGTTCCGCATCATTTCTACATCACGTGAAACTGGCAAAAAACAATCATTTATGTAGCTACATATAGCACTCTGCAGCAAAGGTAGCCAAAAGAAAATGACATAGTGAAACAAGGAAAGGAAATAAGTAAATACCTTATCTGTGATGTTGAAGACATGGTCAAGGAAGGTCGGTCTGTTGGGATGGCGAGCAATGTTCAAGCGTTGGATTGGAGTTAAATGCATGTATAACTTCTTTAAAGCCTGAGAATATTATGGACACGGTCAAATGGAGGCAAAGAATAACTAAACACTTGCTATACGGTTTGACAACAGAAGTAGACTGTTTAGATAATGATAATACATTAAGTTTCATGAGATGCAAATAAATTATGCATCAACCAACTGCTGATCCTAATGCTAAATAGCCATCCAATATTGCAAAAAACAATCAAGTTCTTGGTGGGTAAGATGAAAAAAGTAATTGTCAGAGAAGCATTATCCGATCTTTACATGTGATTATCCAACAAAGCGCGCCAAATGGATGAGCATCATGCAGCAGACACACAAATATCACAAAAAATAAGACAATCAGGTTCTTTTCAAGATATGATACCATGAGAAATAGACACGATGACAAGCTGGCTTGAGATCCATCAAATCCAAGATGACATAATGCAGCATAGGTAATGAAATTCCAAAAATCACAAAAACTTGTGCAAATTTGGAGGCCATGGACAACCTACATAATGTTAATATTGTTGATTTATGGACAAGCACATACAAAATCATTTCAAAGCTCATAAAAGCCACCACGAATTATGCACTCAGTTTAGGACTCGAGAACAGTTATTATTTCACAGCATCCCTAAGACATCGGCATGAAGCTTTAACAATAAAAACCAAGTTTATGTGTATGGATATGCCTTGTACCACCATAGAAAGCCGTAAATGTGTCAACCGAGTGATCATTGAAAATCATACCATACTTCATGCATTCTAAAATATCCCTTTGAAGTTTGAATCAGTTTGAGAAGAACAAAGGGAATAAAGGGATTAAAGAATTCACAGTTAACCTGCTGATATTTTTTTTCCAGAGAATTAATTTGATCACTGAAATCCAGACCAGTTTCATCAGCCATTTTCCTCACCTGGAAAAGTAAACCAGAAAAAAATAAAAATCTGACTTTCATGATCAACAAACATCAAGTCATGGACTGAAGCACCAAAAGGTGGGTGCACCAGCATAGTAAGATGAGAGGAAAAAGATTAAAAAAAATGATCAACCAATCAAAGTAATATCCAATGCATAAGACATAATCAACAGCTGGGAAGTGCTGAAAGTGTGTTTATGTAGGAAGGACCGTGTGTGAATGTGTATATATAGAGAGAGAGAGGAAGGTGTATGCATGTATATTGTACATACATTGATTTTGAAATTTTCTCGTCAACAAGCATTCCTTTCCAAGCTTGGTTCATAAAATTTTAGTTATGTTAATTTCTTCAGAATTTTGACATTTTAAACTTGTTTCCCTCTTATACACTTTCTCTCAACAACAGACATTAAATACCTGGTAATGGTAAAATGACAATTGTTTCTTGAGGATGGAATTGTCCTGGAATCGGCTGACTGCGAGCCAATTATAAACCGATCCCAATCCTAGTCTGGATCGAATCAGGTCTAGCACAATCCTTGCTAGTTATAGGAAAAACGGGAACGAATCCATTGGCTCGTGAAGAGCTCTAGGTTTTTCATTTACTGCCGAACACTTGTCATGAGCTCTATGCATTCACACGAAAGGGCAAGTTGATTGATAACTAAATCATCTCAGTGAAGACAGGTTTAAAACTGAGATGGTTAATCGAGCTGAATCATTCTGGTCTGAAAATTTAAATTAGTTTTGAATCTTTTGACAATCAAACACACACCCTCACTGATTAGTATTCATTAACTTCTTTGACTGAAAAAAGAAAGTTGTGTTCCAAACAAACATTTTTTTCCTTTTCAATTTTCCCATGATCAGCCATCAACCCTGAAAATGATCTTTTACTGTGCAAGAGGAAATGGGACAGACAACGTTTCACTGTGATTCATAAATCAAATTGTATAGTTATGGTCTCTTTTCCAATGGGTTTCTGATAAGTGTCCATTCTCACATGATTATTTATGACATACACACAATTTAAGTGCATTTAATTAAGTAACTATGCAATTGGGATAAGGCTCTGATGATGATGATGATGAATTAAGTAACTATGCAGATTTTATAGCTAACCTCAGTCTCGCACATAAATTGGGCCTTACATGAAAATTAAATTAATTTGGTGCTTTCAAGCCATGGTTGGCAGTTTCGGCCGAAACCGATACGTTTCGGCCGAAACGTATCGGTTTCGGCCGGTACCGATCCGAAACCGGACCAAAACACTGTAGCAGGTCCGAAACAATTAAAAAAATATTATTTAAATAGTTTCGGACGAAACTGGTGAGTTTCGGTCCGAAACTGGTGAGTTTCGGTCCGAAACTGGTCAGTTTCGGTCCGAAACTGGTCAGGATTATTAATTTTTTAAATTTTTTAACTGGTTTCATCCGGTTTCGGCCGAAACCGAAACCGATACCGAAACCGAGTCGTATCGGTTTCGGACCCGGCCGAAACCGAGTCCGAAACCGACACTGCCATCCTTGTTTCAAGCAATAGAAAGGATTTGAGGGGCATTTGTATTAATTTCTCATTGCATAATTATAAGCATTCGTGGTTTATATGCACAATTTAATGATTTTTATATACTAAATCACAATTTGTGTGTGTGCAGGACACCTAGGACAATTACAGGATAAGCAAGGGCAAAACGGTCAGTAGCCCAACAAGAGGATGCCCTAGGGCGCCCCCTCTCTCTTGGCTGTGCCTCCCCCTCATCAAGGTCTGGTCAAGAAGCTCCCTCCTTGCAGCCACCTTCCTTGAATTGAGAAGGATTGGAAGGATAGATAGAATCTCCTCAAATCTAACAAGTGGAGGAGAGAGAGCCCAACAGGAATGAAAAGGCCCATAAACCCTAGCCGCCCTCCCTTGGTGGCTGCCCCCCCCCACCTCTTGGCTGCCCTAATTCTCTCATCTTCCATCCTCATAGCACCCAATCCTAGCCCTCCATCTAGCTAATCCCTATATTAAACCCAAATCAACCCCACCTCTCTTATATAACTTCTCAAGGAAGAGGCCGCCCCCATCTACCTCTTGGATTTTCTTCGGTCTCTCACCCTTTCTTAGAAGTAGGAGTAGTAGGTTAGAATCCCATCTCTTTTTCCTTCTCCCCCTCCTCTCCTTCGCCCTCCTCTTCCTCCATCTCTCTCGTTCGCCCATTTACCTCTCCCTTCTTCGCCATCTTTGATCCCATCTAGTAGGAGTAGGTGTAGCATAGTTAGTTCTTCCTCTTGACTTCTTCTTCTTCTCTCCCTCTACTGGTGGCACCTTGTTTAACACGCGGAATTTTCGAACATCCGATTTCGTTAGATGAATAAGCGTATGTTTTGGTATACTTGTTAATTCAGCGCTTTTGGATTTTATCATACGATTTAAGGTGCGTGTACAGGACCTTTCCCCACCGACAGAAGTCAGTGTTAATTTATATCGGACAAGTCCGAACACCTTTGATTAATTGCCAAAGATTTCGACCACAATGTCGGCCCTAATGTCATGGGTCCACCGCTGAAGAATCCCCACGCCTCAAGGCGGAGCACATTCGCAATGTGTGTCTGCAATTTTTCCTTTTCAAGGGATCATCCACAGTTTTTTCCTTTCTCGAGGGTATATTTGTAATTCTCCCTCTTTGGAGGGTACATTTGCAATTTTTCTTAGTCATTAGGGACATTTCCGTCATTTTCCCATCATTGGGGGTATTTCCGTAACTTTCTGCCACTAGGGGCGTTTTTGTAATTTTCTGCCACTAAGGACATTTCTGTAATTTTCTGCCACTGCAGAAGGTATTTCCATAATTTCTACACCATTGGTGTCATTTTTACAATGTTCTACATAGCAGGATGCATTTTTTTGCAATTTCCAGACGACAAGGGGTATTTCTACAATTTTCAGACAACGAGGGGTATTTCTGCAATTTCTGTGGGTCCCTCTTGATTTATGTACTTAAATATCAAAGAGAAATTTTTTAACTTTAAGGATTCGCAGAATTCTTCCATTCTTGTTTTGAATAACATAAACTTCCCCGCACGGGGGTATTTGTACAAATGGCCCCAACTTGAGAGTCCTTTTTGTAAAGACTTCAAAAAAAGAACTTCATAGGGAGGAGAGCGCCCCTCTCCTCTCACCTTCTTGGAGCTTGTAGCAATCTTTTCTCTTAATCTTCTTCCTCTCTTCTTGCAAAAAGTTTTTTCTCCCTTTGCAGGAACAAAAGCTTGCATTTTATAGAAGACGTAGGAGGCCCTTAAGGAGATCCCCCGGACCTTGGAGGAGGTAACTCCCTTGACCTTTCCTCTCCCCCGTCTTTTCCTCTCCATGTCCTTCCTCCCCCGATGGTGCAGCAGCGAGCAGGAGCCGGGAAGCCTTTCCCCGGAGGTGCAGCAAGCAGACGGGCCCGGGGGAGGTGCCCCCGGTGCGCAGGGGACCGGGGGGAGCTCCCCCGGTGGTCGGTCGACCGGGGGGGACTCCCTTGGGCCGTCTGCGCCCGGGGGGGGAGCCCCGATGGCAAACGGCAGGGGGAGATCCCCCCGGTGGCGCAGGAGGCCGGGGGGTCTCCCCCGATGGCAGAAGGTGGGGGGGGAGGTCCACCCGGTGCGCAGGAGACCTAGGGGGCCTCCCCCGATGGCACACCGGGGGGGGGGGCGGTGCGCAAGAGACCGGGGGCCTCCCCCGGTCCCGGGTCGACCCGAGGGGGCTCCCCCGGTGCAGGGTCTACCGGGGGGGAACTCCCCCGATGCGCAAGTGGCACGGGGGGCCTCCCCCATGTGGCAGGTTGCCCGGGGGGGGACTCCCCCGGTGCAGACAGGGCCGAGGGCTTTCCCCCGGTTGCAGGTGATGGAGAGAAAGGGGGAGTCTCCCCCCCCCCTTTGGTGGACCTCATCAACGCTATAAAAAGGGCCGGGATGTGAACTTTTTTTATCCTTTTCTGGCCTCATTGGCAGCGAGACGCACGTGAAGATTTTTTGTTTCTTTGTTAGCAATTCTCCGAGCGGCGACTAGCTGTCCGTTTGTTTCCAGGTTGTCAATAATTTAATTGAAAATACTGTGGAAGCACCCAATGGACCCCAAAAAATGTTCTTTCTTGTATGGATTTAACCCCATGGGCATGTAACTGCATGCATCCCATGCGGTGTTTGTTGAAATACCCACTCGTCAAAATGGGGCCAACGGCTCGACTTACCGTGAGATTTTTTGTTAAGAAGTTGATGGGCTCGCGCTGCACATCCGGCGCTTGTCCAAATGCCTTTACAAGACTTTATAGGCTTCAAATACTTGATATTCCGCAGAACGGGTGCACATGACTTTGTACTGCTCCTTGTTGTATTTGAAAAAAATATTCACCATTTTAATTTCTGAAATTTTCTATAATTACCAGAAATTAAACATAAACTTTATGGGGTCCAACACACCTCTACCTCCTCCTCCTCCTCCACCTGCTGCTGCTACATCTCTCACCCTCTCCTCTTCTTATTCTTCTTCTTAGCCTTTTCTTGCAGGTTGCAGGTCCAAGTGCTGCTGCTGTGTCTCCTCCCCATGCAACCGCTGCTGCTTTCTCCATCTCCCTCTTCCTCTCTTTCTCTTATTCCTTTTCTAACTTTCTTCTGGCAGGTTCTCCTTCCTTTTCCTTCTCTTGGCAGGTCGCAGGTTGGTGGACAGACTGCTGTGGGCTGTCAGGGAATGGCTGCTCTCTCCCTCTTTCTCTCATGCTAGATCTGCACAGAGGAGGAGTTCCCTGGAGTGGGGAGGTCGGTTATCTGCATCATGATCTGAAGGAGAGGGTCCGGATCGTTGCTGCCACTGCAGGAGTTCCCCCATGCACCACGTGCACATAGCATCGCCAGCGGGCCTGTGCATCATAGAGATAACTTGCTGTTTTGTAGATGATTTTCAGATTGAAAGTACCCATGTCTTTACATTGAACTTCAGTTGTTAAAGATTGGAGAATGAGTGGTTAACGTTTTGGCATGTGAGTTTTTGGTTAATTTGTATTCTGGTGATGTAATTCTCCCATTAGTTTAGATCCTCATTAAATTTCTATTTTGATAGCCATTCTCAAATCTCCTAGATCTCTCCTTAGATTTATAGATCTAGGTATTAGTTCATTTCAGATTTTATTTCCATGCAAGATGTTAGGTGTTAGATGCATTCATTTCAAGGCTTGAATGTAGATTATGTTCGTTTTCAGATTTGAGCTTGGTCATTAGATTAGGATTTCATGAGTGTATGTCGTTATTGCACGTACGTAGAAGTTTAGTATTGTTAGAGTATGTTAGTCATATGTTAGTCTTACATGATATGTTAACCTTGTACTCTCTATATAAGGAGCATTGCTCCCAGGAATAAAAGACTTTTTTTGGGTCTTTTCTCTCACATGGTATCAGAGCGGTTTAACCTACCTTGAGACCGCAGTCGCCCTCCTCTCCTCCTTTCTTCTGTCGTCTTCCACTTTTTTTTGGCGACCTTCGAAGAACCCAGCGGCTTGAGGAGGCGCGGACACAGGTCACGCACGGGCCTCCGCCTGCGGCGGAAGAAGGGCGCCCCACGCGCGGGCTTCCCCTCCGGCGGACGCGCGGGCCTCCGCCGTGCCGTGGACGCAGGCACCTCCACCCGCGGCGTCCTCTCCGGCGCCTCTCCACGCGCGAGCATCCCCTCCGGCGCCTCTCCACGCACGGGCGTCCCCTCCGGTGGACGCAAGCGGGCTCCGCCTCCCACACCCACGCAGGCGTAGGCTACCCGATCTTGCAAGGCTTCCGACTCCGGCCCACGTAGAGATTCACCGGCCGGCTCCCTTGCGTCGTGGGCTCACGGGAACTACAGTCAGTATTTTTTTTCCTTCTCCGCCATGATCGTATAGGAAGTGCTCTCTCATTCTCAGATGTCTGGTAGAATCATCTCTATGTGTTGATCTTCCGTCGGACATTCGTCCTTGTTCTTGGCCACTGCGATGACTTCCTCATCCTGGTCTTCCGACATCCGCACGACCAATTCTGCTATTGGGACGACTGTCAAGTTGAACGGTTCCAATTATCTCCTTTGGTCGCGCGCCTTCTGTTGTCTGTGTGGATCACAACGGAAGCTCTTTCACCTAGATTCTCCTCCTGTCGACAAGAAGGATGAAACGAAGTTCGCAGCATGGCAGTCAGATGATTATTTTGTCATGACACTTCTCATCAATAGCATGGAGCCTCAAGTCAGTTCGAATGTGGTCTTTCTTGGTACGGCCAAAGAAATGTGGGATACTCTGAAAGAGGTGTACTCAAATGATAAGAATGTTTCGCGCATTTATTCATTATATGAAGAAATCTTTTCTCTCAAGCAAGATGAAAAATCTATTCATGAATATTTTGCGGCTCTAAAAGGCAAGTGGGATGACTTGCAGGTGTACCATCCTCTGACAGCGGATATATCCTCAAGAAACAGCGAGAGTTCTTGGTCGCTAAATTTTTATCTGGCCTAGATGATTCACTCAGCCATGTTCGCTCTCATCTGCTTTCGGACGACGTGGTTCCTTCTCTGGCAAATGCTATGTCGCGTGTCCTTCGGGTCAGCTCCTCCAACTCTACTGCTGATGCTTCGTCTACTGTTGGTCCGATGGAACATTCAGCGCATGCAGCGGGACGGGGTCGTGGTCGGAGTCATGGCCGTGGCCGCAACTCCTTCCCTCCGTGTCGTCACTGTGGTCGTCAGAATCATGCTCTTGAACGTTATTGGCAGAAATTTGGTCATCCAGACAATGCCAAAGCGGCTGCTATCACTTCCGCTCCAGACACTCCTGCTGATAACCCATCTGTGGTGCTACCATAACTCTCATCAGAGGCGACCATCACTTTATCCAAGACTGACTACGAGCGCCTTATTCAGCAGCAGTCGCTTCATGCGATTTCCTCCACTACAGGTAGTGTGTCTGCTGTTTCTCATGGTTCATCATGGATCATTGACTCTGGGGCCTCTAGCCATATGTCAGGTAATAGATCACTTTTTTCCTCCTTACGTCTTTCGTCTTCCTTGCCGCCTGTTTCTGTTGCTGACGGCTCACCATCCCCTGTTCATGGGATCGGCACTGTACGTATATCTCCATCTATCACCCTCTCAAATGTTCTATATGTTCCCCAATTTCCAGTAAATCTTCTTTCTACAAGTTGTCTTGTTCATGATTATAACTGTTTAATCAACTTCTTTCCCTCCTATTGTGTTTTTCAGGATCTCCGAACGAAGGTGACGATTGGTGGCGGGTGTGAGACTGGTGGCCTCTACTATCTGACAGATCAGCCGTCTGGCACTCCTTCAGCTCTTGGCGTAGCTTCTCCGTACCACTGGCATTGTCGTCTTAGGCATTCGGCGCCCTCAAAGCTCCGTTCCTTTGTTCATGTTCCTTCTAGTCTGTCTCAGTTTCAGTGTGATGCTTGTGAGCTTGGCAAACACCATAGAGCGTCCTTCCCTTCTCGTGAAAATAAACAGAGCATCTCTCCATTTCAATTGGTCCACAGTGACATTTGGGGTCCTAGTCCAGTTGCTATGTCTCTAGGTTTTCGATATTTTGTTACTTTTATTGATGACCACTCTCGGATGACCTGGGTTTATCTTCTGAAGAGTCGGTCACAGGTCTTCCATGTCTTTGAACAATTTTATCAGGAAATAAAAACGCAATTTTTCATTTCCATCAAAGTTCTTCGCTCTGATAATGCCAAAGAATACATGTCTTCTTCATTTAATGAGTTATGTGCTGCTCATGGTATTCTCCACCAAACTTCTTATGCCTACACCTCTTGATGCGGGACGACTACGAGACTCGACGCGAACGAGTTGCGACCTTGGACTCTATAGGACGACGCGACGGGTTGGACGACACGACCAGCAACAACGATACAACGCGGCACCTAAAGAGCTCCAGAAGAGGCGATGTGCCCCAAACAAGAAGTGCTAACTCACGGTCGTCCCCATCGAGGGAAGCGCGACGATCTGCACGGTTGAGTAACCGGCTTTGAGTCTCGGGTGGTCGGCTTGCTCTCACGCTCGGAACGAGTCGTGGGACGGGTCTCGCACTCATAACTCACAGCGGTGATGTATCGCGAGCTAGCTAGGAAAGTAACCTACTCACATGCAGCGGCATCTAGAACGCATACTAGCTAAGCAAATACGACAAAAGGGGGTGGCGAGTGTACCTCCACGCTCGGGGCGTGGGGAAGACTTCCCGGCCGAGATCCGGAACTCCCGGTACAGAAATAATTAATAATTACAGAAATAATACTAAGCCCACTCCACGCAGGGAGGTAACAGGCGACACGTGGAATCCAGGAGCACCAATCTCGGGTTGGCGGGCAGCAGTTGATGGCGCTCGGGCGGACGCGATCGGCCGATTCAGCTCCGTTCACTCGGGCCCACCGAATGGTACGTGCGACCCGCTGCTGGTACGGCGGCGTCCGGGGCGGCTCCTGGATGCAATGAATGACGGGGACGCTCCTGGAGTGTCTCGGGTCGATCCCCGGGAGCGGCGGTCGCCGGAGTGGAGGCGGGCGATTTCTTGGGAATTATCTCCCAATGCTGTCCCGCAGCTGTGTTTCTGTCCAGATCTGCGCGCTCCGGTGAGATCGGTTGGTACGCTCTACGCTCAACTCCGACGTCGAATCGGGACACAAAAGGTACCGTTAGAAAGAGGACTTGAAATCCTACAACATACCGGAACTACAGACTCGTCCAACGGTTGGATTGAAAATGGAGTGACTGCAAACTGACTAAGCACACTGTCCCGAAATAAAGAACAGACAGGACAGAACCTAACCCCCCTGATCAAGGGCTTTGACCAAGGATCAAATGGGCGAATTAGGACCTGATATTTTTATGGTGGGTAAAGGGGAGGGTGACGGAGACGCACATAGCTCATTTGTGAGATTTGGACAACATTTGATGGGTGAGAAAAATCGGCTACTAAGATCAATCTGGCAGACCAGCACATAGGCAGATTTTGGGGAAGATGAACAGGTGCATGGGAAAGGGGGCAAACGGACTCTGATCGACCTACAAATTGAACTGAAAATTGCCTATGATGGGGGGAGCCTACTCTCAAATTTTCGCGACGATCCAACGGTCGGATCTCCCGTACCAGTTCTTTCACCGAGCTGCTATCCTGAAACTCCGAGTTTGGGGCAGCAGGATGAAGACCGGCTCATGGAGACTGAACGACGGCACGAACGGCGGCGGCGGCGGCGGTGAACGTTCACAGAAGATAGAGGAAGAAGAGAAGTAGAAGAAATATGAGGGACATAGAAGATTTGGGATCAGATCTAGAGAAGATTGGAGGTGGGAGGAGGAAGAACACTCAAGAACTCAAGAGGAGAGGGGGGGTGTGCACCAAGCAATATTCTCTTCAAATTTTCTCATTAGTTCCACACAAAATACAACAAGAGACTATAAATATGAAAACCCTAGATCTAGATCCAAGGACATCCACTAATACCAAAGGACATCCACTAACTCCAAAGGACATCCACTAACATTTGGTTAAGGGTAAGTGGGAGACAAGCATGGGGGACAAGGAGGGGCATCCTCTACCTTTGTCTCCTTGGTCTAATGGTCCAAATCTTCTAGAAGTCCACCTTGAGCTTGGGCTCCTAATGATCTTGAGGCCCAATTTAGAAATTGGACCCCTTACATAAAGTGTAGCCCATATTACAATCTTGACCCAACTAGAAGCTAAAATACAAAATACACACTAATACACTCACAATAAGCAAATACATGCTAATACACTCACAATAAACATAGGAAAGTATCAACACTCAGGTAGGGACTCCATACTGTCGCCCAGCCACAAGGATGTCGATGTCGACCGAGTCGTGCTACGGGTCCGGTACCGACGGCTCGCTGAGTCGGGCCGTACTCGTGCTCTAGTGTCCTCACCAATTCTCCCCGGGTGGGAGAAGCTCGACCCCGTCGAGTAGGGGTCCGGGTCGCTCTGGTACCGATCAGCGGATCTGGATCTATCCTCTGTAGTTCTGCCCGGGTGATCCAGGTGTCATCGGACGCGGGCCGTCCCCTCCAACGCACCAAGTAGCGTTGGTACACTCCGCCTCGAGTAGTCGTCACCTGCTCGTCTAGTATACATTCTATCTGCTCTCGCTGCAGAGGAAACAAGGCTGGAGGTGGACACTCTAGGGTGGTGTCACTCACAATGGGTGGAGACGGCTCAAAGGACTCACTGGGTATCACCGCTGGGTCCCTATAAGCGACGAGATCCGAGACATTGAAAGTCGAGCTGATCCCGTAATCCTCTGGCAAGTCCACAACATATGCGTTCGATCCGACTCGCCTCACTACTCGAAAGGGACCGGCACCGCGAGCATGCAACTTCTTCACGGCTCCTGAGGGAAACCGTTCAGGTCTGACCCTGATCATGACAGAATCGCCCTCCTGAAACTCACGGTGGTGCCTATGGGCGTCAGCCAATTCTTTGTATCGTGCGTTGCTGGACTCAATATGACGATGAATATGCTCATGCAACTGTCTAATATGGCTAGCAAAAAACTCGGCTGAATCAGACACACGGGACTGGATGGGAGATGGGACTAGGTCTATGGGTCTCCTAGGTCTACGGCCAGTGACAATCTCGAAGGGGCTCATACCGGTACACCTATTGACTGAATCATTATAGGCGAACTCAGCCAAGGGTAATACCAAATCCCAATCCCTGACTCGATCTCGGACAAGACACCTAAGAAGATCCCCCAAACTCCTATTGACAACCTCAGTCTGACCATCGATCTGGGGGTGATATGCAGTGGAGAATTTCAATTGGGTGCCCATCATGTGCCATAGGGTCTTCCAGAAATAGCTAGTGAAGCGCACATCCCTATCGGACACTATAGTGCGTGGGAGTCCGAACCTGGAGACACAATGTGAAAAAAATAGACGGGCAACTCTAGAGGCATCCGAGGTTTTGGAGCATGGGATGAATAATGCCATCTTAGAGAATCGGTCGACAACCACAAAGATCGAGTCATGCTTTCGGAGGGTGCGGGGCAATCCTAACACAAAGTCCATGCTAATGTCCTGCCATGGACTATCCGGGACGGGAAGGGGAGTATAGAGGCCAGTACTTTGCTTCCTTTGTTTGGCCATAGCACAAGTGCGACACTGGGCTACAATACGAGCAACATCCCTCTTTAGGCTAGGCCAGTAGAATCGGTGCTCAACCGCCTCTATGGTCTTGTTCCGGCCAAAGTGACCAGCAAGACCTCCCGCGTGCATCTCCCACGTAAGAAAGTCACGAACAGAAGTTCGTGGGATGCACAACTTGTCACCCCGGAATATGTGACCCTCCTGCAGTACAAACTCGCTATAATCGCGCGAGGGACCGGCCTGAAGGACGGCATAGATCGGACCAAAGTCCGGACAGTCAACATAGGCGTCCTTCAGCCTCTCTAGCCCTACCACCTCAACACTCATGGTGGTCAACATCATCACCCGACGACTCAATGCATCGGCGACCTTGTTCTCCGCCCCTGCTTTGTGCTTGAGCACAAAGGTGTACTCTTGGAGATACTCCACCCAACGACTATGGCGAGCATTTAGCTTCTTTTGGGTATGGAGGAATCGTAAGGCCTCATGGTCAGAGAAGAGGAAAAACTCCTGGTGCAACAAATAGTGCCTCCAATACCTCAATACCTGGACAACTGCGTAAAATTCTTTGTCGTATGTGGAATATCGCAGTTTGGCATCATTAAGCTTCTCGCTAAAGAAAGCAATGGGGTGGGACTCCTGACTCAAAACGCCACCAATACCCACACCAGAAGCATCACACGTGACCTCAAACACCTTAGAAAAATCAGGTAAAACAAGGACAGGTGCCTGGGTCATGCGCCCCTTAATGTCCTGAAAGGCCGTGGCTGCAGCCTTAGTCCATACGAATGCCCCCTTCTTTATGCAATCAGTGATCGGGGCAGTGATAGAACTGAAGCCACGAATGAAGCGACGGTAGAACGTCGCTAAGCCATGGAAACTCCGGACATCGTGGAGCGTGCGGGGCTCGGGCCACTCCTTGATGGCCCTAATCTTCTCCGGATCAGCGGAGACTCCATCTCTCGACACAATGAACCCGAGAAAAGTGATCTGATCAGACATGAAAGCATATTTCTTCGGGTTGGCAAATAAACTCTCTCGCCTTAGCACGACACAGACCTGCCTAAGATGGTCAAAGTGGTCCTCCCTAGTGCGGCTGTAGATAAGAATGTCATCAAAGTAGACGACCAAGAAGACCCCTATCATAGGGCGTAAAACCTGGGTCATCAACCGCATGAAGGTGCTAGGGGCGTTGGAAAGCCCAAAGGGCATAACCAACCACTCATAAAGACCATCCTTGGTCTTGAATGCCGTCTTCCATTCATCTCCAGGCCTGATCCGCACCTGGTGATAGCCACTACGAAGGTCTATCTTTGAGAAGATAGTGGCTCCCAACATCATATCAAGCAAGTCATCCAATCGGGGAATGGGAAAACGATACTTCACCGTGATCTTGTTGATTGCACGGCTATCAACGCACATCCTCCATGTGCCATCCTTCTTCGGGGCCAATAGTGCGGGGACAGCGTAGGGACTCTTGCTGTCCCTAAGGGACCCCCGACTCATCAACTCTTCGACCTGCCGCTGAAGCTCAGCATGGTCCGTGGGACTCATCCTATAATGGGGAAGGTTGGGCAAAGATGAGCCCGGGACGAGGTCGATCTCATGCTGGATATCCCTCATAGGTGGAAGGCCTCCAGGGAGGTCTTCGGGGAAGACATCAGAAAATTCCCGCAATATTGCGGCTATCTCTGGGGGATGCTCATCCTCAGACCTAGGGGCGACATCCTCTATGCCCCTGACAACGACAGCTAGAATGGGGTTACCCCCGGTCACCTCCTGTTCCATCTCTCTCAGACTGATCATCATCAACCTCCTGGGTGGAGGGTCCACTCTACTAGGAGTAGCCGACGAGGTGGATGCCTGTGCCGAGGACAAAGTGGGTGGACCGACCTTCCCCTGACCAGAAGTGGTCGTAGTGCTGGGGCCAGCTGGTCCGCGGATAGATGGGTCCTTCGGCTGGACTGGGTGGAGGGTAATCCTATGGCCATCATGGTCGAAGGTGCAAGTGTTCGACCTACCATGAAGGGTGGCATCTCGGTCAAAGAGCCAAGGCCTACCAAGGATGATACTACCCACCTCCATAGGTAGTACATCACACCAGATCGCATCATGGTACGCCTGGAACTGCAGCGGCACCAGACACCGCAGTCTGACCGGGATGGAAGTGGAATCCACCCAAGAAACTCTGTAAGGTGCAGGGTGATCCACGGGCGTCAAACCAAGGCGCTTGACGGTGCCTGTGGAGATAGCGTTGATGCAACTCCCGCTATCTATAATCACCTTGCAAGCTTTCCCTTCCAGCCTACAAAATGTGTGGAATATGGTGGTGCGACGCCAGTCGTCGCTCACCTGAGGCTGGGTAAGGATGCACCTAACTACACCTAAATGTACGTCATCCTGATACGAGGTACCATGGACGTCAACCTGCTCGCCCTCCAATAACTCGTCAAAGAATTCCTCAGCCAATTCTTGGTCCGGCTCGTAGCTGACTGGCACCAACTCAGGCATGGGGTCACGGGCCGGTGTGTCGGCAATAACAAGTGCTCCCCGGGTGGGACACTTGCTGGCAAAGTGGCCAACTCCACCACAAGTGTAGCAACGGTCTCGTGTCCCATTGCCCTGAGATGTTCCACCAATCATTGGCCCCTTACCCTTGTCCTCTCGATGGACTGGGGGTGTAGGAAGAAGAGGCCTAGCTGGTACGGCATGCTGATAAGGCCGAGGGGCAGGGATGGGTGCCTGCGGGCGAGGGGGAGGGTCCCTCGGAGGGAAAGTGCAGAGCCTAGGAGCAGTAGGGTCCTGTCGAGGGGGTTCCGAGGGACGGGCCACCGGAAACCGACTATAGGAGGTAGGCGTGGTACGAGGGTCGGTCCCACGCGGATAAGTGAACCCCGGGCGCTGGACGGGAGCAAACTCCGCCTCGAACTGCTCCAACTCTAGAGCAACCTGGTATGCGTCTGCCAAGGTGGTAACATTGCGGCGAAATAATTCATATTGGTAGTGGGGCCGCAAACAACGACGGAAGCGCGATACAGGCATGGTGCTCTCCTCCGTGACGCCACATCGCAAAAAGTACTCGTCAAACTCCGCGATGTAGTCTGACACGGATCGGTCCCCTTGGGTGAGACTCTGCCACCTATCAATAAGTCGTTGACGGTACGTGGCAGGAAGGTACTTACGCCTAAACTTGTCCTTCATCTCATCCCAAGAACCTATCTGAGGCTCATGACGCTGAAAGAGCAAGCTCTCTACATTGCTCCAGTAAGTCTGTGCTTGCCCCAACAACTTCATCTTGGCATATCTGATCCTCCGGTGGTCCGTCATCTCGAACCACTCAAAGTACCGGTCCATATTGGCCTCCCAATCAAGATAGATCTTGGGTTCCAAAGGCTTGGACCCATCAAACGTGGGAGGGACCACACGGACGGTCTTGAGGATCCGTTCGTCCTCATCATCCCTATGTGGTCGGTGACCATGCCGACGCCGGCCATTTCCCTTGTAATCGTTGTCGGACTCGTAGTCCTCAAAATGGGGGGCACGTTGCCGTTGCTCCTCAGCCCGAAGTGGTGCGAGCTGGGCAGCAGGCGCGGGCTGGGCAGCAGCCACGGGCTGGGCAGCATGTGCCTGAGGGGCCGGGAGAATGCCGGGTAGGTCTCGGCGAGGGGTTCTCTCCACACTCTCTAACCTTCCAACCAGTCCTTGGACATATCGGTCAGAAGCCTCGGCGCGGTCCTCCATGGCTTTGAATCGGCTCTCCATACGCTCGGTATGCTCCCTAAGAGTTTGCTCGGATCTATCCATGCACTCCATTAGTAGAGCTATCATGTCCTCCAGGGAACGGCCTCCAGGGTTGGCACCTCGGTGTTCACCCATAGTGTCAGGGCGATGGTACTGGGCACCTCCACGGGTGGGCATGCAATGAGGCCTAAAGAGAACTAAGGGTGACTCACTAGACCTATATGGATGGACCGATGCAAGTTGAGGACCCTTGACTTAAACCGATATCCGGTACCTGGCGGAGTCCGGGGATCCGAAGATCCTCTCACGCGAGTGAATCACCTCCCCAATAGACGTAACCTAACGGTCGGGCAACATATTTTTATATACCGAATATTGGGATGCAATGCAAGACCTTGGACAAGACTACCTAGACTCAAACCGGCTCTGATACCAATTTGATGCGGGACGACTACGAGACTCGACGCGAACGAGTTGCGACCTTGGACTCTATAGGACGACGCGACGGGTTAGACGACACGACCAGCAACAACGATACAACGCGGCACCTAAAGAGCTCCAGAAGAGGCGATGTGCCCCAAACAAGAAGTGCTAACTCACGGTCGTCCCCATCGAGGGAAGCGCGACGATCTGCACGGTTGAGTAATCGGCTTTGAGTCTCGGGTGGTCGACTTGCTCTCACGCTCGGAACGAGTCATGGGACGGGTCTCGCACTCACAACTCACAGCGGTGATGTATCGCGAGCTAGCTAGGAAAGTAACCTACTCACATGCAGCGGCATCTAGAACGCATACTAGCTAAGCAAATACGACAAAAGGGGGTGGCGAGTGTACCTCCACGCTCGGGGCGTGGGGAAGACTTCCCGGCCAAGATCCGGAACTCCCGGTACAGAAATAATTAATAATTACAGAAATAATGCTAAGCCCACTCCACGCAGGGACGTAACAGGCGACACGTGGAATCCGTGAGCACCAATCTCGGGTTGGCGGGCAGCAGTTGATGGCGCTCGGGCGGACGCGATCGGCCGGTTCAACTCCGTTCACTCGGGCCCACCGAGTGGTACGTGCGACCCGCTGCTGGTACGGCGGCGTCCGGGGTGGCTCCTGGCTGCAATGAATGACGGGGACGCTCCTGGAGTGTCCCGGGTCGATCCCCGGGAGCGGCGGTCGCCGGAGTGGAGGCGAGCGATTTCTTGGGAATTATCTCCCAATGCTGTCCCGCAGCTGTGTTTCTGTCCAGATCTACGCGCTCCGGTGAGATCGGCTGGTACGCTCAACTCCGACGTCGGATCGGGACACAAAAGGTACCGTTAGAAAGAGGACTTGAAATCCTACAACATACTGGAATTACAGACTCGTCCAACGGTTGGATTGAAAATGGGAGTGACTGCAAACTGACTAAGCACACTGTCCCGAAATAAAGAACAGACAAGACAGAACCTAACCCCCCTGATCAAGGGCTTTGACCAAGGATCAAATGGGCGAATTAGGACCTGATATTTTTATGGTGGGTAGAGGGGAGGGTGACGGAGACGCACATAGCTCATTTGTGAGATTTGGACAACATTTGATGGGTGAGAAAAATCGGCTACTAAGATCTATCTGGCAGACCTGCACATAGGCAGATTTTGGGGAAGATGAACAGGTGGATGGGAAAGGGGGCAAACGGACTCTGATCGACCTAAAAATTGAGCTGAAAATTGCCTATGATGGGGGGAGCCTACTCTCAAATTTTCGCGACGATCCAACGGTCGGATCTCCCGTACCAGTTCTTTCACCGAGCGGCTGTCCTGAAACTCCGAGTTTGGGGCAGCAGGATGAAGACCGGCTCGTGGAGACTGAACGGCGGCACGAACGGCGGCGGCGGCGGCGGTGAACGTTCACAGAAGATAGAGGAAGAAGAGAAGTAGAAGAAATATGAGAGACATAGAAGATTTGGGATCAGATCTAGAGAAGATTGGGGATGGGAGGAGGAAGAACACTCAAGAACTCAAGAGGAGAGGGGGGGTGCACCAAGCAATATTCTCTTCAAATTTTCTCATTAGTTCCACACAAAATACAACAAGAGACTATAAATATGAAAACCCTAGATCTAGATCCAAGGACATCCACTAACACCAAAGGACATCCACTAACATCAAAGGACATCCACTAACTCCAAAGGACATCCACTAACATTTGGTCAAGGGTAAGTGGGAGACAAGCATGTGGGACAAGGAGGGGCATCCTCTACCTTTGTCTCCTTGGTCTAATGGTCCAAATCTTCTAGAAGTCCACCTTGGGCTTGGACTCCTAATGATCTTAAGACCCAATTTAGAAATTGGACCCCTTACATAAAATGTAGCCCATATTATAATCTTGACCCAACTAGAAGCTAAAATACAAAATACACACTAATACACTCACAATAAGCAAATACATGCTAATACACTCACAATAAACATAGGAAAGTATCAACACTCAGGTAGGAACTCCATACTGTCGCCCAGCCACAAGGATGTCGATGTCGACCGAGTCGTGCTACGGGTCCGATACCGACGGCTCGCTGAGTCGGGCCGTACTCGTGCTCTAGTGTCCTCACCACCTCTCAACAGAACGGCGTGGCTGAACGTAAAAATCGTCATCTCCTTGATGTTGCTTGGACACTCATGTTTCACATGAATGTTCCAAAACATTTTTGGGGTGACGATGTTCTTACTGCCTGCTATCTCATTAATCGGGTTCCCTCCTCACTACTCTCTGGAGGCAGTCCATTTTCATGTATGTATCCCTCCACTGAACCCTTTCCTCTGCCTCCTCAGATTTTTGGGTGTCTTTGTTTTGTGCATGCTCTGGGACCAGGTCACGATAAGCTATCTCCTCGAGCCATTCGCTGCGTCTTTCTCAGGTATTCACGCACTCAAAAAGGCTATCGTTGTTTTCACCCGGTATCACGGCGTTGTTTTGTCACTGCTGATGTCACCTTCTTTGAAACCACGTCTTATTTTTAGTCGTCTCCCGCGTCCTCAGCACCTCCTTTATTGCCACTTCCTCCTTTGCCTCCTCCACCGGATGACTCAGGACAGAGTGGCGAATTTATGCCTGTTACGACAGACCCTACTCCAAAACCATTGCAAGTGTACCAATGGCGGAAGGTCCAAGAGGCACCAACTTCCCTGCCGCCACCGGCGCCCTCGGTCGAAGATCCGGCTCCTATTCCTCCTCCTCAGTATACGCCTTTGGATCTTACAATTGCTCTCAAGAAAGGTAAATGTACTGCCTCGTCACCTTCTATGTTTGATCCTGACTTTCATTGGCCGTCCCTTTCTAAAGAGGCTCGTCGTCCCAGCTCTCATTCAATTGCTCAGTTTGTATCTTATAAGCATCTCAGCCCGTCTTTTCGGGATTTTACATTCTCTCTTTCCTCGAATGCCATTCCTTCCTCCTATCAGGACGCACTTGTACACCCTAAGTGGAAAGCTGCTATGGATGAAGAGATGTATGCCTTATTGTCTCGTGACACTTGGGAACTTCTTGATCGTCCTCCTGGTGTGGTCCTTGTAGCCTGCAAATGGGTTTTTTACTCTGAAGTATCTTCCAGATGGAATTGTTGATCGGTACAAGGCTCGTCTTGTGGCCAAAGGTTTCACCCAGATATATGGCATTGATTACCTTGAGACTTTCTCTCCAGTGGCACGCATTAGTTCTGTGCACGTTCTTTTCTCTCTGGTTGCCAATCTTGGTTGGCGAATGGTCCAGATAGATGTCAAAAATGCTTTCCTCTATGGTGACCTTCATGAGGAAGTTTACATGGAGCAACCACAAGGGTATGTTGCTCAGGGGGAGATGAAAGTTTGCAGACTCCGAAAAGCACTTTACGACCTAAAACAAAGTCCTCGAGCTTGGTTTGACAAATTTAGTCAGATAGCATCAGAGATTGGTCTTGTACGCAGTCAGGCTGACCATTCTGTATTCATCAAGAAAAGCTTTGCAGGTATTGTGATCCTTGATGTTTATGTTGATGATATGATTCTGACAGGTAGTGATGAAAAAGGCATTACAGCTGTCAAAGAGCACCTACAGAAACAAGTTGTCACAAAAGATTTGGGACGACCACGATACTTTCTTGGTATTGAAGTTGCATATAGCAAAGATGGAATCTCTCTTCCTCAAAGAAAATATGCACTATATTTGCTCCAAGAAACGGGTCTGATTGATTGCAAGCCAGTTGACACACCTATAATCACTCGGCCTGAGTTTTGGGATCAGACCGGGGAGGACTTTCCTGATGTTGGTCACTATCAGCGACTAGTTGGCAAACTCATATATTTGACTAATATTAGACCAGACATCACCTTTGCAGTTAGTCTGGTGAGTCAATTCATACAAAACCCAAAACAGTGTCACTGGGAGGCCATTTTGAGGATTCTGAAGTATGTAAAAGGGGCACCTAGAAAGGGTTTATTATACAGACATCATGGTCATGTGCGTGTGGCAGCGTTTTCTGATGCAGACTATGCTAGATCTATTTCTGACAGGAGATCTACAATGGGATATTGCTCTTATGTTGGTGACAATCTTATTTCTTGGCGAAGTAAAAAGCAAAGTGTAATAGCCCGTTCAAGTGCTGAAGCTGAGTATCGAGCCATGGCACACACTGCTTGTGAAATGTTGTGGCTCCAATCTCTTCTTCGAGATCTTGGTTTCCCCTCAAATGAAACTATGATGATGCATTGTGACAATCAAGCTGCAATCTATAAAGCTAGTAATCCTGTCTTCCATGAACGAACCAAACATATTGAGGTGGATTGTCATTTTGTTCGAGAAGTTGTGATGTCCAAGAAGATAGCTACACCTTTTACCTCATCAGCGGATCAACTGGCTGATTTGTTCACTAAGTCTCTGGGTTCCCCAAGGTTTACTACTTTATGTAACAAGCTAGGTCTCCTGGACATATATGCTCCAGCTTGAGGGGGAGTGTTAGAGCATGTTAGTCATATGTTAGTCTTACAGGATATGTTAACCTTGTACTCTCTATATAAGGAGCATTGCTCCCAGGAATAAAAAGTTTTTTTTGGGTCTTTTCTCTCACAAGTATAGGGGACTCGCTTTCAGATTTGCATAACTTTGTTTGAACATCACTTAAGTCAAAGGTTTTAAACGCAACTCTTAAAGATCTCAACCTCCCTGTGGATTCGACAAATGCTCGCCATCAAACTACGTTTATCATTTAATTGCAAGTCCGGTTTAAGATTGGTTGCCATGTGTGTTTTTAATAACGAACTTCCAGCACATCAGTTTCCAAACTACAGATTTCAAAAGCCTCAGTAACACACCCTTTCTGACTTTGTAATAACAGATCAGAAAGAAAGGAAGAGAAAGTGAAGCTGCTTCTGGGATAGAAACAGAATGTATAATTGTATGCATTGAAGAAGAAACCAATGACTTCAGCAGAACTTACATCAACTATTTTTTTCTCCAAATCAACAAGTGGCTTCTCAAAATCAAGAGTCACTGGCTTTGGCTTCGCAGGTAGAGGCTTGAAATGAGATAAGTAAGTAAGGTGTCCGCTTTTGATGTTCGGGTCAAGATCCGACGGCCATGGATATTCATGTTTCTGTCCCTTTCTTATCCTCGCAAATACATGAAACCTGCATCTGCTTCTGGCCCAAGATCGTTCATGAGGCTTCAACCAAACTCCAGTGTATGATTTGCATGAGCTCTTTGATGGATCACCAGTACAAAGATCATTTCTTGTGTAAATATGTGATCCAGATATGAACGTACAACCCTCTCCTCCACTCCTGAGCACAACAGACATTGATAAAGAATCCATATTAAAGATCCAATCGCCTGCAGAAATTACAAGTTTTCTTGTGACAGTGGTGCTGGGAACCTTGGCTGCAGCATTCCTACATCAACAAGCAATCAATGATGTTGGATATACAAGGCCGATACTTATAAATTAGCCAGAGAACAGAATGTATTCATTTTACAATCTAACCATGTAAAAGGACATATCACTTCCGGCCATAGCTAACAGACCTATTTAAAAGCATTTTACATTAGAAGTTGCTTGAAGAGCATTTTTAGACAAAATCCGTATGGCTCCGGCAGATTCATGGTTCATAACTGAAATCAACTTGCAACTATATGAATATCCATTATCCCAAGCATACCATAACAGGACCACAAGGTCATACGATATTTATCATGTCAAACATGTGGAAGGGCATTCATTGACATGCCATATGTAACTGGAAGGAAGTACAGAGATTAGTCACAAAGAAAATGAAGCAGTTCCACATTGTCACATTGACAACATAAAATATAGTTACTATCCATGTTACCTAGTTGCCGACACTGACACACCATGGCTATTAAAACGAAAGTCACACATACGCATGAAAGTTCCAACCTTTTTTCAGCCAACAATCACATAGCATAATCATTTAAGCTAGTTGTACTTGTGTACAAATAAAAAACAGTAGTAAACTAAGGAAAACCTAAAGGCACCATAAAAGGTCACCGTTAACGAACTCGGCATAAATAGTAAATCCACCAGTGCCCATGGAAAGAAAATTATCTATTATTTTAATCTTGGAAAATCAATCAGTACATGGGAAACCAATAGAGACCCGCTCAAATCATCAGCCCAATGCCATCAGCAACCAAGGAACCACGATTTGCAGGGTTAATTAGCACCATTTCACAGTACCTTGTGCCGCAAAGAACTAGGTTTTAATGAGATTAGAAGCCCAGACGACAGCATCCAAGCTTCAGAAACCTCAACCAGACTTACAAAATACGAATTATGAGGCATAACAAAGGGGAGTCTAGAGAACATATCAGCAGGGGGGAAGAGGGGCAGAAACCGCGCGGCTGGGCACGAGTTCGACCAACAGAAACATCTGGATCATCCGTAGATCTCCATGTCCAATCGAGGCAGCGGGAAGGACGAACAGAGCGATCGAGGAACTCGGGATTTCTGGGGAATTCCAGGGCGGAGGCCACCGGAATCTCTTCAGCTTGTTATCACCGTTGGGAAGGCGCTGGAAGGAGGAGTGAACCAGGACTGGGGTCCGGGAGTGGATTGGGATTGGCCATCGTTTTCCACGAAGCCTCTTCTCCTTTTTTTGGTCTTTTTGGCGATTCCAACAGATCAACAGATCCCCACCGTCCAACTTGTAGGATTCTCAGGTGGGATCGCAGCGAGGGCGCACCTTTGAAGGGATGTGAAAGGAGATAAGAACGTCGGTTTATCCCGTCCGTTTCTCTATAAATTCGTAACGAAAGGGGTTAATTTCACATATACCCAGCATCAAAATCATCATATTGAAGTGTCAAATACCATATATAATATTATGAATAATTAAAATTTTAAAATATTATTAAATGATGTAGATTTGGAGTCGATATGAACCTTGGGGGATTTTATCAGTTAGTCCCCATTTTTGAAATTTTTGATTAATAATGATGATAGATATAATATTTGACAATTACTTGCCTCTTGACTTCCTCCACCGACTGAGGTTCGGCGGGAACAGCTTGTTCGCTGGAACCCCGCCGGGAACTCCACCCGCCTGAAGCTGCTCGACAACGGGAATGCCTCACTGGGGTAGCTCGTCATGGGCCAAGTTCACGTCTGCCCGACTAGCAATGGCACCGGGCTGAGGTGGTGGAGGGGGAACGGACGGTTCACGCTCGTGGGTGGGGGGTTCCAGTCCCTCACTTCCGGTTATGGGTTATCGTGTGTCATCCTCGTAAACACCGGCAGGGTCCAATGCTGGGGTTGTGGAGGCGACCCGACGGCGGAGATCCAATGTGGCTTCACGGATATATGCCTCCATGTCCACCATTGTCGCCGGCTACTCCCACGCATGCGGCATCACGGTGGGCGGGTCCCTAATCTGCGCAGGGAGCAACGAGTCGGGGCAGCTGAATTCGCCGCTAGCTTGATGGCTCACCCTTCGAGTTCACGAAGCTCGCAATGGGGCAATCCCACATATGTGCAATCAGAAAGCCCATCAGCACGGTGGTATGCTTGGGAGGCGATGGTGACGGCGGCAGCTATCCACCTGTGAGCGAGTCGCTTGAATGGATCGTCGTAGGAAGCAACCTCACCTATGAGGTCATCTCTTCCAACCACTCGGTGAATGCCACCGTGACCTGCATGTCGGAGTCCCCTTGGAACTTGTCGCTGTGCCCTAGCAGCATCACCTTGTCGTGGTGGTGGAAGTGGTTGTTGGAAATGGTGACCGCCATCGATCCGTCCATGACATCGATGAGACTGTCGTGGCAGCTCCACAGTGTGCAGTGATCGACCCACACATGCATCCCTCAACTCTCGCACCGTCGTGCCATTACCGTCCTGCTTTGACTTGATGCAGTCGTGTTTGTGGATGTTGTGGATGATCACGTTGTTAGCCCCCTTGAGGGAGAATCAGTCGGCGCCAATGACGTACACGGTGGCCCTCGCGGATGTCGATGGTCTTCAAGCTGCAGACTGGATGGTGAAGAAGAGGCACTAACGAAAAGAAACAGAGGAAGAAGCAGAGACAGGGAAGGAGTGGAAGGTCTCGGTGCTCTCCTCGATTGAGAGCCCTGGACATGTTTTGTATATATAGAAAATTGTTTACAGGGATGGAGGTCATATTTTAGTACGACCAACTATACAGAATTCTACACAAAATATCCTCAAAGCTTTAATCACCGATACCCTCTTGTTTAGACTCCGTAATTAAATTGGCAGCACCAATTGGATCCACCAGCGGAGGTATCTGGGTAAAATCGATCGGGGCCGATTCCTATCCATCCTGAGAAGGCAACGTTGATGGTTCCTTTTACGCGTCCCTTAAGCACAGCGGTGGGATAACGACATTGAACTTGTCACGCATAGCCTGGAAGCGCTGGCGGGGAAGCGTTTCGGTGAGCACATTAACATGCTGATCATTGGCGGAGATGTATGACACAATAAGCTTCTTGTCATAGACGCATTCTTAGGCAAAATGGAAGTCAATCTCCACATGTTTTGTGTGAGCATGGAACACCAGATTAGCAGTCAGATAGGTGGACCCAATATTGTTGCACCATAGGACGGGCGTCAGAGAGGTGATGCCATGTTCTTGAAGTAGGGACTAAAGCCAAATGAGCGCAGTAGTGGCGTTGGCGACGGCTTTGTAATCAACCTCCGTCCTCAATCGAGCCACAGTAGCTTGCTCTTTAGAGCTTCACGAGATCAGATTCCGCCCGAGGTAGATGGCATATATACCCACTTGTAGACCGACGATCAGAGATAGAGCTTGCCTAGTCGGCGTCATTATAGGTGTAGAGCTGGCAAGGAGAGTCCCGATGAAGTAGAAGGCCGTGGGAGGGAGTGCCCTGAAGATAGTGCAAGATGCATTTCACCGTGGTCCAGTGGTGCTCGGTTGGAGCATGCATGTGCTAGCATGGGCGGTTGACAACAAAGGATATGTCGAGCCGTTTGATAGTGGCATATGTTGTGCCATCAGCAGACGTCAATATGGATGTGTGGATGTCATCTTGGACCATTGGAGAAGGTCCACAATGTAGCGAGATTGAGAAAGAACACAGCCTGTTGGATAAAGACGAAGCTCGACCCCGAGGAAGTAGCCAGTGAGCAAGTTTGAGGTCACGGATGGCAAACTCATGACCGAGGGTAGCTAGTGACCAGAGAGGAGACGCCCCTTTGGATCATTGCTTGTTACAAGTACATCTTCAACATGTATGACAAAGAATATAACCAGGGGGCCTTGGCACAGGAAGAAAAGAAAGGTGTTCATCTTGGACCCAACAAACCTGAGCTCAAGGAGCCGAGTGCTCAGGTGCTTGAACCACACACGTGGAACCTACCAAAGACCATACAATGACCACTGAACTCGACACACATGAGTTGGGAGTTATGGATGAAGAAATCTCGATGGCTATTAGACAACCCCCCAATTAAGGTGCCCATGGAGGAAGGCATTTGAGACATCAAGTTGATGCACGGCCTAGTTGGAGCTGACGGTGAGAGCAAGCAAGAGGCAGACCATGGTAACTTTGATCACCAAACTAAATGTATCAAAAGAGTCGATGCCCGGCAATTGGAGAAAACCCTAGGTGACGAGGTAGGCTTTGTGGTGTTCAATCGAGCCATCCGCCCATATTCGAGCTTAATATCCATTTGCAACCAGTCACATTCATGTAAGTCTGCCGCAACAAGAGGGACCATGTGTTATTATGCATGAGAGATAGCGTTAAACTCGGAGGCCAATGTAGCACGCCATGCTGAGTCCTTAGCTACCTGTGAGAAGCACATTGGCTCAGGGGAATAGGTGGCCACGAGAGCTGTTGGGAGTTGATGTCAACTGGTGGGCGTAGGCAGGCTGCAGGTCGTAGAGGTAGGGCAACTGGCTCTGTGGCCTAGCACAGATCGGCCAGCATCTGGGTGAGGTGAGCTGGGGAGGCAGACCCGGAGTGCTCATCGGGAGAGACTAGCACATCATAGGCTAGAGGTACAGTTTGCACAACTGCAGAAGTAAAGGCGGTGGGTTGTCAGAAAAGAGGGCCACCAGTCGTAACAACGACGATGTTGCTGTGGGCGGACCTGAAAAGGCCACCGACTAGAGAGGTCTGGGAGTTGTGGGTGTAGTAGTCACCAGCAACGTGCAGAAGACAAGCCAGAAGTGATGATGGTTGGGGCACTAGGTATGGTGGTGATGGGGCCGGGGCCAAGGGATGTTAGCGCCTGGTAGAGGACCCGCATGAGCAAGTGTCTAATCACTGTGACTTGTAGGACCCGAATTGGCCAATAGGAAGTCCCCCTCATCAAAGATAACATGACGTGAAACATACACTTGACAGGAATGTACATGTGAGCTACGGTACCCATGGTGCTAAGTACTATAACCTAGGAAATTAAATGTAGCACGTGAAGTGGGGGTTTAAGTTTATGACAAGAATAAGGGTGTAGCCACGGGTAAGAAGCACACCCAAACACATGTAAGAATAAGGTGTAGTCAGGTGTAAGGCCAAATACTTTGTGAAGCAGAGAAGCATTGTGAAGGAGCAATGTGGGGAGCCGGTTAATGAGGAACATGGTGGTAGACATGGCGTCATCCCAATACCCATGAGAGATAGAGGCATGATTAATGAGGGCAAGGGCAGTTTCAACAATATGCCAATGTTTACATTCTGCAACCCCATTTTGCTAGGGAGTGTGCGGACAGAAAACCCGATGAAGAATGCCTATAGAGTCAAGGTGACCACGAAGAGTCTGATATCCCCCCCCAATCAAAATGAAGCATGTGAATCTTTGTATTGAAAAAGTGCTCAACATGGCATTGAAACTAATAGAAAATATTAAGAAGAGCTGACTTATAACCCATGAGAAATAACCATGTATATCCACTAAATGCATGAACAAATGTAACATAATATCAAAATCCATAATGAGAGACAATAGGGGTAGGGACCCAAACAATAGAAAATATCAACTCAAGAGGTGTAGAAGACACAAAGGACAACGTCCCAAATGGGAGTTTATGACAAGCAGAACAAAAAATAAAAGTAGGACTCCATAATGTGGGAAGACCGAATGTAGAAAAGATGTGGATAACCATCCACAAGGTAGGGTGGCCAAGGCGTGCATGCCATGAGGAGTGAGAGGCGCGTTCGCCAATGAAAGTTGTAGGGCGGTGGGCACCAGTGGGGGGAAGAAATTGGTAGAGGCTATTCTTAAGCTTGTCGCGATATAAAATCATAGCTGACTGCCGATCCTCTACAACACAATCAAATGGGTGAAACTCAAAGAAGACATTGTTATCTTTTGTAAATTGGTGAATAGAAAGAAGGCTTTTAGTGATATCAGGAACATGCAAGACATCTTTTAAATGAAGAGGACGAGAAATAATGGGGAGCATAGCATTGCCTAGGTTAAGAATATGTAAACCAATACCGTTACCGATCTGCACCATGTCCGTGCCGGTGTAGGGGCTGGTGTTGAAAAGCTACATATAGTCCGGCGTCACATGGTGGGTCGCACTGGAGTCGGGATACTAGCTTGGGGAGGGAGCCTGTGAAGGCATTGGACCCATCGGGGCAGCCGTCGAGATGTAGTAGGCAGCGGTTGGAGGAGTCCCGGGGGCTAGGGCCCTCGAGGTAAAGTCGGTCAATGGCGTCAAAGTGGAGGACAGCCCACCAGGGAAGGTTGATTAACATTGTGGGCACTCAAATCCATGATGACCAACACCCAAGTAGATTTGGCAACGAGTACCATGGTTCTTTCTATGACCGTGGCTGGGTCCACCATGGCGACCATCACGCTCGGAGAGGACAGCTGGCTGACCCTAGGATGTGGAGTTGACAGAGGAGAATGAGGACTCCACAGAGAGCTTTCCTTGATGCTGGAGAAGGCTCTCGTGTGCCAAGAGCATACCATGGAGGGCATCAAGAGAGATCATGTCCGTGCATGTAGTGATGGTGAGGATGAATGACTCATATGGTGAGCCAAGACCAACGAGGACATGCATGATCTGGTCAGACTCGAAGATGGTCTTGATGTCTTGGATGTAGTTAGGCACTGACCGAGTGCCACGGTGAACTAGTTGTAGCTCCATCTTCAACTGTAACACTTGAGCATGCAAATGTGATGCCCCATGCCAAGAGCATCCCACGCACCCTTGGATGTGCTACAGTCGGCCATGCAATGAAGAAGAGGCTCGGTCATGCAGGCGAGCAAGATGTTCAAGACCAATTGGTCCTTTCTCACTCAGGCTTCATAGGTGAGATTGATGACAAGAAGTTGAGGGTTCGATCTTCTCGTCTGAAATCGTCGTAGGATGACTTCACTCGGTGCCATCGATGAAGCCCATGTGTCATTATTGGGACCGAAGAATGACTTCCAGTTGAAGCTTCCATCCGAGGTAGTTGTCACATGTGAGCTTTGTGTGAAGAAGGGGCATGACCTGGCCACTGGATGGAGTAGCAAGAGGGAGCAACGATGGAGCAACAGGTGAGGGATTTGCATAAGTGAGGGTGATGGAGGAGGAGACGCCAGAGCCTCTCATAGTGAGGAGGTTGCACAGGGATGTTGGCTGCTAAGCCTTTCGGGCTCTGATACCATAAAGAAGAGGCACCGACAAAGAGAGAGAGGAGGAAGCATAAGGGAAGGAGTGGATGGTCTCGGTGTCCTCCTTGATTGAGAGCCCCCTTGACACAATCTGTATATATGGAAAATTATTTACTGAGATGGAGGTCACATTTTATATGACTATCTATACAAAATATTCTCAAAGCGTTAATCATCGATACCCTATTTAAACTCCATATACTTGGAAAGCCCAACACCAATTGGATCCGCCAGTAGAGGGATCTACGTAGAATCGGTCGGGACTAATTCCTATCCATCTTGGGAAGGTGACGTTAATGGTTCGTTTGCAATCCTTCAATAGGTTGATCATCATGTTGCCGACGAAGATGATCCACATGGTCGGGTTACTCCTGGTAGTGGCATGGTGGAGTGTGCTGGGCTTTAGGTCATTGGGGTTATCATTCGACGAGTCCTTCACCACATATTCCTGGTCGTCCGTGCGACTAAAGACATTGTGACCGAAGCCCACAGTGCAGTGGGCTATGTTGCGCCACTAGTTGGGATCACAGTGCCAGCACATGGGGTTTCCTTTGTGGCTGGAGGAAGTCGTAACAGTTGCTGCAAGCAAGCTGGGCTACTTAGCCACAGAATTTGGGTGAGGATGGGGAGCACCCAACAAGGAGTTGACACGGGAGAACGGTGCCACAACAGCATCTACCTGCCAAAGGGTAGTAGTTGCTAGCACCAGGGACATGGTGGCCGTCTCTCTGCTCATGATCTATGTCTATCTAGGAACACCTCTCTCTCTCTCTCTCTCTCTCTCTCTCTCTCTCTGTCTGCGTGTGTGTGTGTCAACACTTGAGACCGCATCTGACACCTCCCCTTTCTCTTGCACACTCTCCCTCTCTCTCTCTATCCGCTTGTTATTCTCTCTCTCTCTATATCGTTCCAATAAAAATGAGGGCAAAATGATAATCTCATGTAATCGAGTGAGTACATTACCGTCGTTTACACGGGATGTAACCCCTAACACCACAGTTCGGGTTAAGGGATTTGAAGGGTATTGGGGGTAAATACCATAAAAGTGGAAGTATAGTGGTTATTCCAACATATTTCAAGGGTATAGGGATAATTTTCCCCCTTTTTTAAGAATTGAACCAAACAAAACTTACAGTTCAGTTTGCTTTCATTTCATTTTAGGACCCATTGAAACCAACCTAAACTAATCGATTTGGCTGGAACTAAAAAAAAATGAACAACCATAGTTATACATGGGCATGAGCTTATCTTGAAGTCCTTTCCACCTAGTATATATTCAGAGCTTTTCCATTCCGCCCCCTATCAAAATCTCTCTAATTAAACAAGATCTACAATGAAATGGTGTCTTATAAGAATTCTGAAGGTCTAGTGATCACATATGAGACAATTGCCTCCTGACAATTGTATTTGTTTCATGATCAGAATGCAGCATGGATTCGATCAACATCCAAGAAAAATTGGGTTTTATGTGCTGTAGGGGGCGGTCCCCTTACTTTCCTCATCCCTACGTGACCCACCGGATAGAAGCATGCCAGGACCTTCAAAAAAGTAATTAAATGGCAATATACGCAGATAATACGTGTATCACATCCATCTACAGACTCGTTAGATGAGATCAACAGGTCCATACGTATTAGTCTACAATGGAGCGTGTCATGCCTCCATTATGTATGTACACAAAATCACACTTGGAAGGTAATACGCCGGCATGCATCATCCGGGTTTGTCATCTCGGTCGAATCGATAGTCTCGATCACGGCTCGGGACGGGACAGTGCGAGACGGTACCGTTATATATCGAGATAAAAAAATATATTATATATATATAACGGAATAAAATAATTTAAATGATATTTCTATCTCGATTGTTTAGTTGGTGTGTGATTTAAGCGGACATCCCCGATTCGAATCCTAATTTTATCACTGTTTTAAATATTTTTTTAAATAACTTTTCAAAAAATCAAACAAAAAACACGTCACGTCATGAACATGTTTTAAACTCAAGAGATCTCACAATTAACCGTGAGATCCTTAACTAATTGACTTATAAAGTTGATTTATTAGAAAAAATTAAAATAATATATAAAATGTTTCGATTATATCTCACGGATCGATCATCTCCGTCTATGACTGAAACGGACGATTCAACCTTGTGCAGCATCCAGTTTCTCTGTTTCCTTCGTCCAATGTTTATGCCCACTTGCAAGTTGCAATGCATCAAACCCCGCTTTCTTTGTCGTGGTCGTGGACCCATGCAACTCATGTTTTTGCGTCATTGGAAGGATAGAGTGTTCTGAAATAAAAGATTCAGTGGGCAGACGTGACTCTCGAACTCTGACAGAAAACTTAAGTATTAAATTAAGAGAATACTGTACATATATAGCGCAAAGATGCCCATGAAAATCCCAAGTGAACTAAACCTTCACACTTTTATTACAAAATGTTGTGAATCCACACCTTAATTTCTTCATTTATTGACTCCTCTGGGGAGCTCCCCAGAATCATTAGAACATTAATCACACCATGTTAAAAGCTACAGCAGAACTCAGACGTGGAGAGAAGATCGAATAACCCCCCTCCGGGAATCTGCCCCGCCGTCTCAAACTGGGTCTGAAGCTCTGCAAAGATGCTGGTCTCACCCAACCCTGGAAGGAATCCGCCCGCGGTTGCACCTGCAGGAACTTGCAGGACAGACCCATCAACGTTTGAAGCCTCGGGATCGCAGTGGAAGCTCCCCGCGGCATCTGGGCAGACAAAGTTCTGGGCGTTGGTGCCCTCCATGGGTAGCCATTCTGCAAAGAAGACCCGCGGTGGAGGGTTCGGTGGTGGCGCCCCCTCGAGGTGCGTCTGTTGGGCATGTACGGTTCGTGGAATGGATTGGTCGGAGTCCACGGACGACGATTCCATCTGCTCCGAGGAGTACTCCAAGCTGGAGATCCTGGAGTTGGACTCTGCAGGAGAGATGGAGGGCTTCGTGGCCATGGCCGCTGAGCTGTGAGCCGTTGTGGCGTGCTTGTCGGATCCCTCCGTGGCCACGGCTTTCTTCCTCAAGTAGGAGTTCCAGTGGTTCTTCACCTCGTTGTCCGTTCTTCCGGGTAGATGGCTTGCGATTTGAGACCACCTGAAAAGAGATACGGATGCCTGACTTGATCAATATAACAAGTTAATTTTACGTCCAACCATGCATGCATGCAGCATTTTCCTGGTGGTAATTAAGGCTTACTTGTTTCCCAGCATGGCGTGGAGACACAGAATGGCGTCCTCTTCCTCTTGAGTGAAAACACCGCGCTTTAGTCCAGGCCTCAGGTAATTGATCCACCTCAACCTGCAGCTCTTCCCGTTGCGCTGCAATCCTAGAGAAAAATAAGTTAAATTGTAAGAGCATTGTGGTATTCTCACTCTTCTGATCAGGACCTGCCGTTCACGTCTCAGCTTGTGAATTATTCGAACTCGGGCAAAATGCTAGGAAGCTCCTCTCGCTATGGTATAAGTTTCTTCACTAAAATGTAGGATTTCTCGTGAGCTTAATAACACCGATTCCACACACACAGAAAACTTGGTGGGTGGGGAAGGATTTCTAGCTTTTGAAGAATGCATGGCATCTGATATATTACTACTTGTGTAGAAATAATTAAGAGAATGCTTCAAGATGACATGATGATGAAGGCAGAAGACAGCAGAGAGAGAATATTTCCCCGATCGAGTTCAGAACAAATCAAGCGGAAGGACGCACGGAGAAAGGAGAGCTCACCGGCTTGGGCTGCAACCACGCTCCAGCAGCCATGCCCGTGGTTGAGGACGTAATCCTTCAGCTTTTGGTCCTCCTCGGGCGACCAGAGCCCCTTCCTATACTTGATCTTTGGCCTGTCACGTGCCCTGAACCCCATTCTCCGGCAATGTCCCACAGCCGGAGTGCTAGCTAGCTAGTCCTTCGACACTGCCCCTCGCCAGCAACACAGCTAGCTAGCTGGCCCTGAAGGGCCGGTGAAGGCTAGAGGTAGGAGAGAAGAAAACAACTGCTGGCGTATTTGCCGATGCAGCATGCGAAGAGAGGAACCACGTTACAATATAAAGGGGGCGCGCGGCCGCCAAGGGAGACGAACTGGCCACGGCGGTGGGTCTTGACGCCTCTCTAATATCTACTGCCCATCTCTCGCATTTAGAATCCTGATGAGCTGTTTTGTTCTGGCAAGCTCAAATTTCTACTAATCATTTGCTGAGAGAACAAGTACTTCATCAACTACCTAGGCCATCGAGGAGAGCAATTGACTTATATGAAAAAAATATACATATATATATATATATATATATATAGAGAGAGAGAGAGAGAGAGAGAGAGAGAGAGAGAGAGAGAGATTTATATGAGGCGTGGAGCATAAACAAATGGTGGCAACAAGCAGGCGTGCTTCTCTCTGAGAAGCACTATAAGAATATATAAACAAATGAGGAAATAGATAATTAACCATGGAAACACCTATTCAACTGGGCTTCTAATGTCAACCCGGCCTCTCATTTGCTGTAGTACTTTGAGAAATATAAGTTTACCTACCAACTAATGTCACCGTACCTTCCCCCCAATGTTCTTCTTCCACATAGAGTTCTCCAATTGCAGAAGATATGATTAGCATAATTTTCTATGCTCATCTCTGGCCGGGGAATCTCATAAGTTTTCTCATGGCCACATTTCCTCGTGTAACTTGTCTTCCCAGAAGTACACTGGGACGCGATTTAAGAGTATAATATTAATCTCGATCTCAAGAGGAATATATATATCCTTACATATATGCATTACCGACACCTAAACTCACCACACATTTGAAGATGCGGTTTGAAAAAAAATTTGGGTACTTAATTACTATTTGTCTAACCCTCCCTGGAGAATCTGTTCATCGATAAATGCAGTTAATGAGTAGAACTGATCAGGCTGTACGCATGGTAGTGACATTACTGTTTGCGCTGGATGCCACAAGAACTACGTCCTCCTTAATTATCCGTGGATGAACAAACTTGTTTAGTTCTGCTCATGTATGTCTTCTGTGGTCCATGAATGTGATAGTTCGTTTCATTAAGTATCCGAACTTGCCAAGCATCATGTTTCATATCGAGACGTCAATCTACCTTATTCGTTATTAACTATTTCATCATACATGGTTCTTTCTCAACTAATCGCTATTTTTTCTAAATTAAAAATCTTGTCACTTAATTTTTTAAAACAAGTACGAAGATCACCTATGGTTTGTTTTTCTATACTATGACCAATGACTAGTAATACTTCAAAAAAATGATCTCTCGAATCTCATACTATATTTTTAAGATTTATTTAGTTGGAGAGAGACGTCCATTCACCCGTGGAAGTCTGTAAACACTAGAAAATTAACGTCATAATTGAAGGAGCTTTGGGCGTTATCTCATGGAACAACTCTCTGATACTTAAGTCAGGACTAGACCGAGGAAAAGAATAACAGGAGACACTACCATTTAGAAAATGGCATTTACTAATGGATCTCCAAAGTGAATTGTCATGCATCCATGAATAAACATGTAGATTATAATTAACATGTGTTTGTTTGACAAAACAATATATACACAGAAACTTGCATGGTAATTAAGGGGAAAATGCAATTAATTCCTCCTTTTTACATAAGAGTTCTTTGTCGTTTGTCTTCATCCCATCGATGAAGATAGACATCCATTAATTATAGAGCTAATAAACTGACCCCTTTGACAAATCAATTAAATCCATTATCAATGGAGTTTCATTCCAAGATATATAACTCATTAATTAAATTGACAAGTACTCTTTCAACGAACTTATCTTAATTTTATTTCTTCTAGCGGCCTGTTCATTGAGACAGCTGAGGCCATAGGAGAAGCTTCCCAAGTGCATTTTAATTATCTTTGAACAGCCGCCTGCCGGCTAGAATTCCTTGTGATTTGTGAAACTGAGCATGTCCGATCGGGTGGTTTAGCTCAGGATCACCAATTACTTGTGATGTCTCTACCTGCTAGCTAGTAAGCACTAAAATGCAAGAAGAATCATCCACAGTGTTTAACAGCGTATATATCTTCTGGACAACGTATTTGATTGATTATATTCAGAAAAATGCCATATACAATCCCTCGTCATCATACAAAAGGAATCTACATTGAGAAAGAAAAATGCCATATGATCACAACCCTCGTATCTTATGGAGGAGCTCTTTTGACGAAAGGTGCTCGGGGCTAAAATTTTTAGGGCATGTTTGATAAGGTGCTCTTTGAAAATCGGGTAGGATATCGCATTCGATCTCAGAGGGTCTAATGCGGTATCCGACCCCGGGTGAGTATTATGTGTGAGAGGAGTGTGTGAGGCTCACATGACTCTCTCTCATCGGATAATAAAATATGCTATCCTAATCAATAACAAAGAGGGCCTAACAGAATAAGTTGGGTTACGATGACTTATATGGGGTCGGGTGAGTTATTCTAGTTTGTTTCATTTTGACGTAATTGGGGTCGGATAGAGATTAGAGTGGATTTTCTCATTCTCATGTATGTAACGGGTGGAATAACTCAACCGAGGTCGGATAGAAATAGGGGGTGGGTGGGCCACCCCGGGTAGGCCACTCGCCCCTATTCTATTCCGTTATCAAAGTGGTCCTAAAAGTTTTTCTTTTCTAAAAATATATATCTACTTTGTATGTTTACTTATAAAATTCCCGCTCTTAATTATATATTTTCAAATTACTTTTAATATATTTTGAAGAGGTAAGATCTCGTGCCAAGTCGTGAGTCATCCGATCTAGGGCGTAGCCACTTCAACACATGATTCTGCAAAGAAGAAAGAAAGCAATCAGGGGGCCCGGGGTTACGAACCTGGGGAAAACTCTTTGATACCTAAGTCAGCGAGAGGTACGAGCGAGGTGCGAAAGGGAGGCAGCAGAGACGAGGGACACGAGATAACTCTCCACCAGTTGAAATGACTGAGAGTTGGCTTACCTTTCTGGGGGTTCCCTGGGTTTATATATATAGATGTTGGCTCCCTTCCCTGGATAAAGGAGGCGTGATTGCCTGGGAGATGCTACGTCCACAGGAGGGACTCTTACCGTTCAAGGACTCTCGCTCTCTCCTTATCTCCTCGAGCTTCCTCCTCCCAAATAACAGCGTAATATCAACCTTGGTAAGCGCCCAGTAGCAAGGACTTTGCCCTATCCCATCAAGGAGTCTTGACGACGAGTTGATCCATAAAGGACGAGGGGCATCCCTTTCTTATGCCGGGCATGCGAGAGTGTGGGCACCCTACGGGAGCATTCCTCGGCCTTGTGATGGCTCGGCACGATTGCATGTAGTCTTTTCCCGAGTGTTGGGGAGGCCTATCGATCGAACGACCGAGCTAAGGCTAGGTGGATCATGCAGGCCTCGGGCGAATGAGGTTTTATAGTAAGTGGGCCCTGAAGAGGTTGTCACTTGTTGGGCCTGGCGGGCCTTGATGGGCTGTTTGGGTCAGGTACACAATGGGCCGCGAATCTTCCCCTCTCCATACTTCTCATAAGAATATAGTACAAAATTACTCCCGTAGTAAAACTCCACTGAAGATTCAAAAAGCATTCCGTTTTTATCCATACAATTAATTTTTGGGATGAAAATATATATCCTTACAAAAAGACTTCTTTTGACCTATATATTGTACCAAAAAGATACATAGAGAGATAAAAAAGTTGAGAGATATTGAGAGTAAATAAAAAAATAGGAGAGATTAATGGGGATATTTAATTTTGACTTTTTTTCAAATTTGATTATTAAAGGTTAAATAGGGTTAAATAATGTATTTTAAACAAATGCTAACAATAAGTGATGACGTACGGGAATATTTTTGTAATTACTAGGACATAGCGGGATTATTAAAAACAATGTGAAAATTGAGTGAGACAACTCTATAATTAAATAAACTTGTAAAGAGAGTATGTTTTCAAAAGACTCAAATGTTAAATATATCTATAGAAAACAAAACCTAGTAATTTAACTAAAAGCTGCTCGCTTGATGGTGGTGTTCATGTGTCTGCCTGTTTGACACCATCTAACAAATTAACTCTCATCCACATGCCGGCGGTTTTGCTGGAACGTCGGAGAAGACCCTACTGATGCACACGAAGTTGGTGCGGACATCGGAGCGAGCGAATAGCACGCGTCGGCGAACCGACGGTACCACACACGGAGCACCAATTGGACTACATCGGCTTCCATCTCAAATGGGGATAATTTGGCTTCAATTTGGATACTTTTTGCATGAACATTGGGCTTGTAATGGTCTTTATAGTTGTGTTTTCATATTGGGTTGCTTGTAAGGACCTTAAATGGCCAAACTTAGCCCATTCAAGGCCCAAGAAGGGGGGCGCCCCCTATTTTGTTGTATTAGGCTAGAATTTTTGTTTTCTTTTCTTCCATTCTCCATTTACCACATGGGACATTAGAATGACTGCTGGTCAAGGGGAAATGGCTGCCACCTACCCCCCTTTACTAGAATTTCAAAGTTAGGTGAGTTTATGTCACCTTGTCCCTCCTTCTTTCCCCCGTTCTAGATCCATGCTCACCCACCCCCTCCCCTTTGGATCCCACGTCCTCCCCAACCACCTCCCCTTGCTAAACCCTATATAAGGGCATGTGTAGTGTTTGATTAGAAGTTAATGAAATTTTTTTGAGTGAGATTTGCATTAAGAGAGTGATTCTCTTCTTTCCTTCTTGGGTGTGAAGCCCTTGTTCAGTCCTGTGACGGGACAGAAGTAGGGCGTGTGAATCGCCTCCGTATCTCCCCCATTCCCTTACCATCTGCCTCCACCAAACTTATCCTTGATACCTCTACAAGTTAGGAAGAATTGAGAGGTGGTTTCGCGTCGATCGGAGTTCGGGATCGCCGGTGGTGATTTTTTTCGTGATGGCGCGCGGATCTGCCCCAACCAGCTGCCCAGATCTGAAGTTTCCTGCTTATTAATTTCCCCAGATCGCCTCTCAATTCTTATGGATCTTATTTTCAAAGTGTTTGAAATATGTTAAGTCCTCTTCGCGTTGCCGCTGGTCTCGTCTCGATCCGAGATCCGTGCTGTTCGTGGCGGCGATTCTCGTGGGATCGCGCGAGCTGACCTGAGCAGACCCGGCTCAGATCCAGAGCCGACTTTCAGAGTCTGTCCCGCCTCTTCCGGTCAAGATCTAAGCGAGCCCTTTGAACCACAACTTTATCTGGACGTCGCCAATGATCTCCCACAAACGGCGCCTCGATCCAACATCGGCAACTAATTTTTCATTAATTACTCGTGTTTCTGTGCAGTTCTATGAGCACAGAACCAGAAGCTGAATCAAGTCACTGCTGCGCCCAGATCTGAAAGGATCTACTCATGCCCTTTGGAGTGAACGAATTATGTCCAGTCGCCGTCGTTCTCCAACAAACGGCGCTCCGATCGGGTATCGGATCTGGCTGTACCGGCCTCCGCAAGTTCGCTGCGCAGGGTGACCAGCGCGGATAGAACCGAGTCGGCTTTCCATCGGCGTACCCGAGCGGCTCCGGCACGCGTCCCTCGCCTCTTGCGAGTGTGGCCCGTCAACCCGAGTTCCAGCAACCCCACATTTAACCATTGTAGCCCTATACCTCCCTGCGTGGAGTGGGTATTAAGTTCTGGAGTTATAATTGTAACAATCGTGTGTATTGGGGTTGTTCGGATTCGGCTAGGAGTTCTTCCCCACGCCTAGGCGTGGAGGTACGCGCTTCGATTCCTTTCTCACTTTCTAATTTAGTATATTATCTATCATGCTGCGTTTGTGAGATTAGGGCCGTTAGCTAGCTGCAAATCACCGTGAGTGTGAGTTGTGAGCGCCCGTTCCTTAGCTCCAGTCGAGCACCGAGCTCGGACTACACCACCCTAGGCGACAGTGGTTCCTTAACCGCTGCAATCCCCACGTTTCCCTCACAAGGGACGATCGTCGGGCTAGCTAGAGTGCTGTTGAGAGACGTCTCCACCCGGAGAATACCACGGTGGTCAGCCGCCCTGCTTACCTTTAGCGTGTTAGTGTTGGCCGCACTTCGAGTCCGTCGTACATCTTAGCCCGGTCGTCATCCATCCCGCATCAAATTGGTATCAGAGCGACATTCTAGCCTAGGGTCATCTAAGTCAAAGGTTGCATTTGCATTCCTCTACTCGGTATATCAAAAGGTGTGACACGAACGTTAGGCTACGCCTATCGGGAAGACCGCACACTTGCGCGAGTGATCTTCGGATCGATTATCTCCGCCTAGTACCGAATAGTGGGTTAAGTCTAGGTTCCTAGTTAGTGCATTCCAACCTTCGTGTCTTTGCATGCCCACCCGGCGTGGTACCCAAAACCATCGCCCCACATCTATGGCTCACCCTCGCGATGCCGCCTCGGGAGACTTCCACTCCTTACAGGAGGCAATGTTGGCCATTATGGCTCGGATGGACCGGTCCGAAGCCACCTTTCGGACCTTCACCGAAACCATGGATGGTCGCCTACGAGCCATGGAGGAACGCATGGAGACCTCCGACAGGTCTGTCCAAGATCTAGTTGGACGGCTAGAGAGAATGTCAAACGGGGACCCCCTGGAGAGGCTCAGGGCCCACCCGCACCTCCTCTCACGGTGGCCCAAGTCCAACCCGCTCCCATGGCCCAAGTCCAGCCCGCTCCCGCGGCCCAAAATCAGCCCGCACCCGCTCCTCAACCCGCCCGTCGCCCGGCCATCGAACCACAACCTCGTGACCTTGGTCTAGAAGACTATGGGTCCGATAATGCATTTGGGGGAAATGGCCGACGCCGTCATGGCTTCCATGGCTTCCATCAGCCAAGAGAGGAGGAGGATGATCGAGGGCTTAGGACCGTGCAAGCAGACCCTCCCACTTTCAACGGGTCTTTAGATCCAAAGGTCTATCTCGATTGGGAGGCCGGCATGGACCGATACTTCGAGTGGTTTGAAATGACGGACCTCCGGAGAGTCAGGTTCGCCAAAATGAAGTTGTTAGGGCAGGCGCAAACTTATTGGCGCAATGTGGAGAGCTTGCTCTATCAGCGTCGAGAGCCCCCGGTAGAGTCTTGGGATGAAATGAAGGAAAGGCTTAGAACTAAGTATCTTCCCACCTCGTACCGTCAACGGCTCATTGACCGGTGGTAAACTCTCACCCAAGGTGATAGGTCTGTGTCCGAGTACATCGCCGAGTTTGATGAATATTTTTTACGATGTGACATCTCGGAAGAGAGCACGATGCCTATTTCCCACTTCCGTCGTGGTCTGCGGCCCCACTATCAGTACGAGCTCTTTCGCCGTAATGTGACCACCCTAGACGCCGCCTATCAAGTTGCTCTTGAATTAGAGCAGTTTGAGTCAGATTTTGCTCCCGACCAACGACCGGGGTCCTTCCATCGGCGTGGGTCCGACACTCGGACCACACCTAGTTCCTATATCAGATTTCCGGTGGTTCGTCCTCCGGAACCCGCTCGCCAGGACCCCTCTGCTCTCAGGCCTCAGCATCCCCCTCCAAGGGACCCTCCCCATCCAAGGGAGCCTCCCCCTCGCCCGCAGGCACCCATCCCCACCCCACTGTTGTGCCCTTTGTGCTTTGTTGATGATGTGGTGTTTTAATGATAGCAACATGAATGAGTCACCACATTGAATGATAACATGAATGTTTATAACTGATATGAATGCATAATTGATATACTCTGTGGAAAATGCATATGACTGTGACTGGTATATTCTATGGAGAATGCTTGAGTATGTTATATCTGATCTATTTTGTGGAGAATGCATGAGTGTGCTAAATCATGCAGTGTTCCATACTAAGTGCATAATGTGTTTTGTGTTTGAATCAAGATCATGCATGTCTATACACTACATGATGAGCCCAAAAGTCTGTACATCGCAGTTGTGTCAAAGTCTGTACAGCTGCTTGTTTGCCAAAGTCTATACAGCCTCTGTGTGTTCTATGTATTTCGCAAGTCATGCAGCGTTAACGCAGCAAATGTGTCTCATGCATCATGCGTCGACGCCCCCAGATTTCCAAGCCTATACACTCGTCTTCATGCATAGCAGAGTCCATACATTGCATCGTTGTGTTAAGTATATATAGTCACATTGTCTGTTGGCCTGCACGCACACTCAAGTCCACACATCGTGAAGTCTGCACATTGTGTCACCCAATGTCTATACATTGTTCACTCAGTAATTCATTCTGTTTTGTCAAGTCCATACATTGGGCTACTGTGCAAGTCCACACATTGGCCTTCAGGCTTGCAAGTCTATACATCGGGGTGAAGTCCGTACATCCTTCGTTGAAATTCGAAGTCTGTACATTCATCAGTGTTCTTCCAAGTCTGTACATTGGAAGTTTCACCTATGTTGCCCTTCAAGTCTATACATCGGTAGTTTTACCATCGTTTCCCTTGAAGTCTATACACTGATGGCTTTACCGTCGTTTCACTTGAAGTCTATACACTCGACTGCCTTGTCTTGATCAAGTCTGTACAGAGCTTCTGTGCTCAAGTCTATACAGCCTTTCATTTGGAAAGTCTATACATCGTGAAGTCTTCACACTGGCCTTTGAATGATGTCTGTACATTGTGCATCTCTTCGTTTTAGTTTGTACAGCCTTCGCTGAGCCTTCCAAGTCTGTACAGTCACTAAGTCTGTACATCCTCTAGGCGCTCACGAAGTCTATACATTGGTTTTTTTTTCAAGTCTGTACAAACTTTGGTTTGTGCAAGTCTATACAACCGAATGTTCAGTTTGTGACCAAGTCTGTACAGCCAAGGGACTGTTAAGTCTGTACGTTAGCTCCAGTCTCCAAATCTGCACATTGGGCCTTCAAGCCTGTAAAGTCCATACATTGGACTGTGCTTCGCAAAGTCCATACATTGGACTGTGCTTCGCAAAGTCCATACATTGAACTGAGCTCGTGAAGTCTATACATCCATCGGTTCTTTGGTGGCCCAAGTCCATACATTGGTAAAGTCTTCACATCGCCTGATTTCTTCAAAGTCTGTACATTGGCTTCAAGACTCTCAAGTCTATACATTCCCAGCCTTTACCTACGTTCAGAACCCCAAGTCTATACATTGGTTCAATCTTCTCAAAGTCTATACATCCACTGTTGAACCTCAAAGTCCACACATCGCCTCATTTCTTCAGAGTCTATTCATTCACAGTGGAACCTTAAGTCTGTACATTGGGCTTTCATGTAAAGTCTATACATCGGTTGGGTTGTGCATGCATTGTCTCGCAAAGTCCATACATTGCATATGTTCATCAAAGTCTGTACATCGAGTGAAGTCTGGTGAAGTCTATACATTGTTCTTCACACCTGAAGTCTATACATCGTCAGTTGTCTGTCAAGTCTTCATATTGCCCAAGTATGTACAACGAGCAGGCTGAGCAAGTCCATACATTGGTCGGTGGAAAGTCTGTACATCCACCGTCTTCCTCAGCGTCTCATGCATAAGTCTGTACAGTCAGTGCAGGTTAAGCACCGTCTCATTTTACGTCTCAGTTTGCAAAGTCTATACATTGCTGCTGAACGCAAGTCTATACACTGCACTGGAGCATGCATCTCATGCAAGCCTGTACATCCCATTTGACGAAGGCATTGAAGTCTATACATTGGCCTTAAGCTGAAGCCTGTACATTCGTTTGGGACCATGTCTATACATTGCCTTTGGGATCTAAAGTCTATACAGTCTGAAGTATATACATTGCTTCACAACGTGAAGTCTATACAATGCCATAGCTCTGCTTATGTGAAGTATATACATTGCTTTAGCTTCACTAAGTCTATACATTGCTTCGCCTTCACAAGTCTATACAACGAAGTCTATACACTGCTATGTTTACACTTAACCTGATAAAGTTCTTATCTGTCTGACAGGCACCCTTCGAAGAGGCAAATGGAAGGCACGTGATCCAAGGAGGATGAGGTTCCCTGATCGTGACATGTGGATGCACTGTGCTGAAATGTTGACACGTGGACTGAGGTCCTTTGGCGGGAGATGTGGAAGGCACACGCTCGCCCTAATTGCTGCAGTATATATTGAAGCCTTCGTCTTCAGATGAAGGCTGATCGATCGAAAAAAAGAAGAGCAGCAAAGTCTATACACCAGAGAGCCTTCGATCCAGACAGAAGAAGAAGAAGAAAAAGAAGAGAAGAAGAAGAAGAGAGGCAGAGAGAAAGAAAAAGAAAGAAAGTGATCGTGAGCAGAAGAAGAAAGAAGTAAAAGAGAAAGAGAGAGTGAGATCGTGAGAAGAAGAGTGTGAGAGAGGTTGTTTGAAGATCAGTCTTCACTGGACCGTGGATCAAATCCAGGTCAGTCAGCTCTTTGAGAGCCATATTATGCTTTATGTTTACAGCTTTCCGAGTGCTGTTCATCTTGTTTTCATTTTCCATTTTATCCTTTCTTCAAGCTGTTAGTCAGCGGTTGCAGTTGTGGATTCCACTGGACGGCAAGCTGTGTTGCCCAACGGTTGTATGGCAAGCTGTGATGCCCAGCTGTTCAAGCTGTGAGTTAGCGGAATCCACACTCTGGTTTGAGTGTGGGGTGGATGTAGGTCTGCTGGACCGAACCACCTAAAAACCTCTGTGCAGTGGGTTGATTTCTTCATCTGTTTTATTGCTTCCGCTAGATGCTTGCATAAGGGCGCTTCATGTGTTTGCTTCCAGTTCAACAGAGTTGATTAGCTGCGCACACTATCTGTTTGACACTGGTATTGTGTGTTGTTTGAATTGTCTAATTGCTGCGTTCATTAGATGTCTGCTTAGGAGTACTCTGCCTACAGGTTCATAGATGACTGAACTAGTTTCTCTTAGTTAGTCTTAGTGCTGTTATTCCGCTGTTCTAAGCATTAGAATTTCTATTTGAGCGAATATTTTTAAAGGGTATTCATTCACTCCCCCCTCTGAATACATAGCACCGAACCCAACAATTGGTATCAGAGCGGGTCTCTGACTAAACAGATCTAACAATCTACAGAGGATCCTGCTAGTCCTTGGTGCATTTCAGAGTGTGTTTTCAGTGCTCGGTATTTTGTTTCATCGACTTGTGCATTGCTTTGCTCATCTGGTTCTGCTGCATTCCCTGTCATCTGGTCTACTGCGCTGAATCTGTTTGCCTCTTACTCAAATGGGTCAACCTCCGGTGTATGACGGTTCTAACTTTGATAGTTGGCTAGGAGGCCTATGTGTGTACGTAGACTCCACAGATCCCAAACTATGGAGGCTACTATCTAAAGGCCCACACAAACAGCCTCATGATGAGGCCAAGTGGTCTAAAGAGGACAGTATAAAGAACCGTGACAATGTCATAATCCTTAACATCTTAAGAGCTGCAATCAATACTGATATGTACCCTTTTGCTCTCAGGTGCAAATCTGGAAAGGAGATATATGACGGAGTCGTTTCTGCGCATAACCAACAAGGTGATAGTTGCTTGATGGCCAACCGGGATGATGAAGATGAGACCTCATCTCAGGTAAGCTCTGAATCAGACGGATACTCTTTCGATGAATTGATAGAGATGCATGAAAATTTGTTAGAAGTATCCAAGAAATTGAAATCTAAGAATAAAAAGTTGAAAAAGAAATGTGATAGAATAAATCTGAAAGATTCCTGTGAAAACTGTCCAAATATGAAAAAGTCTTATGATGCATGCATGCTAGATGTTCAGAATCTTAAGAAACAAAATGATTCTCTAAAAATTGAAAAATAAACATGCTTGGATAAAGTGTCAGAAATAGAGAATCAGTTGAATGATAAGAAAAAGGAGCATCTAAAAGGCATGCAGGAACTTACTGAAGTTAATACTAAAATGGACAAACTGAAACTGGAGAATAAAGATCTTCAAAAGAAAAATAAAACTCTTATGGTCAGAATGAATGAAATCAATGAGGAGGTTTCACAGTCTTCTTCTGCTAAATCAAATTGTAAAATGTGCTCAGCATTAAGAGAACGTAATGAAGATCTCTTTAGTGAGAATGAATGGTTAAACAAACAAACTGCCTCACTTAAAGAAGATCACAAAAATCTGCTTGCAGAGAAAATTAAAGCAGAAGAAAGAGAAGAGGAACTGATTGAAAAATTGGAGCAAATGTCTGGAAGAGAAAGATGTGCTGGAAATGAAATTAATGCTAAAAATCTTGAGGAAGAAAATAATGAACTGAAGGATGAAATTGAAAAACTAAAGTTGTTAAACACTGGCTTGTCCGAAAGACTTCTCACCATAGAAAAAGGAAAAGCTGTCCATGATGAAGAATCACAAACTTTGATCAATCTGGAACAAGAAGTTGAGAAGTATAAAATTGTAAATAAAGTCTTAAGTGAATGTGTAAATTGCAGTGAACAGGAGATAGTCAGTTATGAGCTTCATATAGCATCCTTGGAAAATAAAATTCATAACCTGAAAAACTCAGCATCCAAGTTTGCAAAAACTGAAAGAAAAATAAAAAATGTTGTGAAAAGTGAGGATAAGAATTCAAAGGGGGGAACAAATTGCACTTCTGATGTTAAGAAAATCACTAAAAGCCAGCTATACAACACCTTTGTGCAAGGTTCAGATGTAGCTAGTACTTCAAAGCAATCCCCAAAACAAAATGAAAATCTGAAATCATCTTCATCTGTATTTCAGTTCAAAGCCCAGAAAAATGAAAAGCAAACAAAAATTGTGAAATGGGGTAATAAATTGAAAAAGAATTGTCAATTGAATAAAGTCAAAATTGTCCCTACATGTGATGTGAATTCTGCTAGCAGTGTGGAGTCTGATAGACTGACACATGTCACTCACAATTCATCCACTCACTCACATGCATCAGAGAAGAAATTATCATGCTATTATTATGGCAAGAAAGGGCATATCATGGATGATTGCAGAATACTGAATGAAGATGAGCATGCTAGTAAAACAGTGCATTCAAGGAAATTTTTTGATAGAAACCATGCCACTAAGAAATCTAATGTATCATGTTATTATTGTGGTAGGCGTGGTCATTTAATGAATGCATGTTTCAAACTGAAAGAAGATAACAATGTGAATTCTAGATCTTTTACACATGCTCATGACCCACATAGACACAGATCTACTTCAGACCAGCATATTATCTGTTTCACTTGCAACAAGCTTGGGCATAAGGCAAATGAATGCTAGTCAGGAAATCACAGGGGCAAAAATGAATTAAACAGTAAGCATCTTAGATGCTTTGAATGTGGTAAGTATGGGCATGCAGTCAAGGACTGCTGGTTTGCTCAGGAAAATCATTTTAATTCCAAATTTGTAAGATTCCTTGCAAACAAAAATTTCTTGGGCAGAAATAAAGCTGGTTTTAAAGAAAAGACTCTTGTTTGTTATGAATGTGGAAAACATGGCCACCGAGCTTCTGAATGCTGGTGGGCAGGTAATGGTAAATCAAAAATTCATGCTTACAACAGAAAAATTCATGCTCAGTTTCATAGGTCTCATGTTGATGTAGATATGCATCATAGGACCAGAAAATCTGTTGGTTCATGTCATTATTGTGGAAATTTTGGACATTCTATGTCTGATTGCTCTCTAATGAAATTTGATGACAATATTACTAAGAAATTATTTAGAACACCTGATAGGGGTAATTCAGGACCCAAGACTTCTTGGGTTCCTGCAGGATCAACTTGATTTTATCTTGAAGGTGTGCCTTGGAAGTTGAAGAATAAAAGGGGTTAACCAAGGTACTCAAGAATGAAAACCCCATGACTACACATCATGTCAGTTTTGAACTTTGTTTAAATTTCTTCATCTGATATTGTTGATTTGTCTGCTTGACTTCTGATGTCTTCTTCTTGTCTAGCTGATCAGTCTGCACTCCAGACTCAGCTACTGAATTTAATTCTGAACATATTTTATGCTCTTCTCACACTGCTGTTTGCTCTGAATAAATGAGATGCTAGATGCACTGCACAATCATGTTTGCAGTCGATGCATTATAGAGACTTTGTGTCAATGCATTGCGTGCTTGTTGTTAAATGCATATATTGCACTGAGTTTGTATGGGTCATATAGTGCATATAGTCAATGCATGTGTCTAATGTCTGCATACATCATTTGCATGACTATTTGTGAAATCTGCTCTGCACTGCATATATTATTTGCATAACCCTGGTATATCAAATAGTAAGTTACTAAAAGGCAGGGAAATCTGTCTGGAAGTTCTTACTATGTGTGAGATGGTCCTTGTGACCAGATTCTCCGTCTAGTACCATGAGTTTAGTTTTCATATAGAGCAGTGTATTGCATATCATAAATTTGAAGAAAATAAAATTCGAAAATGATTCATTGCACATCATGTATTTTGTCAGGGGGAGCTTGTTTGCTGTTGATTGATCATCATGCTCTCCTTGTTAGAATTGTTGCATACTGCATATGTAGGATAGTGCATATTATAAAATTTTGAAAAATCCAAAAAGAAATTCATTGCACTTAGACAGGGGGAGCATTCCCATTTCATATCTTCTTCACCTCATGAACTCCCTTTGTTTAAGTAACCTGATTCATTCTATTGACTATGCGCTATTCACATGAATTCTCTGCTGATATCTCTAAAATAGCTGATCTGTCTGTATTCCAGACTCAGCTACTGTCTGATGATAAAATCTCTTCTGATGCTCTTCTCTATCGCTGATTCACTCTTGCACCAGCTTATACTCACCTTTCACATTCTTCTCAGCTGGTGTGACTGATCTATTTCAACTATTGATTGTTGGCTGCTGAATTCATTGTTCTGATCTAAGAAACTTATGCTGCATGTCATGCAATTCAGTCTGAGAAATTGATAGAAACTCATATCATATAGGTTTAAGAATTATCACTGAATCAGACTGATATAAGATTAATGTATTCTCAGATTTGTAATTAAATGAATTGAAAATATCTGAATGATAAGATTTAATAAACTTTAACCACATGTGTCAAGTAAACCTTAAACTCTCTCATCTGATATATGAAAATATGAAATCAAGGCTCTTTGGTAGAGATTCATAGAGTGAGTACTGTGGTTAAACATTAACTTGAAAAATGCTGACGAAATGAAAAATTATGAATTCAGAGCAATGTCTTGGTCACTGAGAAATTGGGTTCTTTGTCAATGAAATAAAGTAACTCATGTCATGAAGTGCCATAGTTATCTCTGATAAAAATTTATCAAAACCTGACAGAGCAATGACAAAATTGTGTTGAGTAGCTGGGGAGTCTGGCCTCTAATCAAGGTGTCTCCTCATGCAAAAAGACACTTATATTGCTAACTCTGGTCTCAATGTTGAGAGGCGATGACAGTTATCACACTGAGTAACTGGGTCACTTCAACTAAGACTTGTTGTGTCTCATGTAAAAAGGTGTTGATCAACTTAAATTGTTCAAGAAAAATATAATGTGCTTCAAATAAAAATAGTGAAAAGTCTGTCAACTCATATTCTTGAAAAAAAATGTTTAACATCTATACTAATCTGTGTAACTCTTGAAAGAGTCATTGAGATCATGTGTGTAAGATAAAAGATGATTATTTTTGAGTGCTTTCTGAATATTTGGTTCACCTTTATTAAAACTTGGATTCAGATATGAATATTGAGTTTAATTCGACAAATTTGGTATACATCAAAATTAAATCAGATTGGTTAAGCTGCAAATTCATAACCCCTTAAGATAGAAGAGTCTAATCTTCTTAAGACTTATTGTTGTGATGGATGCTTTAAAATTTCTCATGATCAGATTCTTTTCAGTCCGCCTGATCAACATCTTGCTAATGAGTGATTCATTGAGATTAATTGTGCTTTGACTATTTCTCTCCCTCACCCATGGCTAAATCTTACATTATCAGTTGATCCACACTGTTGGAATCTTCCATCCTGTTTCACAATCAGCTCTGGTTCTGTTTCATTCTGTTCATATAACCAGAATTAAGATTCCTTGTATTGACAGATTTGAACTGGATTTATTAGATAACCAGAGTTCATTCCTGTGCTTAAGGGGAGAGTAGTCAATCATGCATGTTGATAGGGGGAGAGCTGTTTCATTGTTATAAGAGAGAACTTCATTTTAATGAACCATGACTCATTCTCTGAATTTATGTGCTGTCTTTGTGTGCTGAATTTGTCTCTCAAACCATTTCCCTTCTTTTTGATTATGTCAAAGGGGGAGAATAGTTTGACGAGTCAGTTCAGTGGGACTCATCATGTTGCCATCATCAAAAAGGGGGAGATTGTTGTGCCCTTTGTGCTTTGTTGATGATGTGGTGTTTTAATGATAGTAACATGAATGAGTCACCACATTGAATGATAACATGAATGTTTATAACTGATATGAATGCATAATTGATATACTCTGTGGAAAATGCATATGACTGTGACTGGTATATTCTCTGGAGAATGCTTGAGTATGTTATATCTGATCTATTTTGTGGAGAATGCATGAGTGTGCTAAATCATGCAGTGTTCCATACTAAGTGCATAATGTGTTTTGTGTTTGAATCAAGATCATGCATGTCTATACACTGCATGATGAGCCCAAAAGTCTGTACATCGCAGTTGTGTCAAAGTCTGTACAGCTGCTTGTTTGCCAAAGTCTATACAGCCTCTGTGTGTTCTATGCATTTCGCAAGTCATGCAGCGTTAACGCAGCAAATGTGTCTCATGCATCATGTGTAATGCCCCGGATTTTTCGGATATTTTTCAGATCATTTTAGTGGGTCTCGGAGTGTATTTTGTGCTTTACACGTGTTTTCCCTGATGTGCCTTCGGAACTCTTTGCAGGGCAAACCGTGGCGTTCTCCGACTCCGGGACAGTACCACTGCGTTGTGTTCCTTCCGAGGATCGCGGAGGTAATTTTTCGTAATTTTCTGAATTTATCGAATTTTCGGGTTTTCCTATATATACTAACCCTTTCCTCTCTCCCCCTCTCATTCTCTCTTTCTCACTCTCTCTCTTCTCTCACGCCCTCTTTCTCCCCTCTCTTCTCCGGCGGCCGACGGAGCGAGGCGGGGGCGAGGCGGAGGCGGCGCGGGTGAGGACGCGGGCGAGGATGGGCGAGGATCGAGGCGGTGGAGGCGCGTGGGAGCTCGTGGCGCGGTCGCGAGCCGGCGAGGGTTTCACGGCGTTTCTTCGCGGATCGGCGAGCTCGAGGCGCGAAATCTTCGGTGGAGGTAGGGTGATGGTTCCCCAGCTCGTGCACTTCCTTTCCCGCGAGTTTCGTAGGCCGTGGTGAGCCGAGCGGGTGGAATCGGGGTTTTTGGGCAAAACCCATGTTTTAGGGCTTGTGGGCCGATCTCCCGTTTCATTGCGTTTTTGGCCGATCCGAGGCCGTAGATGCATGCTAGGGGCTTCTGGGGAGCTTCCCCCTTGTTTTCCCCCTCTCTTGTGGAGGTATGGGGGCGTGGGACGAGTTTTGGGTCGTTTCCCGCCGTAGCGTTCTCGGAAGGAAGTGACGGTCCTTCCAGTGGCCGTCACTTGGTGTAACGCGCCTAGGCTGGGCCGTTACATCCCCCTTCTGTTGGCCCTTGGTGGTCTGTGGGTGTGACGGTCCCACGATAGACCGCCAGGTGCTGTGACGCACCAGGGCTAGACCGTTAGAGTCTCTTCCGTTGGTTTTCGGGTCAGGCGTGTGACGCACCAGGGCTGGCGCGTCACAGCCTTGTGACGCCCCAGGGTGGGTGCGTCACATTCCCTGTTGCCCAGCTGAGGGCTGGGGGTGTGACGGTGCCCTCTGGACCGTTACATGCTTGTAACGCGCCCAGGGTGGGCCGTCAGAGCCGTTTTTATCCGTTGGGGAGGGCAGCGTGTGTGACGCGCCAGGCCAGACGCGTTACATCCGTGTAACGCGTTGGGGCAAGCGCGTTACATCCTGCTTTCACGCTGAGAGCGTGAGGCGTGTAACGGACCAGGGCAAGCGCGTTACATTCGTGTAACGCGCTGGGCCAGGCGCGTTACATCCTGCGTTCTTTGGGCCGTGTGACGGTCTGCGTTAGGCCGCCAGGTGGATGTGACGGTCTCGCCTAGACCGTTACAGCCCTGTGACGGTCTAGGGTTAGACCGTCAGGCTTTGTGTTGTTCCGAGGCGAGTTTTTGTGTTCTCCGCCTTGTCCCGCAATGTGTGGATCCCTAGTCGACCCGGTTGTGACCCAGTGGTCGACCTGCGGTCTTGTGAGTGTCCCTGACACCCGTGGGTTTCTGTGTCCGTGTTTTGAGGGTGTCTGGAGGACCGTGTTATCTCGTTTAGCGTGCCCGTAGGGTTGAGAGTCCGGGTGACTTCTCGCGTGCTGGGCCTTCGTGTTACGCTCGATCGAGTCACCGTGTATCGGTGTGTGTGCGGTGGGGTGTCCCCCGCATGCCGTGAGTTTCTTTGGAAGGCGATTCCCATGTGGGCCACGTGGTTGGTCTTGGACTGCGAGTCCAGTTACCCGGCCTGGGGCTGGAGGTTTCCCGCTTGCTTCAAGATGGGAAATCGTCGTGGCGGCTTGTGTGCTGCCTTGGGAATCGTGCTTCTGTGTTTTCCGTGTGGCCCGTGTGAGTGGCCTTTGTCCCTTGCGTTCCCTTCTCAAGGGAATGGTCTTGGCAACTCGTGTGTTGTCTCGGTATTCGTGATATCGTGGTTTTGGACCTAGAGATTGGGCTAGATCGACGGCCTTGTGCTGTTGCGTGCAACGGTCTTGACCCCGAGTCTTGTGACTCAAGGACCGTTGGCTGTAGTGTGTCTAGAGGACTGTCCAGAGTCCAGTGGCTTAGCGCCACTTGAGTTTTCTCGACTCTAGCGCACGGTGCGTGCGTGACCGTGGACTGCAAGTTCTGTTCCTTCTCCGACTGTGGTCGCCGTGCGACGGGGCCGGTACGTGGGGTGGTCCCCGTACGTCGTCGGATTCGGACGTTGTTTTCCGTTGAGTTGAAAGTCTACTCCTTCAGTGACCCTCCACTAGTCGTAGCCTACCAGTACGCGTGTGCTGGTCGCACCAGGGAGTGGTGTACGGGCTTACCCTTAGAGGCGGTTTGTGGACCGGTTGCCGTCGGGCCCCACGTCTTGCAGCCAGAGTCCGGCTGAGGGGAAAACCGGTCAGAGGACCAGACCAGGGACGCGTGGTCTGTGTGTGCACACGTGGTTGGGGGCGGTTGGACCCACGTCGACGGACGTGACCCCAGCTAGTTACTTGTTTGTGGTTACTTGTACGGTGTTCGCGCCTCGGGTAGGACCTACCACGTCAGGCGGTTCACCTGCGGTGCGGTGTAAGACGTCAGGGGACGCTACCGGCTGTGCTTCTAGTGGGTGGTACTCCTGTCGAGTACGGAGTGACAGACTGTCAGTCTCTGTGTCTTTGACCTTCGGGTTTTTGGTCGTGTTGACCGGTGAGTTCGGTTGTTTCGCCGTGGCGCGTGTGTTGGTTTTCGCGCCAAGGGTCTAATGCTAGTGGCTTTACCGAGGTTGGGTCTTGTTGTGCGGTACCCGCGATCGGATGGTCGGGGTTGCACCTTGGACAGCGTGTCCAGGTCGGCTGTGTCCGAGGGACAGGCCTCTACGGCGTGGTTGCCGTGTGTTCTTGCTTCGGTAGGTGGTACTAGTGTGGTTCGGTAGCTTCGACTGCGTGATCGAGGTGTGCCTTCTGGTACAATAGGAGTAGCTGTAGTGCCGAGTTTTTGACCGGCCACCGGTTTGCTGTTCCTGCTGTAGTTGTAGCTCTCCTTTCCGCTACCGCCGTTGTTTCCGGTTGGGGTTCCGCGGGATCCCTGCTGAGTCTCTGTTTTGGAGACTCATTCCCTGCTTTTCAGGTGTAGCGGTTCTTCCTCGCGGTTCGAGGGCGCGGAGCGGAGGTCCTTAGTTGCCAGCTTGCCGGGCCGAGTGTTGACTTGGCATGTGGTACGTTTTTACTGCTTTAGACTGTACTTTCTGTTGGACTGGACTCTGTTGTAGCTGTAGCTGTTGCTGTTCTTTCTTTCAGCTTGTCGTTGGTTGTCCTGCTTTATTTCCTATTTCTTTGTGCCTCCACACTCCTTTTAGCCCTTCCGAGCCCTCCCGGCTCGTGGGCGGCGGTGCGAGTCTCGGGTTATCGGGCCTTCCCGGTAATCGGATTCTCGGGTCGTTACAGCTGGTATCAGAGCGGTTGTTGTGGACGTACATAGGAATTCGAGATATTGCAGTGATCAGAGTCCATAAGGTCCAGTACAGTTGGCAGCTGGCTTAGGGTTTTGTGCTTGTTTTTCGCCTTGTTTCTCGCTTGAGAGCTTGAGTGCGCTGTGCGGCGCTGTGAAGGTGGTTGCTGTCCGCGACTTTTGTGCCAGCATGGGGTCTAAGGATCGAGGTCGAGAGCCTTCTCCCTCATCGGTGGTGGCCCTGGTTGTGCTGCGTTGAGCAGAGGTTGCTAGCAGGTGTGAGCTCGCGGTGCTGCATTCGAGGAACCTGCAGCGTGGTCAGGTGTCTGGTGCGGACTGTTCTTGGTTAAGTGGCCGTGAGCGTGCTCTGAGGGAGCTGCTGTCGGTTTTTGGTCACTCCAGCTTGAGGTTGTCCAGCTCCTGAGGTGTTCTGATCGAGAAGTGTGCTCGGGTGAGCGGAGGATCTTCTCGGTGAGCTGCTGTTTCGTCGAGCCTGATGTTCTTGTCGTGCTCTGTTGCGTCAGAAATGACGTGTCGGTCCTGATCGTTCTGCTGATTTCGAGGCAAGATTGGGCTGTGGTGTCCCAGTAAGTCTTGCTCCTGCGCTCTTCTGTGCGGTTGGGTTGTGTTCGCCCTGGAGTTGGCTTGAGATGTGAAGGCTCCGCGGTGAGTTTCGGGACTCGAGGATGAGCGTCGGCGGTTGTCGTTATGGCTCGTGATGCGGCTCCTGGCACGCCGTGTTGCAGTTCGAGGAATTGCAGCGCTAGTGCATCGAGAGGTGATGTGATTGTAGTCCGACGTGACACTCGTCGAGTGTGTCGGAGGCGCTGACCTGATGGAAGCAATGGTTTTCCTTGGTGCTGGATGGTGCTGTTTCCAGCGTGCGCGAGGTTCGAGGTCAGGTCGAGCGTGGAGTTCTTCCGTTGGTCGAAGTGCGCTGGTTTCTCCCTTGGTTGGAGAGATTGCGTTCGGCTAAGGATCGTCGTCTTGCGTTGTGTGTTCGGATTGGTTGGCCTTGTGTGCCATGCAGTCCGTGCGAGACGTGCTCCTTGTTTTGGGCAAGGTGGCTGCCTGTGAGAAGTCGTGCCCATTCCCTTGTCGTGTGAGGGTGCTAGCGCTGTTCCGGAAGGATGAGTGCTGGGTGGGCGGTGTTTGCTTTCTCGGCTGTGCGCGTAGATTTGAGTGCGCAGCGGAAGCGTGGTGGGCCCATAACCCACTGGTTCAGGATCGTAGCGTTGGTTGCTACGGGTGGATTCCTGAGTTCGCGTTCAACATCGGAGGATGGGTTCCTCGGTGTGAAACGTGTTGTTGCCGTGCCGTTGCTCGAGGTTTTGTGGTTGTTGGCACTGGCAGGGTGGAGTGTTGGGGAATGTGTTGGCTAGTGCGCCGCATGAATATCATGTTCCTGTGATGGAAGCCGTGTCAGGCGTCGGTGTCGGACCTGGATGAGGTTGTTGAGAATGTCGCCTGACGGAGGTCGAGGACGTGATGGTCGGAGTCGGTGGCTTGGTGTCCGACTTGTGTTCCCGGTCGTGTCCTCGGATGAGATCGTGCTTTGAGGATGTGGTCTCTGCCAGGATGTGGGTTCCTGTTGGTTCTACGATCTTGTCGGATTGTGACGGTGAGATGGTTATTGCTTAGGGACCCGTGAGCACTGTTCAGGTGGTGTCCCGTGGCTCTGTGGTAAGGGCGGAATCGGGATTGGCGGGTGTCCACTTGGATTGATCGAAGGATTTGATGAGACCAGATGGACGAGTGACGCCTGTGGGCGGAGGCCTTTTGTGAGATTGGCGTCGGATTGGTGGTCCCTGATAGGACATTGGTGTCGCGAGGTTATCCCTGGTTGGGTGACTAGCATGGGGTGGTTCCCTATAAGTCTGAGTCCCGTGAGGTGATGACTGAAGACGCCATGTTCTGTCATTTGGTTTCGCCGTGCTCCCCGAGAGGGTCGAGTTGGCGAGCAGTTGGTGACCAGTGGATGGTCTTTTCAGAGACAGAAGATGCTGGTTGTTGGGGCTCGAGCGTGGCGAGAGCCGTGTGCCAGCGAGACCTTTGGTGGTCGTTTCTGTGATGTGCCTTTCCGGATGGGATCTGGACTTTGTCGAAGTTTGTCTTCTGACGAGAGTTGGCACGGTGTTGTGTCCGGCTTTCGGCTTGCCATGTGTGAGGTGTTTCTTGGTGCTGAGCCGATGTTCTGATTGCGGTCTGCGGAGAGGACTGCTTGAGCTGGTGGAGGCTCTATTTTGGTTGCTCCCTCGAGGAGGGCGTGCGACCTGTCAGCTGGTTGCGAAGCTGTTGTGCGATTTGTCTGCTGACCATTGGATGGATCAGTAGCTGTTGCTCGTATCGAGGGTTGTGATTCTTCGGTGAGCGAGATCGTGGCTGCGGCGCCATGGGGGATTCTCGCGTTGTCTGAGGTGATGCCAGACTGTGTCCTTTGGTATATGCCTGCTCTGTGGCCGGTGTGCTCGGCGAGAGGAGCGAGGTGTTGTGTGTGATTGTGAGTCTGGCTGTGTTCCTCAGGATCCGTGTTTTCGTGAGAATCGAGGTTTTCTGTGCTGGGGCCCTGACAGCGTGTCAGTTGGTTCAGTGTTCTTCCTCTAGGACGTCGTTCTAGGTCCTGAATTTCGAGGACGAAATTCCTTTAAGGGGGGAGGGCTGTAATGCCCCGGATTTTTCGGATATTTTTCAGATCATTTTAGTGGGTCTCGGAGTGTATTTTGTGCTTTACACGTGTTTTCCCTGATGTGCCTTCGGAACTCTTTGCAGGGCAAACCGTGGCGTTCTCCGACTCCGGGACAGTACCACTGCGTTGTGTTCCTTCCGAGGATCGCGGAGGTAATTTTTCGTAATTTTCTGAATTTATCGAATTTTCGGGTTTTCCTATATATACTAACCCTTTCCTCTCTCCCCCTCTCATTCTCTCTTTCTCACTCTCTCTCTTCTCTCACGCCCTCTTTCTCCCCTCTCTTCTCCGGCGGCCGACGGAGCGAGGCGGGGGCGAGGCGGAGGCGGCGCGGGTGAGGACGCGGGCGAGGATGGGCGAGGATCGAGGCGGTGGAGGCGCGTGGGAGCTCGTGGCGCGGTCGCGAGCCGGCGAGGGTTTCACGGCGTTTCTTCGCGGATCGGCGAGCTCGAGGCGCGAAATCTTCGGTGGAGGTAGGGTGATGGTTCCCCAGCTCGTGCACTTCCTTTCCCGCGAGTTTCGTAGGCCGTGGTGAGCCGAGCGGGTGGAATCGGGGTTTTTGGGCAAAACCCATGTTTTAGGGCTTGTGGGCCGATCTCCCGTTTCATTGCGTTTTTGGCCGATCCGAGGCCGTAGATGCATGCTAGGGGCTTCTGGGGAGCTTCCCCCTTGTTTTCCCCCTCTCTTGTGGAGGTATGGGGGCGTGGGACGAGTTTTGGGTCGTTTCCCGCCGTAGCGTTCTCGGAAGGAAGTGACGGTCCTTCCAGTGGCCGTCACTTGGTGTAACGCGCCTAGGCTGGGCCGTTACATCCCCCTTCTGTTGGCCCTTGGTGGTCTGTGGGTGTGACGGTCCCACGATAGACCGCCAGGTGCTGTGACGCACCAGGGCTAGACCGTTAGAGTCTCTTCCGTTGGTTTTCGGGTCAGGCGTGTGACGCACCAGGGCTGGCGCGTCACAGCCTTGTGACGCCCCAGGGTGGGTGCGTCACATTCCCTGTTGCCCAGCTGAGGGCTGGGGGTGTGACGGTGCCCTCTGGACCGTTACATGCTTGTAACGCGCCCAGGGTGGGCCGTCAGAGCCGTTTTTATCCGTTGGGGAGGGCAGCGTGTGTGACGCGCCAGGCCAGACGCGTTACATCCGTGTAACGCGTTGGGGCAAGCGCGTTACATCCTGCTTTCACGCTGAGAGCGTGAGGCGTGTAACGGACCAGGGCAAGCGCGTTACATTCGTGTAACGCGCTGGGCCAGGCGCGTTACATCCTGCGTTCTTTGGGCCGTGTGACGGTCTGCGTTAGGCCGCCAGGTGGATGTGACGGTCTCGCCTAGACCGTTACAGCCCTGTGACGGTCTAGGGTTAGACCGTCAGGCTTTGTGTTGTTCCGAGGCGAGTTTTTGTGTTCTCCGCCTTGTCCCGCAATGTGTGGATCCCTAGTCGACCCGGTTGTGACCCAGTGGTCGACCTGCGGTCTTGTGAGTGTCCCTGACACCCGTGGGTTTCTGTGTCCGTGTTTTGAGGGTGTCTGGAGGACCGTGTTATCTCGTTTAGCGTGCCCGTAGGGTTGAGAGTCCGGGTGACTTCTCGCGTGCTGGGCCTTCGTGTTACGCTCGATCGAGTCACCGTGTATCGGTGTGTGTGCGGTGGGGTGTCCCCCGCATGCCGTGAGTTTCTTTGGAAGGCGATTCCCATGTGGGCCACGTGGTTGGTCTTGGACTGCGAGTCCAGTTACCCGGCCTGGGGCTGGAGGTTTCCCGCTTGCTTCAAGATGGGAAATCGTCGTGGCGGCTTGTGTGCTGCCTTGGGAATCGTGCTTCTGTGTTTTCCGTGTGGCCCGTGTGAGTGGCCTTTGTCCCTTGCGTTCCCTTCTCAAGGGAATGGTCTTGGCAACTCGTGTGTTGTCTCGGTATTCGTGATATCGTGGTTTTGGACCTAGAGATTGGGCTAGATCGACGGCCTTGTGCTGTTGCGTGCAACGGTCTTGACCCCGAGTCTTGTGACTCAAGGACCGTTGGCTGTAGTGTGTCTAGAGGACTGTCCAGAGTCCAGTGGCTTAGCGCCACTTGAGTTTTCTCGACTCTAGCGCACGGTGCGTGCGTGACCGTGGACTGCAAGTTCTGTTCCTTCTCCGACTGTGGTCGCCGTGCGACGGGGCCGGTACGTGGGGTGGTCCCCGTACGTCGTCGGATTCGGACGTTGTTTTCCGTTGAGTTGAAAGTCTACTCCTTCAGTGACCCTCCACTAGTCGTAGCCTACCAGTACGCGTGTGCTGGTCGCACCAGGGAGTGGTGTACGGGCTTACCCTTAGAGGCGGTTTGTGGACCGGTTGCCGTCGGGCCCCACGTCTTGCAGCCAGAGTCCGGCTGAGGGGAAAACCGGTCAGAGGACCAGACCAGGGACGCGTGGTCTGTGTGTGCACACGTGGTTGGGGGCGGTTGGACCCACGTCGACGGACGTGACCCCAGCTAGTTACTTGTTTGTGGTTACTTGTACGGTGTTCGCGCCTCGGGTAGGACCTACCACGTCAGGCGGTTCACCTGCGGTGCGGTGTAAGACGTCAGGGGACGCTACCGGCTGTGCTTCTAGTGGGTGGTACTCCTGTCGAGTACGGAGTGACAGACTGTCAGTCTCTGTGTCTTTGACCTTCGGGTTTTTGGTCGTGTTGACCGGTGAGTTCGGTTGTTTCGCCGTGGCGCGTGTGTTGGTTTTCGCGCCAAGGGTCTAATGCTAGTGGCTTTACCGAGGTTGGGTCTTGTTGTGCGGTACCCGCGATCGGATGGTCGGGGTTGCACCTTGGACAGCGTGTCCAGGTCGGCTGTGTCCGAGGGACAGGCCTCTACGGCGTGGTTGCCGTGTGTTCTTGCTTCGGTAGGTGGTACTAGTGTGGTTCGGTAGCTTCGACTGCGTGATCGAGGTGTGCCTTCTGGTACAATAGGAGTAGCTGTAGTGCCGAGTTTTTGACCGGCCACCGGTTTGCTGTTCCTGCTGTAGTTGTAGCTCTCCTTTCCGCTACCGCCGTTGTTTCCGGTTGGGGTTCCGCGGGATCCCTGCTGAGTCTCTGTTTTGGAGACTCATTCCCTGCTTTTCAGGTGTAGCGGTTCTTCCTCGCGGTTCGAGGGCGCGGAGCGGAGGTCCTTAGTTGCCAGCTTGCCGGGCCGAGTGTTGACTTGGCATGTGGTACGTTTTTACTGCTTTAGACTGTACTTTCTGTTGGACTGGACTCTGTTGTAGCTGTAGCTGTTGCTGTTCTTTCTTTCAGCTTGTCGTTGGTTGTCCTGCTTTATTTCCTATTTCTTTGTGCCTCCACACTCCTTTTAGCCCTTCCGAGCCCTCCCGGCTCGTGGGCGGCGGTGCGAGTCTCGGGTTATCGGGCCTTCCCGGTAATCGGATTCTCGGGTCGTTACATCATGCGTCGACGCCCCCAGATTTCCAAGCCTATACACTCGTCTTCATGCATAGCAGAGTCCATACATTGCATCGGTGTGTTAAGTATATACAGTCACATTGTCTGTTGGCCTGCACGCACACTCAAGTCCACACATCGTGAAGTCTGCACATTGTGTCACTTAATGTCTATACATTGTTCACTCAGTAATTCATTCTGTTTTGTCAAGTCCATACATTGGGCTACTGTACAAGTCCACACATTGGCCTTCAGGCTTGCAAGTCTATACATCGGGGTGAAGTCCGTACATCCTTCGTTGAAATTCGAAGTCCGTACATTCATCAGTGTTCTTCCAAGTCTGTACATTGGAAGTTTCACCTACGTTGCCCTCCAAGTCTATATATCGGTAGTTTTACCATCGTTTCCCTTGAAGTCTATACACTGATGGCTTTACCGTCGTTTCACTTGAAGTCTATACACTCGACTGCCTTGTCTTGATCAAGTCTGTACAGAGCTTCTGTGCTCAAGTCTATACAGCCTTTCATTTGGAAAGTCTATACAACGTGAAGTCTTCACACTGGCCTTTGAATGATGTCTGTACATTGTGCATCTCTTCGTTGAAATCTATACAGCCTTCGCTGAGCCTTCCAAGTCTGTACAGTCACTAAGTCTGTACATCCTCTAGGCGCTCACGAAGTCTATACATTGGTTTTCTTTTCAAGTCTGTACAGACTTTGGTTTGTGCAAGTCTATACAACCGAATGTTCAGTTTGTGACCAAGTCTGTACAGCCAAGGGACTGTTAAGTCTGTACGTTAGCTCAAGTCTCCAAGTCTGCACATTGGGCCTTCAAGCCTGTAAAGTCTATACATTGGACTGTGCTTCGCGAAGTCCATACATTGGACTGTGCTTCGCAAAGTCCATACATTGAACTGAGCTCGTGAAGTCTATACATCCATCGGTTCTTTGGTGGCCCAAATCCATACATTGGTAAAGTCTTCACATCGCCTGATTTCTTCAAAGTTTGTTCATTGGCTTCAAGACTCTCAAGTCTATACATTCCCAGCCTTTACCTACGTTCAGAATCCCAAGTCTATACATTGGTTCAATCTTCTCAAAGTCTATACATCCACTGTTGAACCTCAAAGTCCACACATCGCCTCATTTCTTCAGAGTCTATTCATTCACAGTGGAACCTTAAGTCTGTACATTGGGCTTTCATGTAAAGTCTATACATCGGTTGGGTTGTGCATGCATTGTCTCGCAAAGTCCATACATTGCATATGTTCATCAAAGTCTGTACATCGAGTGAAGTCTGGTGAAGTCTATACATTGGTCTTCACACCTGAAGTCTATACATCGTCAATTGTCTGTCAAGTCTTCATATTGCCCAAGTATGTACAGCGAGCAGGCTGAGCAAGTCCATACATTGGTCGGTGGAAAGTCTGTACATCCACCGTCTTCCTCAGCGTCTCATGCATAAGTCTGTACAGTCAGTGCAGGTTAAGCACCGTCTCATTTTACGTCTCAGTTTGCAAAGTCTATACATTGCTGCTGAACGCAAGTCTATACACTGCACTGGAGCATGCATCTCATGCAAGTCTGTACATCCCATTTGATGAAGGCATTGAAGTCTATACATTGGCCTTAAGCTGAAGCCTGTACATTCGTTTGGGACCATGTCTATACATTGCCTTTGGGATCTAAAGTCTATACAGTCTGAAGTATATACATTGCTTCACAACGTGAAATCTATACAATGCCATAGCTCTGCTTATGTGAAGTATATACATTGCTTTAGCTTCACTAAGTCTATACATTGCTTCGCCTTCACAAGTCTATACAACGAAGTCTATACACTGCTATGTTTACACTTAACCTGATAAAGTTCTTATCTGTCTGACAGGCACCCTTCGAAGAGGCAAATTGAAGGCACGTGATCCAAGGAGGACGAGGTTCCCTGATCGTGACACGTGGATGCACTATGCTGAAATGCTGACACGTGGACTGAGGTCCTTTGGTGGGAGATGTGGAAGGCACACGCTCGCCCTAATTGTTGCAGTATATATTGAAGCCTTCGTCTTCAGATCAAGGCTGATCGATCGAAAAAAAGAAGAGCAGCAAAGTCTATACACCAGAGAGCCTTCGATCCAGACAGAAGAAGAAGAAGAAAAAGAAGAGAAGAAGAAGAAGAAGAGAGGCAGAGAGAAAGAAAAAGAAAGAAAGTGATCGTGAGCAGAAGAAGAAAGAAGTAAAAGAGAAAGAGAGAGTGAGATCGTGAGAAGAAGAGTGTGAGAGAGGTTGTTTGAATATCAGTCTTCACTGGACCGTGGATCAAATCCAGGCCAGTCAGCTCTTTGAGAGCCATATTATGCTTTATGTTTACAGCTTTCCGAGTGCTGTTCATCTTGTTTTCATTTTCCATTTTATCCTTTCTTCAAGCTGTTAGTCAGCGGTTGCAGTGGTGGATTCCACTGGACGGCAAGCTGTGTTGCCCATCGGTTGTATGGCAAGCTGTGATGCCCAGCTGTTCAAGCTGTGAGTCAGCGGAATCCACACTCTGGTTTGAGTGTGGGGTGGATGTAGGTCTGCTGGACCGAACCACCAAAAACCTCTGTGCAATGGGTTGATTTCTTCATCTGTTTTATTGCTTCCGCTAGATGCTTGCATAGGGGCGCTTCATGTGTTTGCTTCCAGTTCAACAGAGTTGATTAGCTGCGCACGCTATCTGTTTGACACTGGTATTGTGTGTTGTTTGAATTGTCTAGCCTCCCCCTCCGTCGTCGTCGTCGTCGTCGTCGTCGTCATCTCCGCCCCCTCCCCCCTTCCAAACCTCTCCCTCCCCTACCAACACTACCCCTCTTCCTCACTCATAGATTACAACACACACACGCGCACACTCTCTCTCTCTCTCTCACACACACACATAAATTGTATGGTATTTTTTGTCATTTTACACAAATATTCTAGACTTAACTCACTTTTTGTCAAAATCACGACTACTATCTATCAAATTAATTCACTCACTTAATCTAATTATCGTAAACAAAATAAATAAGAATGACTCTAGATTAACTTAATCTACTTATTTTAATCTGAGATAACTTTAATCCCCATCTGAAGTGAAGCCTACCGACGAGCTCCTCTGTTTCCGTCAACGCCGACCGAGTCTCACAATTCCCATGGAGAGATTAGTGTGATGCACGCGAGGGATTCATTAGTTGTACGATCTAGGGCACAATTTTTTCAAATGAGAAGACACTTCCGTACAGGTGTGGAATCTGCCATATCTGCAGAGTGAAACGTGTAGGAAAGAATGGGATTGGACGTTCTGTTTTCTTCTTTTAATTGTTTGAGTTGCTTCCAGTGGTCGGCAAACCACCAGAATGCCGACAGCTGATCAAGACTTTTGGAGGGGGGGGGGTCAATCGCTGTGAAGGTCATGGAGTAGCATCGCCCCATGGTTGCGTCTCCATACTTAAAATCACCTGGTAGTAATAACTAGGAAGTGAAGGGGAGGTCGTACATTCATCAAATGTTCTGAATATTTGGTGTTTTGAACCTCTGATACTTTTAGAGATGGAAGTATTGGAATTAAATTTTGTGTTTTTCATATCTGTTTTGTCATCTGAATCTCAAAATTGGATGATCACGATGAAAATGACAAAAGAGTGATAAAAAAATGACACTGACCTCTAATTAGTATTCGTTAAGAGTAACACTCGGTGCACTTATTACAGTAATTATATTCGTCGATATAATTAGTGTAATATTTAATAATTTTTTAAAAATTTTTGAGTGACACCCATCTCAATCTTGCTTGGCCCCCACCCACGCCACGTCACCCGATGGTGACATGGAGGCCAAGCAAAAATAGAAACCAGGCCCTGTAAATGGTGAAAAATATTATTCATAGTAGGGTTTGCTGACCCGGTGCGTCTCGCCCTGACCCGCACGACCCGACCCAGGCCGGGACCGGGTCGACCCATTATTTTAATATTATATTATATTATATTTTATATATAATGTGTATTTTTCTATTTTATTATATTATTTTATATTATATATATATATATAGTGATTTTTTAGAACGGGACGGACCGAGTCGGACCTAGACGGGAGCGACCCGACCCGACCCAAGTCGAGACCGGGTCGGCCGGGTCGACCGGGCCGACAAACCCTGATTCATAGGACGATATTTTTTTTTTTTACTTGGCTCTCATGTCACGTCGTCTGAACGTGGGGGCCAAGCAAATTTAAGGTGAGAGTCACTCAAAAAAATTTAAAAAAATTATTAAATGTTACACTAATTACGTCGGTGAATATAATTAGTACGTGGGTGCACTAAGCATTGATTATTCATTAACTCCACTATATAAAAATAAGCATTAAAATACCCCAGCAATAAACAAGATGAGATGGGCGGTTTCATACTCAAGAGTCAAGATTACTCACTAGAATATTTCTACGTTGTTGGTGAAAGTATCGTAGACATCTTCCAAGTTTGGTTAGACTTTAACTTGAGTTAGAGATGTTCATTTTGTGGTGGGTTGTGACGTGTAATTGATGGAGATAAATTTGCAAATTATTAGTTTATGTCTATACAAATTAAAGCAATATTTTTACAATTGATATGTAAAAGGACTATAGTTGCAGATGCTTCAAAGTGTCTTGATTATAATAACTTAAGAAATAATTCTAAAAAAATGAAAGCCAGTATCTGATTTTTCCTTTTAAAATGTCTCTTTACAATCCCTAATTGAACTAGTTAATCTGTCAATTAAGATGTCATATCAGAGTAAATGAGTTTGAATTTAATAATGACAGTCTTATTTTATGTGGAATCAATGGAATAAGTTAATGTCATTGTAATAAGCATTTTAGGAAAAAAAGACTCAGAGATAGAATTAATAAAAATTAGTTATTAGTTCAGTAAAGATAACTAATTCGGCCTTTATGATCGAATTAATTATTTCAAGCTATCCAACTTATCTCTAGATAATTTATTTCTAAATGCATAATACATTATGACAATCCAAACATTGAAGTCTAACAATCAAATCTATTTCAATTCGTTTATGGAAGAGGGTCCGATCAGTTTTGCTACTTAGATAAGAAATATTTTTGCTTCAAGAATCAAAGATAGTGTATGAAAAAATGTTTTTTTCTTTAAAGAGGAATTTTTATTTTATCCTGTAATTTTTGATATTATAGATTGACCTTTCTAATTCAGATATTAGTTTATAAACCCTCACAATTATGCATTTTTTGTAAACACCCTTAGGAGAGTCTTATTTGTAAATTTTATGAGACACTTTATTAAATAGTTTGAGTTGAAGAGTTATAAATGTATATCTGGATTGTAAGGGCTAATCCATAAATATGAATAATTATAAACAATCTTACATTTCAATCCTTGTAATCTTGTGCAATTGTAAACATATCCCTATAAGCTTAATCTTACTTAATAAATTCCAAAAATCTATTGTTAATCTAAAATTGTAGTTAACTTGGGTTTCGAAAAAGTATAATACTTTAGAATATTCTTTCTCTCTTATTAAAATGATCAAATTACCCTCTTATTAAAATGATCAAATTACTCTCTCTCTCTCTCTCTCTCTCACACACACACACACACACACACACACACACACACACCGGATTTTCACTCCTCCTATACGTTGTCTAGAGTTAAGTTAACATTATGTTATTCCACCCTTAAAAAGATGAGTATAATTTAGAATAAAAATAAGTTTTAATTATTCATGGGGTATTTGGTCGTAACATTTTAACTTTTTTCTATCAAAATATTAAAAAAAGAATAGAAATGTCACTCAATCACATTTGATAACATCTCCTTAATTTTAGAATATAATTTCATCTTATTATAACTTTTCTTGAAATAAAAATAAATATTAACATTGAATAAGTCATCGATTAGAATTCACACGTGCCCCCCCCATGCTCCTTGCGTGAGCTTCTCCCCCATAGACTCTTTCTTCCCTTCCCCACCCCAGCTTCATCTCAGCCATCGCGGCGGTGGGGGCGTGGCTAGAGAAGGTCCCCACCCTTGATGTCAAAGTTGCACAACTTCTACATAGCGGTGCCAGGGCTAGAGGCCATTCTCTCTTGGGTACGGTGAGGTGGCTGCTATAGAATCTACGACGACATGTTTGACGTGGCAGGCAGAACTCAGCGGTGAAGGTAAGGGTCTCCTCCACGGTGAGCATGGGGTGGAGGAGGTCATCCTTCATGATGTAGGAGGAGATCGCCTTGAGGAGTTGGCCTCAGTGTAGGCCCTCCCCGTTGAATGCTACTCGCCCCCCGGAGGCTGCCTCGGGCAATACTCTATGTGAGTAAGTCGATCAGAGTGGACTTCCCCGAGCTACTAGCTGATAAGTGCACATTTCTATATGTTTATTAACATTTTCTAGACTTTAATGTAATTAATTATGTAATTTATGTAATAAATCTTAGTCTCACATTAAATTTAGATTTAATGTAATTAATTAAATTTTGAGGTATAAAATAATATGTGAGATTTAAGATGGATGGGAAAGATAAATTACATGATTATATAATTTTAGAATTTTTATTGATAATATTATTTTATCTGATTGCTTAAAACTCTAATTTTAATAGTGTAGTTGGAGAAGATATGGTGACGTTGATTGGCATCGTGAATTTTAATAGTGTAGTTGGAGAAGATATGGTGACGTTGATTGGCATCGTGAGATGGAGACGCTGTATCAAACCATCAAAACACGTCAACAATTTTTGACGTGATTTTTAAAAAGATGTTGCATACGATTGATGTGAATTTGAGAACCATGTCAAAGTCACGAGACGTGGTTTACTGTGGCACAGAACTCGTTTTGCCACATTTGCACGGCATAAGATGCAAGTGATGGGCAGTGGACATTGATTGCAATGAAAGTCACGCATGTGAGAGGTACATGTAGACACGACATTTTAGCATTATGCTGAGCAGATCCCGTATTACACTAAGACGCCCCAAAGCAGCTCGCACGGTTAAGTTAGTTGAGTAATATCTAATTTAATCTAATAATCTGTGGCTTCTTGAATAGTAATTCTTGTCAATGGGCTTGTGACCATTCCTACACAAAATAAAAAAATGTTAATGGGCTTGGTCCATCTTTTAATCCTAAAAAAAGGGGGAAGGTCCATCGTGTGGGCTTGGCCCATTCCTATTCAAAAAATATATCAAAAGAAAACATTTGTGCTAATGGGTTTGGCCCATTCCTATTCAAAAATAAAAAAATATATATAGATGTGTGCTAATGGGCTTGGCCCACTTTTGTTCTAAAAAAAATAAATAAAATTTAATGGACATGGCCCCATCTTTTATTATTTCCTCACTCCCCTCCCGGGTCTCTCGGATCTTGCCCCCCTCTCTTTAACACTCTCTCTCACTCCCCTTTTCCCACTCGGGGCGAACCCACAGCCACCCCCTCTCTAACACCCCCTCCATCTCACTGCATGCAGGAGCAGACTCACTCTCCCTTTCTTCTCCTCAGCTCCCCACTGCTTGCCTCAGCTACCTGCACACGCCGCCGTCCTCCCTCGCATGCACATTGCCAACCTGCTAACGCCCCCGTCGCTGCCGTCGTCGTCGGGTCGTCGCGCCCGTGAGCTCTGCCCTCCCGCCGGTGCACCATCCACGTCCCCGCCGCGGCCACTGCCGAGCCACCTCCCACGTCGCCGTCGAGCCAACCTCAGTGCATGCGTCCTCCCTACGCCGGCTACCTCTCCCACGCCGCCACAGACGTCACCACTGCGAGCTCCCCTCGCCGGCCTCCACCCACGTCGTCGTCGTCGACTGCCCGCACCTCCTTCCGGCCTCCTCCGTCGCGAGCCTCCACCTACGGCACCACCGCTGCCACGCCTGCAACCTCATCCGGCCCTCATGGCGCGCCTGCGTCGCCCCCCCTGCACCGCTCCGACACCGCCCCGCCTCCTGCACGCCGCCGCCTGCACGCCCGACGCCGCCTCCGACCGCGGCCATCGCCGACGACCCCCTCTCTCTCCCTCTGTCTCTCTGTCTCTCCCTCTCTCCCCGTCTCTGTCTCTCTCCCCCGTCTCATCTCTCCTCTCGCGCCCACCCCCCTCTCTCTTCCTCTTTCTCTCTCCCTCCTCCTCTCCCTCTCGTTCTCTGTCTCTCCCTCCCTCTCACTGTCTCTCTCTGCTCCTCTCTCTCTCTCTCTCTCTCTCTCTCTCTCTCTCTCTCTCTCTCTCTCTCCCCCTCTCTCTCTCTCTCGCGGTTTTCGCCGCGATCTCTCTCTCTCTCTCTCTCTCTTTTTATTTTATTTTTATTTTATTCTTTTAACCCCCCCTCTCTCTCCCTCTCTCACCGCACTCTCTCTCTCTCCCTCTCTGTTCCCTCACTCTCTCTCTCTCCTCTCCCCCCGCCATCTCTCTCTTCCCCACTCTCCCTCTCTGTTCCCTCACACACACACACTCTCTCTCTCTCTCCCTCTCTCTCTCTCTCTACCGTCCCCTCCCTCTCTTCCTCTCCATCTCCCCCCTCTCTCACTCTTTCTTTTCCTTTTTTTAATCCACTCTCCCCACCGTCTCTCTCTCCTTCTCTCTGCTTTTCTACCCCCCCTCTCTCTCTCTCTGCCCTCTCGATCACTCTCTCTCAATCTCCCTCTCTTATTTCTTTTATTTCTTTTTTTTAATCTCCTCTCCCACCGTCTCTCTCTCTCTCTCTCTTTCTCCCTCTCTCTCTTTTATTCTTTCTATTCTTCCCCTCCTCTCTTAGATATAACATATATATATATAAGCATACTATATATATATATGTATCTTATATAGTTAATATATATATATCCTCTACATATATACATACTATATAATAAAACTAAAGTACAAAAATCTCAAAAAAGGTTTTTCTCTTCTCTCTCCCTCTTCCTTCCTCCCTCTCTTTTCGACCTCCCCTTTATAGATCTATTTCCGTATATGTATATAGATGTGTTCGTGTGAGTGTCTTTGCAGGTGTCTGTAAATGTTTGCGTGCGTATGTGTGAAGGGAAGGAGAAGTTAATGCCGAGCTCATCATCGACGCCCACCAATAAGTATTTCTCCCCTTTTGCATTATGTTCAGTCTGTTGATTCCTTTGCATACATCACTCGTTATCATGTTTATAATACAATCCCTGCATTGAGAATATTTCGGTACGCATTTCATCATACCATTTTCCCACCTTTAATTCCCAAGGGGTTTCAAATAACATTAAACAGGTGTGTGTTTGAATATGCTCGTGCCATTGTAATTTCAAGGGATCGGTACTACACTACTTTCCTTTTAATCCACCATCTGTTTCTTCTGTCTGCTGTGTTTTGCGAGGGTTAACAGTCCGGAAGCCCGCTTCCTCAGTCGACCGAAAGAAGAGGAGGAGGAATTCACGTGATCCCCAGTTCGGGGATAAAATGCGACCATCACTCCTATCTTGAGGTACCCGGCTATCGCCTCCCTCATCCTATTCTGATTATGTCCCCTGTTATTGTTATTTATCGTTAAAGTTCCACCCTCATCCCTCTCCATTTTGTCTAAAAGGAAGTCTATCTCCCCTCTCTTGTTGTTATCATATATCATTAAATCTTCATTTCGTTCTCTTCTGTTTTGTCTAGAATACGTCTCTCACTCTACCTATATTTTTCTTAGTGTTTTTTTCTTATATCATATTATCTTATTCTATCATCTACCTCTCGGTTTCTTTCTTCATCTCCTCACGTCTCTCTAAAGACATAAAAAAAATATAAAAAGACAATAAAAGCAACAAAACCCTCCCCCAAAAAAATATAATAACTAAGATAAAATAAAACAAAAAAAGAATAATAAAATCAGGGTAACCAAAGAAGGCCCTCTTCGTCGGCCGGCCGACGGAAGAGGAGGAGAGGACCCGCACTGTTCCCGCTTCGGCGGCGAACGCGATCAGGACATTTCCTGTGGGGCTCTCAGCCCCTGACGATCACATCCCCTTCCCACTTTCTTTTCTGTCAATTTTCCCTTTTGTTTAAATCCTGCGACGGAAGTCATTCCTCGCGAAGGTGTACGTGACGGAAGTCATTCCGCGCGAAGCCTTTTTCATTCTGTCATTTTATTCCCTTGATTTTTGTCTAAACCCTGCGACGGAAGTAATTCTCGCGAAGGTGTACGTGACGGAAGTCATTCCTCGCGAAGCCTTTTTTCATTCTGTCATTCTATTTCTTTAAATTTCTGTCTAAACCCTGCAACGGAAGTCATTCCTCGCGAAGGTGTACGTGACGGAAGTAATTCCTCGCGAAGCCTTTTTATTCTGTCATTTTATTCCTTTGATTTTTGTCTAAACCCTGCGACGGAAGTAATTCCTCGCGAAGGTGTACGTGACGGAAGTTATTCCTCGCGAAATCTTTTTCATTCTGTCATTTTATTTCTTTAAATTTCTGTCTAAACCCTGCGACGGAAGTAATTCCTCGCGAAGGTGCACGTGACGGAAGTAATTCCTCGCGAAGCCTTTTATTATATATATTACAGTAAAAACCCCGCGGAGAGTAATATCTCGCGGTGGTCTTATGTATATATACTCATGTTTATTATCTATATTGCAATAAAAACCCCGTAAGGCCAATGTCTTGCGGTGGTCCTAATACGTACATATATATTCATTAGTGTTGATATTATTGCATCGCTGTTAGAACCCCACAAAGACCAATGTCTTGTGGTTGTATGTCTTGGTTCGTATTGTCTTTGTAATTTTCTGGAGAACGATATACCGCTGCAGTTTCTGAGTCTTCGTGGCTCCCCATTTCTGTTACTTAGATTCTCGATTTCCTGGTATATGGAAAACTGCTCGTGGAACGGTAAGTCACGCTTACCGGGAAGGGGTTAGTTTGCGCGAGGGGGTCTTCCGACCCCTATCTCCGCCACGTACCGGAGTTCGTTTCGCATCCTTCTTTCCTTCTCTCCTTTATGTTCTTTCTCTTCTTGAGTTGATCTCGTCATTTCCATCTCTTAGGACAGACGAGGGTGGACGTCCCTTGCCGTCTCCACCTCTCTGGCAATCACCTTTTCATCATTACCTTGCATCATTGTTTCTTTCCCCCGAGGGTGGACGACACTCTTTTGCCGTCTACACCTTTTTGGCGATCACGGTGGGACCTCTTTTGTTTCTCTGGTTACCCACATATTGTCGGCACCCACGTGTGCCCCTCCACTCGGCACCCACGTGTGCCCCTCCACTCGGCACCCACGCGTGCCCCTCCATTCGGCACCCACGCGTGCCCCTCCACTCGGCACCCACGCGTGCCCCTCCACTCGGCACCCACGCGTGCCCCTCCACTCGGCACCCACGCGTGCCCCTCCACTCGGCACCCACGTGTGCCCCTCCACTTGGCACTCACGTGTGCCCCTCCTGATTACGCCCGCGTGCGCTATATTTGTGTTCCCGCTATCACTCTTGGCATTCCAATTACATCCCTCGTGCACTACGTGCATTACTCTAGAGTCCCCTTGAAGTCTGAGAGATTCGTATCATTGCAGAAAAGGAGTGTTGTGATGTTTGTTTAATTTCTTTTATTACATATATTTGTTGTCTGTTTATATATCTCTTGTTAAATTCAGCACTGCATTGCATATCATCTCCCTTTTATTTTTATTTCTTTTGTTCCATCTTTTTTAGGATCACCTTTTCTTGGTGAAGGAAAGACTCTCCGTCGGGAATTCCTCTCGACGGACTAGGATCTCCTTCACTGGGACCTCCGTAAGTCCCCGACATCGAAGGATTCCCTCTTCGTTCACTGGGCTGGTTGTACCACTGAAGTTCCCTGGAGATAGTTAACCCATTCGTGGTGAGTCGAGTGTCCTTAGATCACACGGCGAAATCAATATTGCAACTAAGGTCCCTCCTGTGGTGTGAACATTAGATTAGGAAAAAAAGAAAAAAAAGGGGAAAACCAAAGAAAACAAAAAAAGGCGTTAAACATCAACTTGTTTGTTAATCTCTGCTAATGGTTTGAGTGTTTATGTTATTACATTTTAATTAGAAAGAAAAGAAAAAAAGGGGGAAAACAAAAGAAAACACAAAAAGGCGTTAAACATCAACTTGTTTGTTAATCTTTGTTCTTGGTTTGAGTGTGTATGATATTGCGTTCCGGCAAAATCTCACGTTCCGAAAAAGATCAAGAAATGTCCGGGAACGGTCAGAATCCGACCCCGAGTCACCAGGGGACACATGTCCCTGCTGAGGACGCAGGTTCCTCCCGTGAGCCCTCACATGAGGTGCGAGCCGCCGTTGGGGAAGCATCCCCACCACAAGATATTTCCTCCTTGCTAGGTGTTCTCGCGAACACACAGCTCAATTCCGATCAGATCCGAGCCTTTCAGGCCGTCTTGAAAGGGAAATCTGTTGATTCTACTCCTCAAAACCCAACACCAGTTCTCTCTCTATTCAAGAGCCCGCACAGGCAATCCCTCCCTCATTCCCTCTTGTGCAGACAAGTTTGCAGCCTCCCTCTTTCCAATTACCTCCCCAGTCTCAAGTTCCACCAATTCTTCATCCAACATTTCAGTCAGTTCCATTTACTGATATGCCACGTCTGCAACCTCCCCCTTTCCAATTACCTCCCCAATCTCAAGTTCCACCAATTCCTCGTACGACATTTCAGTCAGTTCCATTTGCTGATATGTCACAACGTCTCTCTCATCTGGAATTCCCTTCTCAGGCTTCTGCAAGGCCTCAGTGGCCACCACAACCTGCTCCTTACAATGAGGTCACTCAATCTCTCCTTCATAGGATGAACAAGATGGATGAACAATTCTGAGATTTCAAAAAGATCGTGGATGTCAAATCCGCGCCTGAGATCTCTTTACCAATCCTTCCAGTATTCCATCTCCCTCCTTCTGAAATGCCAACGTATCGACGGTACACCGGCACAGGCAACCCCCTCATTCATCTGAAGGACTTTATGTATGAGTCCTCGTTTTGGCAGAACGATCAAAGATCCTTGGCATACCTCTTCAGGAGATCATTGGACGGTCCCGCCTTAGAATGGTTCTATTCACTAGAGCCGAGTGAGGCTGAGAATTTCGACGTAGTGCAACGAAATTCACACAGAAATATCGGGATAGGGTCGGTCCCTCCTTCTCTATTACCGACCTAGTGGCTGAAAAGATGAAGCCGGACGAAGATTTCACCCAATTTGCCGATCGATGGAGATCCTTGGCAGAGAAAGTGAGAGACCCCATTTCAGAATCGGAGCAAGTAAAGATGGTCGTGTCTAATGCCACTCCACAATTTAGACACGTCCTGGCAATGAACAAACTCACCACTATGGAGGAACTGTATGAGAGAGCTCGATATATCCAAACACAGCTGAAAGATTCTCCCCTCATGCATATGTTCGAGCCACCAAAGCCAAAGGTGTTTAGGAAGCCGGGCACGGGTGCCCAAGGTGGGGTAACAGAAGGGGTTGTAACAAATGAACAAGTGGGCACGGTTGGCTATCCCAACCAGCAAGCCAATCCTAGGCCCCCACAACCCCCACAATTCCCCTTTCATCAGGAGCAACAAGGTCAGCAACCCTATCGTCCTCCCCCACAAAACAATCTCTTCCAAAACAATATGCCTCAACCCCTCCATCTCAACAACAACAACAGCGACCTCCTTAATATAATCAGGTTCCACCACCCGGGGATTATGGCCTTCAACAACAGAGAAGGCCGATCGGCCCTAGGAGAGCTCATTACCCACCTTTGCCGGAGTCATTGCCGGACATCTTTAATGCTCTCATGGCTGCTAATTTCCTCACCTTGCCTAAGGAAAAAGCCATATGGCCCACGAACGTCGACACTTCCAGATATTGTGTCTTCCATAGACAGCCGGGTCATACAGTGGAAAACTATTTTCATTTCAGAGATTATATCTATGATATGAACGATGAACATCAAATAGATTGGGATGAAATGAGGCGATGCATCACCATGATGAAGGCCAGGAGACCTCCTCTTAGACAACAACAACAACAACAACAACAACAGCAACAACAGCCTCAGCAGGCACCACAACAACAGCCAAATATGGGCATCCTCCAGAATCCGTTACCGGCGCACCAACAACCTAACCACCAAGTCAACCCCATCTCTTCCTTCCTGGAGGTTGGAAGAGGGCAGGATTGGCATACGGAAAGCGGCTCTGTCCTTGTCACCAATCACGTTCCTATCCAATCCCCACGTCTTATTTGTCCCGCACTTGTCTATCCTCCACCCGGAGCACAACCCGCAGTGATACCTCACTCATTTCCACTGCTATCGCGTCCTCTCATCCGCGTCGCTACTGATGACCTCCCTTCGAGTCTCCAGCAAACACCCTCCACTTCCACCATAACACCGTTACCCTCAAAGCCTCTCATCATTTCTCACGCCTCCACTTCATCATCCACCTTCATTCCGCCTCCACTAAACAAACCCCTCATTGCCCAACACCCTTCCGAGGTGCCCTCCACCTCCACCATAACACCGTTACCCCCAAAACCTCTCATTATCTCTCACGCCTCCACTTCATCATCCGCCTTCATTCCGCCTCCACTAAACAAACCCATTATTGTCCAACACCCTTCCGAGGCACCATCTACCTCCACCACAACCCCTTTACCCTCGAAACCCCTCATTATTCATCACCCATCCGGGACACCATCAACCTCTACTATGCCTCCACCTTTTAAACCCCTTATCATTCGCCGTCCATCTGAGGCTTCACCCACTCCCACCATGCCTCCACCTAACAAACCACTCATCAGAGCCCCTACACCTATTATTGCCCCTGCTTCATCAATTGTTCCTCCACCACTACCCCTCGAACCCTTGCTAAACCCATATCTAACTCTATAAAGGTGCCGCCAAAACCACAAGCCATGGTTCTCCGTAGTGGAAGGATGTTCCATCGGAATTTTCCCCAAAACAGTCAGGTCCCCGAGCGATCTCAGCCGGAGAAAGACACCGAAGAACAGCCAGAGGAGTCTATCCCCGGGACACAATATGACCTGTTGAAACACTTGGATAAAACACCAGCTCGGATCTCCATTCTCGAGCTAATCAAGAGGTCGAAAACCCATCAAGACGCCTTGATGGAGTATCTTCAGAGGGTTATGGTAAATGAGGATCTCCCAGTGGAGAAAATCTCGTCAGTATTGACGCCAACTGATACACAACCGGCTATTATATTTCACCACCATGAGCTTGCCCCCAAGGAGGCTCGAAAATATGCTTTGTGTATTGCAGTCAAGATCAATGGGGTGCCTGTAGACCCATGTTTGGTGGACACGGGTGCGTCTATAAATGTGATCTCTATGATCACCCTCCAATCATGCGGAGTTGACACGGAACAGATAAGGCCTTCATCAATCACGGTTACGGCCTATGATAATAGCAAAAAGCCGCCAATGGGGATGGTTATCTTGAATGTAGAATTGGGCCCTGCATCAGTCTTCACGGAATTCCATATCCTTGATATGGATCCCACATTCAAGGCCATACTGGGCCGCCCTTACATTGAGGTTATGAATGCGGTGCCTTCCACCAATCATCAATGCTTGAAGTTTCCGTACAAGGCTTGGATTATCAAGGTAAATAGCATGCCCATCTTTTCTACAGTGGACGCTATTAATACCTCATTGCCTTCTGTTTGGCCAACTCACCGGCCAATTCTTTCATTGCTAGATGTGTGTGACCCTCGTCGCACCCATTTTACACAAAAGCCACTTCCAATACCAAAGTCATGTCACCCTTCCCATGCTAAGGGATGGGAGATCATGAGAAACATTGGCTACCAACAGGGCAAAGGTTTGGGGGCACAATTACAAGGGAGACTGAAATTGCCAAAGAAGACAAAGTTAACCCTTAGAGCCGGCCTAGGCTTTGAAGGGCCACTTGAAGCATATGAGGGACCTCTTACATGGACATTGTACTCTCATTTCAGAAAGGGTCCGGTTATACAGTTGGGGGATTACCCGCGACAATCACATGGGAAATTGCAAATTGCCTACTTAGCTGAAAGTCGCTCGAGAGATGCAAAGAAGGGGAAACACGATGACCCGGATTGTGAGTGGAACAAGTGGTTTGATATACAGGATATTTCCATGGCACTACAACAGATGTTCTCGCCTCCAGACTTAGAGGTGCCACTTTTGATCTCCGAGGTACCAAAAGATGTCATTGACATTGCCGAAATTTCAAGTTTTCCTCGCCAAGAGGAAGTTGCCACTGATGGATCGCTTTCCGTCATTCTCTCTGATCATCCTCCTCAGCTGTTGCTGCTGACTCTTTCTTGGACCCGACGTTTATCTGATGATATTCCCAGGTCCCCTTCTCTACTCACATTCTTGCGTGGGTCTTTCAGCCCATGCCAAATTTTCAACCATGATCTGCTCAATGAGCCATGCAACCCCCTAGCTATAGTTCCCTCCTCCCATTCTCTAATTTCTTTCAATTATTTTGTAATTGAAAATGAAAATGAAAAAAAAACGTCGATTTTCGAACTCCTCAACAGTGCATCTCCTTTGAGGAGACCTCCTACATCTCTCACGAGTGTGCCCCGACTTACGGGCCACTCATTCAAGGTCCCTTGAGCGACCTTCTTTACCCCTCTATCGAGGGGTCTCTTCCTGTACATTCTTCAACTTCTTCTTCGTCTGTAGAACAAGTCAGTCAGGTTAGGAATAGCGAGTCAAGGGTAGTACCTAGAAGAAAATCCAAGGGCAGGGAAATTCCTCGTCGATTCCTTCTAGATCTAGCCAATAGGTGTCAAGCCTTTCTAGCCATTCCTCAATTGCTAGAAAATCTCATCCATCTGCCGGAGTTAGAATGTGAAGAGGATTGCACAATTGATGAGGGATACGGAGTTTATGAGCTCACAGATGAAGAGTACCCTATTGAAGAAGGGGACGAAGAATATGAGGGCGCGGCTGACGCATATGCTAGCGGAATAAGAGGTTTGACGAACCATCAGCCGCTATAGAAGAACCCACCAAAGAGATCAATCTGGGGACCGAGGAAGACCCTAGGATCATCCTCATAAGCGATAATTTGCCGACATCTGAAGAGGAGGAATTGATCAAGGTTCTAAAGGAGTACAGTGACATGTTCGCATGGAGCTACGAGGATATGCCGGGATTGGATTCTACCCTGGTCGAACATCGCCTAACGTTAAAACCAGGGTCCGTCTCGATAAAGCAAAGGTTAAGACGTTTCCACCCCCAGATGGCTTTGAAGATGAAGGAGGAAGTCGATAAGCTCCACAAAGCCAGGTTTATTAGAGTCGTCCTATATCCTCAATGGGTGGCAAACATTGTCCCGGTCATGAAAAAGGATGGAAAGGTGAGAATCTGTATCGATTTTCGGGACCTTAACCACGCGTGTCCAAAAGATGACTTCCCCTTGCCTCACATTGACGTGTTGGTTGATAATACAGCAGGCTATGAAACTCTCTCGTTTATGGATGGATTTTCGGGGTATAATCAGATCCGTTTGGTGGAAGAAGATCAGGAGAAAACATCATTCACCACACCTTGGGGAACTTATTACTATTTGGTCATGCCATTTGGTTTAAAGAATGCTAGAGCTACTTATCAAAGGGCTATGATGGCAATATTCCATGACATGATGCATGTGTATTTAGAGGTATACGTGGATGATTTATTGGTCAAATCTAGGACTAGGGCGGAACACCCGAAGGTTTTAGCCAAGGTGCTGTAAAGATCAAGAGAGTTCAATTTGAAAATGAATCCAAAAAAGTGCGTATTTGGTGTTTCGTCAGGTAAATTGCTTGGTTTCATTGTGAGTAAGAGGGGTATTGAAATAGATCCCAACAAAGCTAAAGCAATCAGGGAGATGTCACCTCCGAGAAATCTGAGAGAAGTTCGAGGTTTAATTGGAAGGTTGCAGTTCATTCGTCGATTTGTGTCACAGCACTCACAAAGGTGCAAACCTTTCTACGAGTTAACTAAGTGAGGAGTAGAATTCCTTTGGAATTCTAAATGTCAAAAAGCTTTTGAAGGATTAAAAGAATATCTGGCCAATTCACCCGTTCTAATTCCACCCACCCCAGGTAGACCTTTAATCCTTTATGTCTCAGTCCTGGACGACTCCGTGGGAGCTGTCCTAGCACAAGCCGATGAAGCGGGCAAGGAAAGGGCGACCCACTACTTGTCCAAACTCCTCAACCCCTGTGAGCAGAAGTACATGGCTATGGAGAAAACTTGTGCCGCCCTTGTCTGGGTAGTGCAGAAGTTGAAACACTACTTTCTGGCTCATGAAGTTCATCTGATTGCCCGAATGAACCCTATCAAGTTCCTTCTAGAAAAATCTGTCCTTACGGATAGATTAGCACGCTGGCAAAGTTTTCTCTCTCAGTTTGACATCGTCTACGTCCAGCAAAAGGCGATTAAAGGGTATGCTATAGCTGAGTATCTCGCTCACCATCCTCTTCCGAAATTCGACCCTGTCCAATCAGAGTTTCCAGATGAGGAACTAATGTCCATCAACCAATCAGATGATTGCATGTGGACGTTACATTTTGATGGAGCTCTGAATTCGCAAGGGAAAGGAATCGGCATTGCCCTCCTGTCGCCTAAAGGCCTTACATTCCCACTGGCATATCAGCTAAATTCCCCGTTACCAACAATATAGCTGAATATGAAGCTCTTCTAGCTGGCCTAGAACTCGCTCATTCCTTTCGCATCACTGAATTGCGAGTCGTAGGTGAGAGTCAACTCATTCTTCGCCAGGTGCTCACCAAATATCGCACTCGCGATCCCAAGCTCAAGCCATACCAAGAACTCACTGCTGCCTTTGCCAAATTGTTCGTCAAATTGGTCTTTGTCCATGTCCCTCGTCATCAGAACATTCTGGCCGATGCCCTCGCCTCATTGGCATCATCTCTAAGGTTCCCTCTAGGAAGATGGTTTGATACCATTCACGTCTACAAGCGTCACGCCCCTGCAATCGATGACGCTTCATACATAAATATCAAGGACAAGATAGCAAGAAAGGCCCTACAGGAAGAAATCCTTGAGAAGAGGGAAATTATGTTGACAGAATTAGAAGAAGAATTGGCTGATGAGGAGAAGCCATGGTTTTACGAAATTGCCAAGTATTGCAAAGATCAATCCTACCCTGAAGAAGCCACATCGGAAGATAGAAAAGTCATAAGGAGGGTGGCACAGAGGTACGTGCTGGTCGGAGAAGTGCTATACAAGAGAAGTCTTACTGGTGTTCTTCTAAGATGTCTCGACGAAGAGGAGGTCTGGAAATGCATCGAGGAAGCACACTCTGGTGTGTGCGGTGGCCATGTGAATAGCCAAATGCTTGCCAAGAAAATCCTTCGGCAAGGCTTTTACTGGCCCACCATGGAAGAAGATTGTGCCATCTATGTCCGCAAGTGTGTCAAGTGTCAACTTCACGCCGATAAAATTCATTCCCCATCTTCTTCACTTCATCCAGTATCCTCCCCATGGCCTTTCTCTATGTGAGCTTTCGATGTCATTGGTCCTCCCGGTAATCCTTACTCCCTCACTAAGCAAAAATCATTCATCCTTACTGCAACGGAGTACTTCACCAAATGGGCCGAAACCGAAGCTTACGTGGAGGTTAAAGCATCAACAATCTGCAAATTATCATGAAGAACATCATCGCCAGGTTCGGCATTCCAAGCACGATCATCACCGACAATGGACCGCAATTCATTTCTCAGGACCTTCAGGACCTCTGCAAAAGGTATAAAATTGCATTGCATCATTCATCACCTTATTATCCACAAGGTAATGGACAAGCAGAGGCCACTAACAAAACATTGATTAAAATCATAAAAAAGACATGTGAGTCTAACAAGTTCTCGGATTGGTCAGAAAAGCTGATTGAAGCTCTATGGGACTATCGCACTTCAATCCGTACTCCCACTGGGCAAACCCCGTTCGCCCTCACTTTTGGGATGGAGGCGGTAGTTCCGTGCGAAATTCTGGTCCCCTCTCTGAGAGTACAATTGGATAAGGACCTCCCCCTCGACGAACGTCGTGATTCACTCCTTGCCCAATTGGAACTCTTAGATGAAAAACGGCTGGCCGCTGCCGAGCATGCACGTGTATATCAAAATAGACTCACACGTTTTTATCAAAAGAAGGTCATTGAAAGGAAATTTCAAGTCGGTGAAATGGTTGTGAAAAGAATATTTGTAAAACCTGGTGGCCCGCGTTCTAAACTCCAACCCAATTGGGAAGGACCGTACGTAATTCAGGCTGTGCATCCTGGCAATGCCTATAGGCTAGTCAATGCTGAGGGGATCGAGTTATCCCACCCTTGGAATGGGCTTTATCTTAAGAAATACTACCCTTAGATAGGTGTACATAGTGTCAAAAAAATGATGAAACAACAAAAAAAAAATAGAAAACAATGAAAATAACAAAAATATGTATATATACAACAACAAAAGACAAAAAAATAGAAGAAAATGGAAAGAAGAAAAAAAAGTTTTTAGAAAATTCAAAATGCTAATGCCCGGAGACCACCATGTAGTTAAGTCATTGCATTCAACCTCCGTGTTGGGATAGGGCCTATTAAGATTTGGTAGGTTCCGGGTCTTGGTTTGCCAGAACCGTGGGGATCCCTGTCCGGATAGTTCGGCTTATTCCCCCCTCAAAGGGGGCAACATACATGTACACATGTGTTCTATGAAAGATCGGTAGCATCGCTCATGGTGAGGCCTCACCTAGAAGGTCTCCAGAATGCTTAAATCTTCGTTCTCTCTCTCTTCGACCGAATGAGACAGCCGGCGCCCTTAAAACGCTGAGCATGGAAAACACGAACACAACCCCTAGGGCAAGAGTAGGGCCCAATTCTTCGAGCATGGGTCAGAGTACGAGAAGAGGGCAGTGTCCCCGCAGGCATCCAAGAGGGATTTCATAATGTCAAGATACTATGTCCCTCGCAAAAATCTGTCAAGAAAAATTAGAAAAGAAGAACAAAATCAAAGTCAAGTGAAAAGCCTGGTCGTAACCGTGCCTGATCCCACAAATGAAACCCCTTTGACTGAAAGTCAAATTCTATACAAGAGGGGCCATGAGATGTAAATGCTCGAGATTTGGTCTGAAGTTGTCCGAAAGGGAAAGTTAAGTGTGCCCCTACTGGCTCGCGGGTTAACGGTTTTGCCGATCCTCTCAGGAGGTTTGCCCCTAATACTCTTCCTTCTTCCCCTGAAGATAAAAGCTCAATGGAGTTCCTGAAGGGTGAAACTCACCAAAGTCTGCAACCACCTTTCGACACAAACGTATGGTTGTCCGTCTTGGAAAGCAGAAGTCATTGTCAGAGTCTCCGTGTTTCTGGCCGGTCAAGACCCTTATCTACCATCTTAATGTCTTCTAAGTCTAACCTCGGGCTTAGACCAATGCAAGCGCGTCACCTATGGGTGCGACGGCGTCTGATTCCTGGTCAGCGTCGCGCGGTTGGTCATTTGGGTTCCAGGGTCTTCCATTACATATCGTCTAGAGTTGTGAGGAAATAGACCCAGGTCGGGCAAATCATTTACCTCAAACACTTTTTGGGTGAATCCCTGTGGTCGGAAGTAACTGGGAGCCTAAGCATGGTATGACGGTATTGTCATCAGGGTAAGTCTTAGCCGGCGGGATTATCATTCGAGGAGTCTAGAGGCCCAAATCAACTTAGACGTGCACTTAGGATGCCTGGGAGGTTAGCAAGAAACCCTCGTTCTCATGCAGGTTAGATGTTATATCAAGTGGTCATCGTGCATTAGCAAAAATAAAAATAATTAAACAAACCAAAAAAACAAAAAAAATAACAAATCCAAAAATCTAAAAAAAGTAAAAAAAATGTACATGCACAAAAAAAATAGAAATATAAAAGACCAAAAAAAATAAACAAACAACAAAATACAAAAAAATGAATACACCTACAAAAACAAAACAAAAATCACATCTTCGCATGATCGCCTTTGTATGCACCATTCATTTTAAATTCTCGTTTGCATCCGTGTGCTTGTCTGTCGCATTCATCATCCTTTTTTTATCATTGCCTTTGTTAATAAAGGCTTGCCCCTTGACTCGTTATCAAGAATGGTTCTTCATCATATTCGCTCATTGAGCAAGGGGCAAGTTAGAGCAGAAATACTAACTTGTTTGCTTAGATGTGTACAGGGATTCGAGAGATCAAAAAGAAGCAGAGAACCAAGCACAAATCTCTACTAGTCCTCTGTCCAACACAGGCAACGGGACGTCGTTTCGGGTTCGGAGTACCCAGTTCCAAATTTTCTCCCGCAGGTACGCAGGGCAGGCCAGTCAGGGTCAGTCCTGATACCCCCCCACTCTTCGGGCTGGTTCTCTCGACTCCGACCTCCTCTGGTGCCATTCTTGGTTGCTGATTGAAGAAGACTCGACCACGCTCGCGACCGTCCTAGTCCCGCATCGTTCGGATCTCGGAAGTGTTCGTGGTGAATACGACATCCTGCTGCAGCATCCAGGTACCAATCAGAGCCAGAATAGAGCAGCACCGGTCCAGCACCTGCCCTGGCCGTCAGCGACTACTCAAACTCACAAGAAAATTCAGCATCCCTCCCGGCTCAGTCAGTGAAGATTCAGCGCTAGTTTCAATGAATTCCAAGTTTGGGAGAACCCGTGGCAGTGCCAACAGCGAGTACCTGTCAGGCAGTTCCAGAAGCGGGCAGAATCGGTGAAGTCCTTAATCGGCTTCTTCCTTAGCTTTCCTCCCTATCCTGCCTGGCCGGCTGACCACCCCTCCCTGTGTGGAGGTAGTTTTGATTGTAATTTTATTATCCCTACCCCTAGCCCACCTCCTCTATGAGGGCATAGTGATTGTATTAGCAGGTAAGCGGCTGAAGCATCATCGGTGCGGCGTGCGGGTAGCCCACGCCTCCCCGCTCGCCCTCGTCTCCGGCTGGGATCGGTGTATTCACGCTGATCAGGTGAGCTTTTGGTCACTTCCTCTGATGGTTTTACTTTTGCTTGTCTTACTATTATTTCTAGTTGCTCGTCGGCGGTGAGGTGAGCTCCCGATCTCAAACTCCATTGAATTGTGCGACCACCGCGGAGTGAGTTGAGAGTGCGACCCTACAACCCACGCCCTTGGCGTGCTGGCCGCCCACGGAATTGGGCATCACAGGCCCTTTGGGGGTCCATCCTAAGCTTGACAAACCCCCGGAATAGAAACGTCCAACCTCGACCCTCACCACTATCGCCGGTCCACCTACGGACCCGGGTGTGCGCGACGCGGGTGAACCCGCTTAGGTGAGTCCACCGTTCGGTTCGGTTGCTTGCGAATCTAGGTCTGAGGGGTCGTGTCACATCAAGCACAGTCGGTAGCGTCCCCTGATGTCTTACACCGATCCGCAGGTGAACTACCTTGGCGTGGTAGCGCCTACCAGAGGCACGGACACCGTACAAGTAACCACAAACAAGTGACTAGCTGGGGTCATGCCCGTCAGCGTGGGTCCAACCGCCCCCAACCACATGTGCACACACAGACCGTCCGTCCCTGGTCTGGCCCTTTGACCAGTTTTCCCCTCAGCCGGACTCTGGCTGGTAGACGCAGGGCCCGATGGAAACTAGTCCAAAACCATCCTCAGGGTAAGCCCGTACACCTACTCCCATGTGAGACCAGCACACGCGTACTGGTGGACTACGACTAGTGGAGGGTCACTAAAGGAGTAGACTCTCAAGTCAACGGGAAACCACGTCCGCATCGGATGACGTACGGGGACCGTCCCACGTACCAGCACCGTTGCACGGTGACCACAGTCGGAAGAAAAATGGGACTGCAAACCATCCAGAGCAATCCTGAGCCTGGCGGTCTATCCTAGACGCGCCACAGGCTCTGACGGTCTAAGGCTGGACCGTCACAGCCATCTGACGGCCCAACACAGGGGTGTCAGACCATCAGAGCAAAATAACGTATGACGCGCCTACCCTAGTGCGTCACATGACAAGAAGAAACCAATTGTGACGCGTGCCACTCGGTGGGTCACAGTCTGTAATGGACCAACTCTGGTGCGTTACAGGGTGAGTATGCGTCAGCTCTGACGCACCCACACAGGGGCATCACAAGGGTGTGACGTGCCAGGTCTGGTGCATCACACGCCTTGACTCCCAACGGTCAAAAAGCCAACGGTCAGATCGTCCCTGGCGGTCAAACCCAGGCGTGTCACAGCGCCGTGGCGGTCTATTGTGGGACCGTCACAACCCACAGACCCCAATTGGCTAACAACGGGACTGTGACGCACCCATCCTGAGGCGTCACACAGTGTGACGGTCACTGGAAGGACCGTCACACTGGTCCGACGGTGAAACGGCGTGAAACGCTAAAAAACTCCAACCACGCCCCCATGCCTCCGTAGGAGAGGGGGAAATCAAAGGGGAAGACCCCTGGGGACCCCTAGCATGCTTCTAAGCCATCAAAATGCCGAATCGCGGCTCCAATCCATAGATCGGGCGAACTCTCCCCAAAGCATGATTTTACCCTAACCCGCTCAAAAACACCCCTCTCGGCTCCCATTCGACCTACAAATCACGGAGGATGACGGGATGAGCATAGGCATTCGTCCCCCTACCTTAATGGAGTGAAAGCTCCGCCGAATCGAGCTCAAACCACGAAGAATGCTTTTAGAAACCCCGCTCCTTCACACTTCCCACGGACACCGCACGCCCACGAGCTCGTCTCGCCGCCGCCCACGTCGCCCCGCCGCCGTCCATAGCCGGAGAGAGGCCCGCCGCACCGAAATGGGAGAGAGAGAGGAAGAGGGGGGGAGCTCACGGTGGGAGGAAGAAGAAGAAGAAGAAAGAGAAGGGTGGGGAGAGAGAAAAATGAGAGGTATTTATAAAAAATCTGGAAAATCCAAAAAATACCAAAAAATTAAAAATTATATTCTCAGGATCCTCGGAACGCACCGATCACAACGGTACCACTCTCGCCTAGGTGAATGACCCGATTCACCCACAACGAGGTTCCGAAGGAATTGCCGAAACACACATCGGAAATCAGAAAACACGCGCGGAAAAGCCGCGAACGCACTCTAGGCCTCCGAAATAACTCTGGATCGCGCCGATCCGAACACGAAAGATGTCCAAAACAAAATTTCAGACACAACGGAGCCAGACACTCCGAGAAAGTAGATCAGAGACCCGAAAAGAAGGATCTGAAAGGTCCGGGGTATTACAGCCCTCCCCCCTTAAAAGAATTTCATCCTCGAAATTGAGAACAACCCAAGGGGAAAGAAGAAGAAGACTCACTCGAACAAGTAAGAGAACTGCTGACGCATCTCGTCCTCATGCTCTCAAGAAGCCTTCCCACCAGAGTGCTGCTGCCACACCACCTTGACCAAGGGGGTGACCTTGTTCCGCAGGCGCTGCTCTCGCCTATCCTCAACGCGGAGGGGAAACTCTGGGAGAGAAAGATCTGGAGTCACCTCGGGCCAAACAGAATCCTCAAGCACATGAGAGTCATCGGGCATATACTTCCGCAACATCGAGACGTGGAACACGCCATGCACCCACACCAACTCTGGGGGCAACCGCAACCGATAGGCTACCTCACCAATGCGCTCCACAATGAGGAAATGACCAATATAGCGGGGACTCAGCTTCCCACGCCGTCAAAAATGCATCACCCCCTTCATCGGAGAAACTCTCAAAAACACACGATCGCCCACGGTGAAAACGAGAGGCTGCCTCCACTGGTCAGCATAGCTCTTCTGCCGACTCTGGGCCGCCAACATGTTCTGATGAACCAAGTGCACAACATTCACACACTGCTGTACCAACTCCGGTCCCGTCAAAACACGCTCACCAACCTCAAACCAATCAAGTGGAGTCTGACACGGATGCCCATACAACGCCTCATAAGGAGCCATACCGATGCTCGAATGATAGCTATTGTTGTAGGCAAACTCCACCAACGATAGGTGGTGAAACCAACTCCCCTGCCACTCCAGGCAGCAGGACCTCAGCATATCCTCCAAAGTTTGAATGGTCCTCTCTGATTGACCATCGGATTGAGGATGGTACGCCGAGCTAAATACCAACTCCGTGCCAAGGGCTCGTTGGAAACTCCTCCAGAATCCAGAAGTGAAACGTAGATCCCGGTCTGAAAAAATGGAAATGGGAATTCCATGCAATGGAACGATCCACTCCACATAAAGACGAGCCAACTTGGTCACGCTCCAACTGACTTTGACTGGTAACAACAAAGTCACCTTCGTCAGCCTATCCACCAGCAACCAAATACTGGCCTGCCCACTCGGAGTCCTCGGTAATCCCACCACGAAATTCATGGTCACGTGGTCCCATTTCCACGCGAGAACATCCAAGGGCTGGAGAGTACCTCCTGGTCGTTGATGCTCCGCCTTCACCTGCTGACAGGTCAGGCACCTGGCCACGAATTCGGCAACATCCCTCTTCATGCCAGGCCACCAGAACTGCCTCCGCAAGTTCCGATACATCTTCGTCGCACCCGGGTGTACGGTGTACCTGCTCCCATGAGCCTCGCGCAACACCGCACGATGAACCTGCTCCTCGGCTGGGACGTACAGCCTACCACGGAATCTCACGGCTCCGTCCTCACCGAGCTCCACATCAGCCATAGCCAGAATCCGGGGCAACTCAGGGTTTGCATGCTGAGCCTCTGTCACCTGACGGTGGATAGCAGGTGTGACAGTAAGACTCGCAAGCACCGCTAACCCTGGCTCCTGGGAATCTTTAGCCTGAATGACACTTCGGGCACTTGTTCCCAAAGCCTCCACTTCTTCAACATCAAGGCACTGACCGCGACCTTCTGACTCAAGGCATCGGCGATGACATTCATCCTGCCCGGCTGATAAGACAGGGTGAAGTCATAATCCTTCATAAACTCCATCCAACGCCTCTGCCTGAGTTTAAGGTCCCTCTGCGTGAACACACACCTCAAACTCTGATGGTCAGTGAACACCTCAAACTTCTCACCGTACAGATAATGCCTCCAGATCTTCAGCACGAAGATCACAGCCGCCAACTCCAGGTCATGGGTGGGGTAGTTCTCCTCGTGGGACTTCAGCTGCCGAGATGCATAGGCCACCACTCTACCATGCTGCATCAACACAGCACCCAATACGACCTCGGAAGCATCTGTACACACCACAAAACCTCCCGATCCAGAAGGCAAAACCAACACCGGAGCCGAGGTGAGCAATCTCTTCAGCTCCCTGAAACTCTACTCACACTCATCAGTCCAGACAAAAGGCACAGCCTTCCGCGTAAGTCTGGTCATCGGGGCCGCAATGCGAGAAAAATCCTAGATAAACCATCGATAATAGCCCGCAAGCCCAAAGAAACTCCGAATCTCCGTCACAGACCTCGGCCTCGGCCACTGTATTACTACCTCGACCTTGGCAGGATCCACGGAAATACCATCACCAGAGATCACATGCCCCAAAAAGTGCACCTCACGAAGCCAGAACTCGTACTTACTGAGCTTCGCATACAACTGGTGATCTCGCAACGTCTGCAGAACCACACCCAAATGGTACGCGTGCTCCTCAGTAGACCACGAATAAACAAGGATGTCGTCCATAAATACGACCACGAACTGGTCCAAATAGGGATGAAACACCCTCTGCATCAAGTCCATGAAGGCTGCGGGGGCATTGGTGAGCCCGAACGGCATCACCAGAAACTCATAATACCCATACTTTGTACTGAACGTAGTCTTCTCCACATCGGACTCGCGAATCCTCAACTGATAGTAACCGGACCGTAAATCAATCCGCGAGAACACTCGAGCAGACTGAAGCTGGTCGAACAAATCATCAATCCGTGACAACAGATACTTGTTCTTAATGGTCACTCCATTCAGCTGCCGGTAGTCAATGCACAACCATAAGCTACCGTCCTTCTTCTTCACGAACAACACGGGTGCACCTCAAGGGAAAAAGTTAGGACGAATGTACCCCTTGGCCAGCAACTCTTGCAACTGCACCCGCAACTCCCTCAACTCAGTGGGGGCCATACGGTAGGGAGCCTTCGCCAAAGGTCCCGTATCAGGCACAATCTCGATCATAAAATCAATCTTCCACTGGGGAGGCAACCCAAGTAAGTCCTCCGAAAAAATATCAGGAAACTCGCCCACCACCGAAATATCCCCGACATCCGGACACGACTGGTCTACCATGACCACAGAAGCGAGAAAACCCTTACAACCCGCATCAAGCAAACGACGAGCCCTAATAGCCAAAATAAGAAAGCGGGAAGAGGAAGACATGATACCTTGGAAATAGAAGGTGGGTCCACGAAGTCGCCAAAAATAAACCCTCTTCGAGCCACAGTCCACCAAAGCATGATGTGCCTCGAGCCAATTCAAACCTAAAATCACATCAAAGTCCTGAAGCGGCAACGCATAGAGCCTAGCCGGCAAACTCCGCCCTTCCACCCACACAGGAACCTCATCGAAACAATATGGAGTGATCATAAAATCACTCGGAGGCAACTCCACTGCCAAATCACAGGACAACTGGGTCACCGGCTCCTCAATACTCAGCACGAAATCCTCCGAAATAAACAAATGAGACGCGCGAGAATCGAACAAAACCTGAGCCGCACAACCCAAAATTTGAATGGTACCTTCCATGAGCTGCGACGCCATTACCTCTGCCCTCGTCATGTGTGTAATCTGGCCTCGAGCTCTCTGCCTGCCTCCCACACTCGCTGACTTGGGTAGCAGCGGATACTGTCCCTGCTGCTGCTGCGGCTGCTGTGGCCTCTACTGTTGGGGAAACTGCTGCAGCTGAGGAAACTGCTGTTGCTGTTGTCTCTGAGGACATTCACACGCCATATGCCCTGGCTGGAAACACCGGAAACAAACGATCGGCGCTGTGCACTGCCTGTCTGGATGGAACTCGCTACATCCCTGACGCTGAAAGGGGACCGGCTGCTGTACACTACCCGATGACGCCTGCTTCTGATCCTTGTGCTTCTTACGAAAACTATTCTTGAGAAACTTCTTGACCTTCGAGCCAAAAGACACAGATCCTGTCACTGAAGCTGCCGGTGCCGACGCTCCTGAACCACCCGACGCATGCTGGAAAGAACCCTATTGTTGGGTAGCCGACTGCTGGCTGCGGCCTGACAAGGACTGCCCCTGGCTAATCGGTCCTCGAGTCCTCTGCATGTCCTGTTGTGTCCCTGAAGTCATTTGAGTCATTCTGTGGTCACTTGGGTCATTCGACATCATTCTATGGTCATATGCATTCTGTGGTATTCTTGGTTTTGATAATGGCTAAACACTATTAGTCATTGTTGTTTTTCACTCTTATATGACTGACATATGTGATGTTGTGTTCATGACAGATATACAAATGAATGGACAAGTGAAAGCGCAATGTTGCGCCCTCGCAACCGGATCGACCTGCGCGGTCAGGTCGCGGGGATCGACCTGCCCGGTCAGGTCGCGGGGATCGACCTGCCTGGAACAAAAATTTGATTGAAGACTCAATAATAAAATCTTCAAGACTGTCAAGGGCGATGCCACAAACATGCACGGGCTGCTAATGGAGTTGAACGACGGAGTTCAAGACTTAACGGGCCGACCCGGGCAAGCCCGGGTTCTGCCCAGCTGGCGGTCGACCGCCAGCACAGGGGCGGTCGACCGCCCCAGTCAGCAACTGCCAGCCTACACGAGTTTCAGTAGCGGTCGATCGCCAGCCAGTGGCGGTCGACCAGATTTCCCAGGGACCATCCGTTTGCAGGTGTTTCAGTAGCGGCCGACCGCCAGGAGCTGCAGGTCGACCGCCAGCCCCGAGCCTTCAATGTTGACTTTGTTTCCAACTTCGAAAAGGGCCATTCAACATGGATTTGTTTAATCCAAAAGTCACCTAAACACCCATGATTTGTGGATCTGGTCTGAGGCTTGTCTATAGACCATTCAAGGTCTATAAAACTCTCACTTGAGGGATTAGAAACACAAGGGCTTCAAGGCTTCAAGGGAGATCAAGGGAGTTCATATTCGAGGTACTGTAGCACCTCCGTGAACAGTGTTTCGGGAGGAAGTTCTTCATCCATTTCAAGGCATTCAAGTCCAGATCTGAAGCCATCTCAACCTCCAAGGAAGAAGAAGGAATCAAGGCTCTCAAGGGTGATCTAAGCTGCATCCTACATCTTCTACATCCTCTTCATCAACTCAAGAAGATCAAAAGGAAGATTGAAGCTACATCCATCGTCTTCTTCATCAACTAGAAGAGGTTCAAGGAAGATCATCCCGCAAGAAAGAAGACACCGTCAAAGCATCCGATTCAAGCTTCTGCAACTCAGATAAGATTCTTTTCTTTGAGCATACTCTATATCTTGTTTGAGTGATTTCATATTTGTTCTCTTTTTCATTTCATACAAACAATTGAATCTGAGAATCGTCCCTACCGGTGGTTAGTAGGAAGGTAATCGGAGGTTGTCCGATCTGCGTTGTTGACGTCCCTACCAGGTGGTTAGTAGGAAGGCAATCGGTGGTCTTTCCGATTTGCGGTTCAGTGCGTGGCACTAGTGGAGCCTCATCGGATTTGGTGAGGGGTGGACGTAGGACTGGGGATTCAGTCCGAACCACCTTAAAATCTCATGTGTTGTGGTTTGTTTGTGTGATTGCTTCGTTCCAAATGCATGCTTAGGTTCGAATCGATATATTAGTAATCATCTTGCTAAGCAAATCGTTGTGTCCTTCGTTTAGCTAGTTATATTCCGCTGTAATTTATCTCATCTAGCTATATAGAGGGTTACATTACGAAAAGAGGGGCAGATCTATTCACCCCTCCCCTCTAGATCCGCTGTCCACTACACAACATGTCCATCTCCAAAGAAGCCGCAACACGAGACACTGTCTCCAAATCAGTGGCAGCGTTCACGATCAAATGGTGCCTCAGCTCCTACCTCAAGCCCTGAACGAACTGTGCGGTCTTCACCCTCTCATGCTCCATGATATGAGGTGCATAACGACCCAGCTCAACAAATCGGGCCTTGTACTGTAACACGGACATGTCGCCCTGGACCAACTTCAAAAACTCACGCATCCGCTGCGTAGCAATATACTCTGGACAGTACGTATGCTCAAAAGTGCTGACAAAGTCGTCCCACGCAATTTGCTCAAGTGGACGAAACTGAAAAGACGTCTTCCACTCGGAAGACCACCACACTCGAGCCATACCCTGCAACTGGTTGTAGGCCAACATCACCCTGTCCGCTGCAGCACACCGCGCGGAACTGAACACCCGCTCCATCTCATCGAGCCAATCTCGAGCCAAATCAGGGTCTGGCTGACCGCCATAGAAAGGTGGATGGAACTGCATGAAATCCCTCACTATTCGGCCTGGCCCACCCCTTATCGACGAGCCTTCACCAGCCTCTCCGCCGAACTTCTGTGACATAAGCTGGTACATGCCACGGAAGAAATCCTCGGCCCCCGGAAACCTTGCAGCATCCGCTGCCTCAGTGGCCGCTAGTGGCACTCTACTCTGCTCCTCTTGCACCTGCTGAACCCCCTGCTGGATCTCCTGACCTCCAGCCGACTGCCCTTGCTGATAGCGAGTCGCCCACCTCGGCGCCATACTCGCACCTGAAGCAAAAGACAGAAAACACAGAAACTGCAAGGTCAAGAAAAACACACGATGCCCAATGCCAGCGTCACCTGCACATCATCGCTGTGGACTAGTGGACCACCACAATTACTTATGATTCTCGTATAATCCCACAACCACTGCTCTGATACCAGCTATAACGACCCGAGAATCCGATTACCGGGAAGGCCCGATAACCCGAGACTCGCACCACCACCCACGAGCCCAAAGATTCAGAAGGGTTAAAAAAGATGGTGTAGAGACTACACAAGTATCACAAATAATTACAGAAATTAAACAGTTATATAATTAAGCAGGAAATAAATTAACATTTTTACATGATACATGGTCCACAAGATAATAATAAAATAACAACATTAGTCCACAACTAGTACAGAGACAAGAAATAAAAGTACAGTTACACGGGACATACCCCGGCTCTGACCTCTGGCACTAACGCTGGGCACCTGAACCACGCTGAGCCTCAGACGCGCTCCCCTGAAGCCGCGCCTCGCCTGAAACACGGTGAAAACACGCAGGGAATGAGTCTCAGAACAAGCCTTAGTAGGGATCACTCGAATCCTACCTCGCAAAACGGAGAAACCACTACACTAGCAGTAAGCGAGTACCTCGGAAAGGGAAGCCCAGCCATCCACAAAATATCGGTCTCACGGCACGAAAACCGACACATGTGCCACGGTGAAACGACCGGAACACCACGGCCAACACGATAAAAACCCGAAGGTCGAAGTCGGAACGACTGACAGTCTGTCACTCCCGACTCGACAGGAGTACCTCCCACAAGAAGCACAGTCGGTAGCGTCCCCTGACGTTTTACACCGCACCGCATGTGAACTGCCTAACGTGGTAGCGCCTACCAGAGGCACAGACACCGTACAAGTAACCACAAACAAGTGACTAGTTGGGGCCACGCCCGTCAGCGTAGGTCCAACTGCCCCCAACCACGTATGCACACACAGATCGTCCGTCCCTGGTCTGGCCCTCTGACCGATTTTCCCCTCTGACTGCTAGACGTGGCGCCCGATGGAAACCAGTCTAAAACCATCCTCAGGGTAAGCCCGTACACCTACTCCCAAGTGAGACCAGTACACGTGTACTGGTGGGTTACGACTAGTGGAGGGTCACTAAAGGAGTAGACTCTCAAGTCAATGGGAAACCACGTCCGCATCTGATGGCATACGGGAATCGTCCCACGTACCAGCACCGTCGCACGGTGACCACAGTCGGAAGGAAAATGGGACTGCAAACCATCCGGAGCAATCCTGAGCCTGGAGGTCTACCCTAGATGCGCCACAGGTTCTGACGGTCTAAGGCTGGACCGTCACAGCCATCTGACGGCCCAACACAGGGGTGTCAGACCCGCAGAGCAAAACAACGCGTGACGCGCCTACCCTGGTGCGTCACATGACAAGAAGAAACCAACTGTGACGCGTGCCACTCGGTGCGTCACAGTCTGTAACGGACCAACTCTGGTGCGTTACAGGGTGAGTATGCGTCAACTCTGATGCACCCACATAGGGGCGTCACAAGGGTGTGACGCGCCAGGTCTGGTGCGTCACACGCCTTGACCCTCAACAGTCAAAAACCAACGGTCGAAAGCCAACGGTCAGATCATCCCTGACGGTCCAACCCAGGCGCGTCACAGCACCGTGGTGGTCTATCGTGGGACCGTCACAATCCACAGACCCCAACTGGCTAACAACGGGACTGTGACGCACCCATCCTGGGGTGTCACACAGTGTGACGGTCACTGGAAGGACCGTCACACCAGTCCGACGGTGAAACGGCGTGAAACGCCCAAAAACTCCAACCACACCCCCATGCCTCCGTAGGAGATGGAGAAATCAAAGGGGAAGACCCCTGGGGACCCATAGCATGCTTCTAAGCCATCAAAACGCCGAATCGCAGCTCCAATCCATAGATCGGGCAAACTCTCCCCAAAGCATGATTTTGCCTTAACCCGCTCAAAAACACCCCTCTCGGCTCTCATTCGGCCTAGAAATCGCGGGAGATGACGGGATGAGCATAGGGATTCGTCCCCTTACCTTAATGGAGCGAAAGCTCCGCCGAATCGAGCTCAAACCACGAAGAACGCTTTTAGAAACCCCGCTTCTTCACGCTTCCCACGGACACCGCACGCCCATGAGCTCGCCTCGCCGTCGCCCACGTCACCGCGCCGTCGCCCCGCCGCCGTCTGCAGCCGGAGAGATGCCCGCCGCACCGAAATGGGAGAGAGAGAGAGAGAGGAAGAGGGGGGGAGCTCACGGGGGGAGGAAGAAGAAGAAGAAGAAAGAGAAGGGTGGGGAGAGAGAGAAAATTGAGTGGTATTTATAGAAAATTTAGAAAATCTAGAAAATATCAAAAAATTAAAAATTATATTTTTGGGATCCTCAGAACGCACCAATCGCAATGGTACCACTATCGCCTAGGTGAACGACCCGGTTCACCCACAATGAGGTTCCAAAGGAATTGCCGAAACACACACCGAAAATCAGAAAACACGCGCGGAAAAGTCACGGACGCACTCCGGGCCTCCGAAACAACTCCGGATCGCGCCGATCCGAACACGAAAGATGTCCGAAACAAAATTTCAGACACAATGGAGCTGGACACTTCAAGAAAGTAGATCCGGGACCCGAAAAGAAGGATCTAAAAGGTTCAAGATATTACACTTCTCGACCAACTGTGCCAAATCTTCATGGCCGCGAGAAGATAAGTGATAATTCATGCCTAAGTGGTCCAACCCCCAGCCGTCAGCATACTTAAAGGATATTAAGAGCTGGTGGTCTAAAATGGCTTCTAATGAGTCGATAATTGAAAGCCCTTGAGAATGAAGCAGGGCAAATATCCGAGGGGTATTGGAATACAGGCCTTCCCGCCTATCCTTCCTCCTGATGAAAGTCCTATATGGATGAAGACGATCAACTTTTGAACGCCAGCCCGCCACTACCGGAAAGGGCTCCTCCGCTGGGATGGGAATCGTCTGAAGAACTGTCCGCTCACTGCTGACCCGGCATAACCCCCAAAGTGTCTTGACATAGTCATCCTTCTGAATTTCTGGCATCTTCGGGTCAGCCTTGGATGACCGACACTTCACAACCTTCCTGGCTTCCAAATATGCAATTACCTCAGTATTGGACCAGGATTTCAGCTTCTTCAAGTAAGCCGGATCAATGTCCAAGGTAGGTTCTGGCTGAGAATCTAGAAAACGACGCTCAGCAACATGCCAGCAGTCTCTGCGGGAATTCCAGTAGAAGCCCGTCCGCACATTCCACCACTTGACAAAGTCCGGAGTCACTCTGGGCAGACGAGCAGGCGATGGCACCCTGAAGGACACATCTTCCCGGTGGTGGAAGTAATCCCACCATGTACGAGCTTCATCCGTGGTAGTCTGGCCAGCTCGATGTCTGCTCGGAAGATTAAACTGTGCTGAGGAGGAGGGGATGTTCTGGTCATACCCAAAATTCCAGCCAAAACGGAAGGGATAGTACGGCTCTAGCCATAGCAAGCCGCTCTTCCTGAAGACCAGAACACTGGGGCGAATGGCCAGTGCCCAATCAATCAGCTCTGACTCTAAGATTAGCCTAGTGCACTTGGTACCGGCGAGCGGATGAATGAACTACTCTGTCTCGAACAGGCGGCATTGTCGCATCTTATTGACATGGGGGCTGGAGCTAGTTGCCAAGCTCCAGAAATGCAGAACTCCTAGGGAATCTGCCGGGTCTGTGGTCAACTTCCCCCGAATAGCAAAAAGTTGATCCGCCATTGAAGACGGCTCAGCACTGGCGAACTCGATCATCCTCGACACAGGACGATCGGATTGAAGCGACCGGGGAGCTGCCTCAGGAAACAAAGTGCAGACCCAGGCGTTGAAGAAATGCATCGGACCAACTGTCCGTGAATTCCTGGGGATGCGTGATTTATGCAGATCCCCCAGCATCTTGTAAGTAAGGCATAAAGCCACTGGGCACAGCGACAGCCTCGTCCCCCAAGCCATCAGACAAGTAGGATAAATGGCCTCTGGTCTAATTACTGTCTCGTCCCCCTGAGGAAGATCGAATGAACAAAGCCAGTAAGTTAAATACACAGCACAATGTGTCACTGCATCAACTCCTGTGGGGTTTTGTCCTCCCTGTCGCCCTCTCCTTGAAGTGGAGGGCAAAGTTGCCTGACGACGGACTCTTTTCTTCCGCTTCACTACTGTCGGAGCCACGGGGGGAAAGTCTTCATACTTCTGTTCCCCACCGAAGAAATGTTGCGTAAATCGACAAAGGAGAAGAAGTCACCGGCTGATCGGCTGATGGCGGCGGCGGAGCGTCAGATGCAGGCAGCTCAGATGACGGAGGAGGTGGAACGCGGTCCCGGGCCAGGGTGGAAACCCTGACTCTTTTCCTCATACGACGCTGGTTGTCCAGTGCCATCAGGTCCTCCTCGGATAGGGGGGCACGTGATGGGAATCGACGCCGAGCATTGACATTTTTATTTTACATTTGTGTCCTTTAGTTTACTTTTATATCCATGGGAAAGTATATGTGCAATTGTAGGGCTTTGTAAGCCAATGTGTCATTCCCTAGGATTGTGTGGGTTTTTATGTAAATTGTCAGTAGGTCCAGCAAGGGGGCCCTCAATCCTTCTCCATTGGTCCACATAAGCCATATGGGTCCATGTGGGGCTGGTCAAAGTCCTAGGTGGCATCTAGAAGGTCAATTGGACACATGGGAGACAAGTGGTTGAAAATGTCAAAGGGAGGCCACCTACCTTACCTACCGAGTCAAAGGAGTGTCCCCTCCATATGTAATTTATTTATTTTAGGTTTTTGACCACATGGGGGAAGAAAATAGCCTATTTCCCACGAAATTCCCAGCCCCCCACCCCTTGCCATTCTCTATATAAGCCTATGTATAGTGTCATTAGAGATTTAATGAAGAAATTATGTGAAAATTACTTGAAGCAAGAAGGGTGTGCCCTCTCTCCTCTCTCCCTCTGGTTTTCCTTCTCCATCCTCTGCATTTCAGGGTTGTGAACCCTTCTATCTTAGCCCCTCCACATCTAATTTCATTCTGTGCCGCCGCCGTTCGTGCCGCCATCGAGCCGCCACGAGCCACCATCGAAAGTTATGTCCAGGTTCTGTCTTGCTGGACAGAAGACCACTCCGAAACTTTTAGCTCATAGTTCTCTAATCTTCTGGAGCTGATATTTTCAGGGTACATTCTAGGGTTCATCATAACCCTCCATAAAAATTGAAAAAAAAAATTATAGTCCGGTTTTATAATTTTCCATTTTCGTGCATCTCCACCCACCAGTTCTGCCTTTTGTTCAGATCCATTCACAACCACCCTGAGTTTTGCCTTCTTGGTCCCCTTTTTTATTTTTTCTGGAACTCCCAAAATTATTGGAGGTTCTGCCTATTATCCCCTCCACCCAAGAATTTTCGTAGAATTTCCACAGGCCACCACCATTTTTTTAAAATTCACTTTTAGATCCCACTACAGTTCTACCTACCTCTGTCGAGATCCGACCACCCGCCAATCTAAAATACTTTTCTCCACCCAAATCTCAACAAAACCTTTCACAAAAAATATTGCCGTTTTCCTCTCCCTCCCCTCTATAACTTTCATGAAGAGCGCGAAGCCTGAATTTGAGGTCTACCCCACGGTCAAAGGTAGTTCTCCGGAAACTACTCTACTATTCTGAGATTTTGGGAACTATCCAACAGCAACTTCAAAAATCCACAAAGGCCAGATCCATGCAGATCCAGTTCATCTATCTAGTCCTAGATTGAAGGACTTCAAAAGAGCTTTCCAACGATATCTCCTGTGCTTTGATCCGACATCAGGATTGATTGCAGCAGCCGATCTCGCCGGAGCGCGCGCCTAAAAATAGAAGCAGCATATCCGTGGGCACTCTTTCCGACCGGTGCCGATCGGAGCCACCCGGCCTTCGGCCGGTGAACCAGCACGCCGCCATCCCAGGAAGCGCTTCCCCAGGCGTCCCCACCACAGTGGTGCCACTCCGGTCCTACACGGCCGCACCGACCAGCGCGTGGGCCCCACAACCAGCAGCATACGCCGTCCGAACCGCGCCGACGGGGTGATCAAGTGGTGCAGCCCGTCAACCCGAGATCGGTCCTCCCGGGCCCACTTGTGTAGCCCTTTACCTCCCTGCGTGGAGTGGGTGATATTTCATTGCTGTAATTTAATTCATTACTGTTACCGGGAGTTACCGAATTCGGCCGGGATCTTCTCCCCCACGTTGGGAGCGTGGAGGTATCGTGTTCTCTCCCTTGCTCGGTAACTTACTTTATTCGTATATATTTCATATGCCACTGCTAGAGAGCATGATAGGATAATTAGCTCTCTTCATATTATTACATTACCGCTGCTGCGAGAGAGAGCGTGACCGTCCTGTTACCCGATCCGGGCACAAGAGAGAGCCGATCACCCTAGCTCACTGCCGGTTTCTCAACCGTGCACGTCCAACGCTTCCCTCGCTAAGGGACGATCGCGAGTTTGCATAGAGTCCAAGGATCGTATTCCAATTGGAGTCGAGTCCGTGGTCCGTCCCGCATCAGTTTGGTATCAGAGCGAGTTTGAGTCTAGGGTGTCTAAAATCAAAAAAAGAAACGAGTGTCTTTTACGTCTAGTCTAAGTGTTAGTCGGTCTAAGGTTGCATCCGCATACCATTGTTCGGTATATAAAAAGGTGTTGTCCGAACGTTAGGCTACGCCTATTGGGAAGGCCGCACATTTGCGCTAGTGATCTTCGGATCGATTAACTCCGCCACGTACGGAATCTTGGTCGTGTCTAGGTTGGTAGTCGAGTCGGCATTCCAACTTTGCATTACTTAGGGTCGTGTCTAGTGTTTTGTCCAAGTGTCGGCATGGCCATCAGCTAGATTCCCCGTGTTCCATGGATTACCGAACACCCGGATCTTATCCATGGTGGCGATACTATCTAAAATGGAAGGACCACCCGAACCACCCCAAAAGGCCCAAAGCCCGGGACTTCTACGGCTCCGAAAACCCGAGTGACTACTTAGAGTGGGAAGCCGTTATGGACGACTACTTTGAGTGTTATCTTATGTCCGGTCCCGCGCAAGTCGACTTAGCCAAAAGGTGACTTTTCTATGAGGCCGCCGAAACATGGAGGGACATCAAGTACTTTCGGGAAGATAGGAGGCTAAGGCCCATCGAGTCATGGTGGGATATGAAGAGAGCGCTTAGGAGGGTCTACCTTCCACGTCCACCTACCTCCAACTACGGGGGTCATACCACTAGCCATCCCCACCAACTCACCCGCAATCAAGTGAGCCACTCCTCCAACCAACCCAGCCCCTTCACCCCCATCCAAGCCCTCCAAAGCAACCCCACTCAAGTGGTACACCCCGTCACCTCCAACCAACCTCCCCTTGGCTTCCCCGTCCAATCCCACCCAAGCACCTCCAACCAAGTGGAAGCCCCGCTTCTAGTCGAGTCTAGGTCCACACCCAAGCCGAGAGCCGAGGAGCAAGTCCACTCCGAGGTCCCCACTCCAACCCGCTCCTTTGAGGAAATCGAGAAAAAGTTTTGGGATTGGTTGGAAAGGACACGTGCTTCTTCACCATCCATGAGTGCTCCATTGCCATCTACTTCCGAACTTTATTCGGAACCATCTCATTTGGAGCCACCAAAACCTGAGCCACCCGTGTTTCTTACAGGAACGCTATACATAGCCGAGCCACTTCTTAGTTGGCTCAAGGATGGCTTGGTCCCACGTCCTTACCCTTCTATGGACCCCACCTTACCTATAGTGCCCGTCAACTCCTTCCACACTACCTTTCGGTCTAGTCACCATGTTGATACATTGGATGACCTTATTATGGGATTAGACGTGCAATGGAAGTTGACGCATTTATTGGCCCGAAGCTTCGACCAACCCACTAGCCGTAGCTTCATCCATCCGGCCTTAGGGTCCATTACCTCCGTGTGCACCGTGGGTTGTATCACCACGGACATGTCGGCCGAACCCGACTTCATACCCTTTCGTCCGAGGGAGGAACCATACATCCTACACATGATCACCGTCCCACCAACAATGGATGAAGGTGACTATCCACACCTTCAAGACTTCTACACCGGGGACCGTGACTTGTGAGAACCTACCACAAGGGGTCATACCTTCTTTGATCCCTTTAACCCATTCCCTAGTGGGCCCCTTGACCCACCTTATATACTTCACTTCTTCAAGGGAATCCACTACCACACTCCTTCCCCATGGGCCGGGTCGTCTACACCCACCAAGCCCGTTCACTTGCGAGATACACCATCCTCTAGGGGAAAGGAAGAAGATGCATTTGGAACCTCTGGCCCTCCCACCTCTAAGTCCAATATGCATGCATGGCCCACTTTAGGAGGTCTAGGAATTGCACATTCCGCCAACCACCGGTTACGTCTAATGCATGCATGGCACACATTCGGGTGTCCTGGTCCACCGTCACCCATGTACGGGTCGGACTAACATTAGGTGTGTCTAGGGTCTTGTGTGTTTGTGCATACATCGAGTCGAGTCAGTTTGTATGCTCACGTTGTTGGTCCTTTCGAGTTCGAGGCTTGTCGGACTATTGGGACCTGTTCTACCTCATATCGGATCTAGTCACATAAGAGACAAGCGGTGATTCCTAGTGAGTCTTCGAACCGCCTTCCCTCATTTGAGAGTGACCCCACCCCGGAGTGTCCACCTCTAGCCTCATTCCCATGGCAGCGTGTGCATATCGAATTTATACGGGGTGAGCATGTGTCGATTACTTGGAGTGGAGCGTACTCCGTGCTTCCAGGTACGATGACGGATCCACCGACGTCACGAGCAGTCACACCCCTTACTCGACGGGGTCGAGTTCCTCCCACCCGGGGAGACTTGATGGGAATCGACGTCGAGCATTGACATTTTTATTTTACATTTATGTCCTTTAGTTTGCTTTTATATCCTTGGGAAAGTATATGTGCAATTGTAAGGCTTTGTAAGCCAATGTGTCATTCCCTAGGATTGTGTGGATTTTTATGCAATTTGTTAGTAGGTCCAGGAAGGGGGCCCTCACTCCTTCTCCATTGGTCCACATAAGCCATATGGATCCATGTGGGGCTGGTCAAAGTCCTAGGTGGCATCTAGAAGGTCAATTGGACACATGGGAGACAAGTGGTTGAAAATGTCAAAGGGAGGCCACCTACCTTACCTACCTAGTCAAAGGAGTGTCATCTCCATATGTAATTTATTTATTTTGGATTTTTGACCACATGGGGGAAGAAAATAGCCTATTTGCCACGAAATTCCCAGCCCCCACCCCTTGACATTCTCTATATAAGCCTATGTATAGTGTCATTAGAGATTTAATGAAGAAATTATGTAAAAATTGCTTGAAGCAAGAAGGGTGTCCCCTCTCTCCTCTCTCCCTCTGGTTTTCCTTCTCCATCCTCTGCATTTCAGGGTTGTGAACCCTTCTATCTTAGCCCCTCCACATCTAATTTCATTCTGTGCCGCTGCCGCCGCCGTTCGTGCCGCCATCGAGCCGCCACGAGCCACCGTCGGAAGTTCTGTCCAGGTTCTACCTTGCTGGATAGAAGGCCACTCCGAGAATTTTAGCTCCCAATTATCTCATCTTATGGAGCTGATATTTTTAGGGTACGTTCTAGGGTTCATCATAACCCTCTAGAAAAATTGCAAAAAAAATTATAGTCCCGTTTTATAATTTTCCATTTTCGTGCATCTCCACCCACCAGTTCTGCCTTTTCCTTAGATCCAGTCACAGCCACCCTGAGTTTTGCCTTCTTTGTCCCCTTTTTGATTTTTTATGGAACCTCCAAAATTACTGGAGGTTCTTCCCACCATCCCCTCCACCTAAGAATTTTCTTGGAATTTTCACAGGCCAGAACCATTTTTTTAAAATTCACTTTTAGATCCCTCTATAGTCCTGCCTACCTCTGTCCAGATCCAACCACCCGCCAATCTAAAATACTTTTCCCTATCCAAACCTCAACAAAACCTTTCACAAAAAATATTGCCGTTTTCCTCTCCCTCCCCTCTATAACTTTCATGAAGAGCACGAAGCCTGAATCTGCGGTCTACCCCACAGTCAAAGGAAGTTCTCAAGAAACTACTCTGCTATTATGAGATTTTAGGAACTGTCCAACAGCAACTTCAAAAATCAACAAAGGCCAGATCCGTGTAGATCCAGTTCATCTATCTGGTCCTACATTGAAGGACTTCGAAAGAGCTTTCCAACGGTATCTCCTGCGCTTCGATACGACATCAGGATTGATCACAGCAGCCGATCTCACCGGAGCGCACGCCTGAAAATAGAAGCAGCAGATCCGTGGGCACTCTTTCCAACCGGTGCCGATCGGAGCCGCCCAGCCTCCGACCGGCGAACCAGCCCGCCGCCATCCCAAGAAGCGCTTCCCCAGGCATCCCCACCACAGTGGTGCCACTCCGGTCCCACACGGCCCCACCGACCAGCACGTGGGCCCCACAACCAGCAGCATACGCCGTCCGAACCGCGCCGACGGGGTGATCTAGTGCAGCCCGTCAACTCGAGATTGGTCCTCCCGGGCCCACTTGTGTAGCCCTTTACCTCCCTGCGTAGAGTGAGTGATATTTCATTGCTGTAATTTAATTCATTACTGTTATTAGGAGTTACCGAATTCGGCCGGGATCGTCTCCCCCACGTCGGGAGCGTGGAGGTATCATGTTCTCTCCCTTGCTCGGCAATTTACTTTATTCGTATATATTTCATATGCCACTGCTAGAGAGCATGATAGGGTAATTAGCTCGCTTCATATTATTACATTACCGCTGCTGCGAGAGAGAGCGTGACCGTCCCGTGACCCGATCCGGGCACAAGAGAGAGCCGACCACCCTAGCTCACTGCCGGTTTCTCGACCGTGCACGTCCGACGCTTCCCTCGCTAAGGGACGATCGCGAGTTTGCATAGAGTCCAAGGATCGCATTCCAATTGGAGTCGAGTCCGTGGTCCGTCCCGCATCAACACGACTACCGCCCGCCATGGTGGACTCTTCTTCAGCTGTGCTAGTGGTCCCTTCTAGAGGATCCTCCTGAGGGTTCAACCCCTCGCCGGCCGCAGGCGCTACTGGCGAACGCACCAGGGGAATACAAGTAGGAACCAGAAATTGCAGCCTCCCCGGAGCAAAAGCGACCTCGGGCTATAGGCGATGATCGTCACCTGGCCGGCCCCCAGCGCAACGTGATCCACAGGGCGGGGAGCGCACCGTGGCAATTTGATGATCTCGTAGCTCCACACAGGAACCTCAGGCACCCCTAAAAGCAGAGCAAGAATAGGTTAGCCCAATCAGTCGTTAACGGAGAACACAACGAGGAATCGAAGCCAGTACCCTGCGGCAATGGAGGACTCAATCCCAACTCCCAGAGTAGCCCCAGAGTCAACACGAAGTCTGCATCAACCATACAGAACTGGAGGAGGGCATCGACCTTCTTGCGATCCTCAGCGTTGGCCGGAGGTTTCCTATCAGCCTAAATAGGACGAAAACCCGTGAACCTCCAACTGCCGGAAGGGTCATGGTCGGTGGATTTGATGAGATACACGTAACGCTGTGACCAACCCTTGAGATTGGCCGTAGTGGTGGAGACCTGGATGAGGTTCCGACTGGTCCAAGCCTTCAGGTAGGCATAGGCGTTATCGGACGGGCAACGCTGAAGGAAGTAGAATTTCCAGAGAAGGTGGACGTTCGGCTCCACTGACGCTCTCCGACACGCATAAACAAATCCATAGAGGATGTGGTAAGAATTGGGAGTTATTTCCCCTGGGTGCCGACCGTAATGGTGGAGGACGGACACGATGAAGGGATGAATGGGCGGGCTAAAGCCCGCCTGGAAAGAGGCCACGAGGACCATAAACCCGCCCGACGGTAGACTCAACTGATCATCATCCACAGTCGGGAAGATAATGTCGAAGTCGGGTGGGATTTGGAAGGCTTCTCGCAGCCCTCGCACCACCCTATACGCCACTAGCGGTGGAGAATTAGAATGACTGGCTCCTACACCTAAAGTGCTTGGAGCGCTACCGCGCCTTGCCGCCATCTCTTCAACAGAAGAGGAGGAGTTGACACTTAGGTTTCTCCTACGAGGAAGCATGGCCACTGAAGATAGAAAAAGGAAGAGAAGAGAAGGTCCTCACCAGGCGAAGGAAGGGGACGCCTACGACGAACACGACAAGCAGCGTACTCGAATGGGGTTTAGAGGGAGACCCTGCGGCGGTTCTTATAACTTCCCACGTCAGACCAATACTGCCCCCTCGGGGGGCAGGTGAAAAGGCACCCATCGCCATCACGGTACGGCCACCAGCGCCAGACGCCTGTTCGAGCCCGCACTCCCAGAGACAGAGCGCCGATCATGATTACAGTCAGAGGCACCTTGCGCGCCAAGCATGACGCCGGACTCATCGACTCCCACGCCAACATGGGGATCAACCTCAGATCATGTGTTTCGACATACCCTCTCATGTTTTACTGTCGGCCCCCTGCAGAGTACTCGGCAACCGAAAGTAGGGGGGAAGTGAGGAGGGTAGATCCGGTTTGGCCCACGGGCAGCCCAATAGCGATAGGCCCCAATCGGAACTGTCTCCTTAAGCATGCCCAAGAGGCGCTCAAAGTGAACGGCCCGCTAAGGTGCGGCCCAACCCAGCCTCGCGATCAGAGTCTACAGCACGGGAAAGCGCATTAGTCGCCAGAGGATCCTCCGACGACCGACCGTTGCCCCCTACCACGTCGGCCCAGATCCCATAACGGACGAGCATGCCCCATGAGCGTCGTAAGACTCGCCCAGGGACCAGCCAACACCGGGGTATTCACCCTCCAACGGGAAAATCCCACCGCTATAGCGGAAGGGAGTTACTCCACTTCCTACGCCTTCCCTATCAAGGGATAAGGCTCCTCGCTCCAGGACAACCTCTATAAGAAGGGGAGCGACTGAGAAGAGAGACACAGTGGATGATTCTGCCAAAATCTACTGCACAAGAGAATATAGCTACTTGCCCTATAGTTCTACGAGAGGGAAGCACCGATGATCTACGCTGAAGGGAAGATTATCCTCCGGTGACCTTACCACCCAGCGAGCACTCGCCGAGTGAACACTGGGAGCGGCGAGCACTCGTTCTGAGGATCTACATGGCCCTTCAACTCTCGACTGCGATTTCCTTCTCTCTCCCCTCGCTCTGCTCTATTCCTTATTAACCCGTTGCTGACTTAAGCATCGGAGGGTTATCCCCTAGGGTAACACACGAAACTCCTTCTGACGTCTTTCTGGCTTCTGGTGTTTACAGGCCTCCACAGGTGCAAGATGACTTCCCCAACAAATAAATAGAGAATGTGGTACGTGGCCTAGGAACCATTTTCCTGCCTCTACAGGTCAAATCTTGAAGTTTTTCACACTGAGGCAAGATCATGCTGCCACCTAATTAATCGCTGCCCTTGAATTTCCACCATCCTACGATTGTAAGGAGACCCCGACTTGATCACGTATTCTACAGATCTGCTCCGAGATATGATACACCTCGATTTCTCACAAGGGAGAAACTCAATAGTCATATGTAGAGGCAAGAGGAGGAAGGCGTGTGTCACCGACATTACAATGAAATTAAGTAAATAATATTATTTGACTTTTGATTTTTAATTAGTATTATTAATAGCAAAATTTTTATTATTTTGACGTTTAATTAATTTTATAGAATCTAATAAAAAATAAAATTTTGAAATGCTATAGTAAAACTACGTAAAGTCTATTTTAATTTTTAATTGGTCGTATTAATAATTCTTAATATCAAATTTTTAATTATTTTAATGTTTAATTATTTAATAAACTCTAATAATAATAATTAAAAATAAAAATGTACAATTTTTGAAATATATGCTACAGTAAAATTATGTAAAGAAACTATTTTGACTTTACAAGCACAAGAAGAATTACACATGGCGTTCCTTCAGATATGATGTCATCTAGTTACGTTTGGGACGAGCGCGGTAAGGACAATGACGTTGGCACATTGTTGGCGACAAAAAAAAAGAAGAAGAAATGAAATGGGCCAAAGCAAAGGGAAGAAAGAAGAGGATGTGAGAAGAGCCTAATGAGATGGGCCAATCTCAATTGGGCCAAGCCCATTACAAAAGGAGAAAGGCGTAGGCGGATATTTGCGCAAATGAAGAAAGGAGAGGGTAAAAAGGAAAAGCGAAGATTTTTTTTTTAAAAAAGAGAAATAGGAGGAAAATAGGTGAACAATACCTATTGTCACACCCTCTCCACCCGTGTCCCTCCTTTCTCAAATCCAGCCTCCTTTGCGTCTTCACCTTCGAACGACATTTAATGCCCGTTGAAGCTCCTGCGAACACGTCGGCGGGCCGGAGCCCCCGCACGCCGGCCTACAGCCAGCCGCGCGGCGTAGGGAGAGTGACCCTTGCTCCGCTGCTTCCATCCTGCAAGGCAACAGCAACATCAGCCGCTACACCTTCGACAACGCAGCAGCGCCCGTTGAGCCTTCGACGGCGAAGGAGAGCAATAGCAACCACGTAGCGGGGAGGAGGACCTAATCCTTCTGGCGTTGACACAGTTGTTGACACCCGTTTTAGCCCACAAGTTGTGTCATTTCTCTTATTCATCATTTTTGATGTCCCGAATTAGCCATTATTTTGGAGCTTCCTTGGATAGATTTTGAGCCCATTTTTACCATTCCCTATCCTTTGAGTCTTGGAGATCATAATTTTTTAGAGCCCTGGAGCTTATCTTATCAAATTCCGGCTTCCAAGTCAACTTACGGCCCATTTAGGCCGGCTTCTCTCAAGTAATCGGCTCTCTCTCACTGCGCAGTCCTGAAAGTGGTTCTTTTTCACCCTCTTTCTATCATCTATTCAAAAAGTTGTCTTCACTAAAGTTGTTCATCTTTCAAAGATCTACAACTTCTTCTTCTACGCCGTTGGCCAGTTTTGCCCCGATTGTGAGCTATTCGCATATTTCCAGCAGGCTGTGCTGTTCACCTATTTTCCAGAATTTTCCTCTCTCTTCCAGCCCCATTTTCTCCATCTTATGCTCATTTTCTCATCTTTCTTTCTTCATAAAAGTTGTTCCTCTCTCAGTTATCTACAATTTCTTCTTCTACCACTTTCGCTAGTTCTGCCCCGTTTGAGAGATACGCTTCAATTTCTGAAGTCGCACGCAGTCTGCCCAGAATCTGCCTCCATCAATGTGACGGCCCTATACAGGTGCGTTCCATCAGTGTGACGGTCCTACGATAGACCGTCACACCGAAACTTGCCCGAAACACCCTGTTCAACCCCCAGAATGTGGTGGTCCTACCCTAGACCGTTAGAGTCCATGTGACGGTTTAGTATGGGTGCGTTACATCGAAACTTGCCCGAAATCGTCCCGTTCGACCCCCAGAGTGTGACGGACCTACCCTAGTCTGTTACATCATCTGACGGTCTTACGATGGACCGTTACATCACACTGAGAGTCTAATTTGTACTGGACTCTGCTCCGTTTCTGTGCGTTGTGGCCCTCTTATAGAGTCCATAACTTCTTGAATTCTACTCCGAATTAAGCGCCGTTTGCTCCTATGGTTTATCCTTGGTATTATCTTGAATTCAGTCTGAAGAAATCCAAATTTAATTGGCTATCTTTCTCAGGATCTGGGTTGAAAGTTGAGAGTTTAGGTGTACTGGTTCAACTCAAACTCTGCAGATTAAGCTCCGGGGCTCCCTTCTAGAAGCCATATCTTCCAGATCCTTCATCCAAATAGAGTCCTATTTTCTTCTATGACTTATCTTGACTATTATCTCGAGATTGATCCATAGATCTTGAGATTTGATGGACTCTATCTCTTAAACTCGTGGAGGAAAGTTGGGGGTTTCATCACTTTTCTATAAAAATTGCCCAGTTCGCAGTCGCGAAGGGGGGCTCTTTCCGGACGTGGGGCGAAGCCATGCTGCGCTGCCAACTCACAACTTCAACCCCATCTTGAAGAGAGAAGTATTGGCTTTCAATTTCATCCTTCTGGGCTTGATTTCATGGTCTACACTCTTAGTTCTCTTCTCCTCAAAATCACAAATCATCACAGTTTCCTGCACTTTCTGCTACACATGCGTTTTTCTCCGTTTTGCATCATTGATTTCTCTCTATTCTCTCAATCAAATCTCGTAATTTCAAATCTCATGCATGCACAACACACCCACCTATCTTTTGCACCCTTCCACAGGGGTTAAAAAACCTCCCCCTGGTGCGTTCTCCCCCTTTTATTCATGCTATTTTATCACTTTGGGCAGATTTCTACACTTCATGTTCTAATGGATTTTTGCCTTTGTGTTTCATCTTTGTTTTGCAGGAGAGCATGAATATAACGTGACGCCCTCTTCCTCTAGCCGGCTGGAAGGAGAGGAGGTTTGAATCCACAAGTACGCCACACCTCGTTTGTCAAGCGCGATCAAGTCTTTAAGTTCCAAGGTACACGGCGACATTCTTTACACTTCTTCATCCTTTAGCGTTGTTGGAACCTTGGTGGCGATCACGGTTAGTATTTCTCATCCTTTCATCCCCTTGTCTTTGATTCACATGTTTATGCATGTATGTATTTAAAGGGGGCGGGATAGGAATCTAATTAAAAAACAAATCAACAGTTTTTTGGCGATCACGGTGGGACAACAATGCCCATCACGTTTGTTTTCATGCTCTTTTATGAGTTGGGTGTGTGCATGTGCATGTTTGGGTGATATTTCATCCATTCTTCCACTGTTTGGGGGGTTTTAAGGGCTCTGGTAGTGTGACGGTCCTATAGTAGACCGTCACATGCATGTAACGGTCATTTGGTAGACCGTTACAGCTTCTGGCAGTTCTGCGCGCATGCTCACAGGGCCTTGTTCGTCGGGGCATAACTTTTGATCCCGGAGTCCGATTGAGCTGATTCTTCTTCAGTTGGATAGCCCTTTGTATTGTCTTTCCATCCATATATCATTTGCATCATTTGGTTAACATTTGCATATTCTAATATTGTTCAACGTTTTGAGTTTTTTGCATAAGTTCTGCAGGCAGGCTCAGGGATAGGTCACATGTACATCTTTACTCAGTGATTTGACTACCTTCCCGGTGTCTGATTGCACTAATTTTTGTTCCATTGGATAGTCCTTTGTATTGTCTTTCCAACCATAGCTTATTTGCATCATTTGGGTCTCATTTGCTTAGTTAAAAATTATCATCATTTTAGCATTTTGTCCATAAAATCTGCATGTGGTCTGCACACAGGTTCACGGGGGCAACTTTGCTCAGTGATTTGATTGACCTCCTGGGGTCAGATTGATTTGTTCGTGGGCCCGTTGCGCAGACCTTTGTATTATCTTTCCATCCATATACTATTTGTTTTAGTTGGATCATGTTTGTATAGTTTAATCTAGTCTTGATTTTCTAGTTTTAAGCTAGAATTTGCATGCACTCCGGTGCACATAGGGACATACATTGCATATCATAGTTGCATTCTCCTACCTTGGTGCGTGGACCTCTCATCTCCATATTTCTTGGAGCCGACCAGGAAAGCACATCAGGGACCTTCATAAGTCCCCGTGAGCCGTGGATTCCCACACAGACGCCGGGCCGGTTGTACCTTCCCACCCCTTAGGCTTGCATTTGCATACGTGTGAGGGAGTTAGCCTTAGTCAACCCAAAAGTTTGGACCTTATTCTCATAGGATTCCTATCTTGAGGGAATTATTATTAATTCAAATCATTAAAAGGTCTATTAAAATCTCTAAAATATTTCCCATCATATCAACTTGTTTGACTTGGGTGAAAACTTTCACATTGCATTGTTCATGTTGTTTGGGCTTGTCCAAGCCCATTAGTGGTTTTTGTGTTGCATTCTTTCATCATCCATATGTTTTGTTGTTGTTAGGCCCATTTAGCTTAGCCCATTTTGTGTGTCCATTATCTAGTCCATTGTCCCCTGATCCGTTGTCCATTAGTGGGTCAGTCCCCTCTTGTCCTCGAGCCCATTAAGCCATTGCTTCCCCACTTGTATTCTCCTTGATATCCTTGTATTAAGTCTCCATTTGTCCTCATGGAGCAGTATTCTAACCGCTTATATCATTCTTCTTCCCAATCTTCTTCTTATTCCCGCGTGGAATCCTCTTCTCACGCGAGCCCATCTTCCCGTGATCCTTCTGATCCATCCGAGGAACAGGCTAATCTCATGGCCCATCTTTCAAGCCTTGTTCGTCAAATGGACCCGGCCCAGGCCCAATGCATCATTACGTCTCATCTTAATGGGCCTTCTTCTCATAATGGGCCATCTTCTGTTCATGGGCCTCTTTCTTCTCCTTCATATGCTACTGGCCCGATTTCTAATGGGAATTATTTTCTTAATGGGCCTCATCCTTCTGCCCATGTTGCTGCCATCCCAATGGGTCCTTATGCTCATGCTTCTTCCAGGCCCACATATCCTTCCATTCTTGGAATGGGCCCTTCTTCTTCTCAGCCCGGATCCTCTTATCCGGCCCATTACCATCATACTGGTCCTAATTCACAACCTCTTGCTCAAGTTGGCCCATATTCTTCTCGATGTCTCCCTACCCAGGAGATGATTGCTCAAACCCAACGCCAGCTTGATGAGCTTCAACGTCGGATCGATCCCAAATCCTCTTTAAGTGTTCCGTTAGCTTTTCAAGGTCTTCAGCTCCCACCTCCATCACAAATTCCCACATATCACCGTTATAATGGAGTCGGTGACCCGTATGTGCACTTGAAGGAGTTTGTTTATGAGTCGGCCCAATTTCGACATGACCAACACTTGATGGCTTATCTGTTTGGTCTGTCATTGGAAGGCCCGGCTCGGGATTGGTTCTTCTCTCTTCCGCAAGAGCAAGTCGTGAATTTTCAAGCCGTGCAAGGGAAATTTCTTCAGCAGTTTCAAGGCCAGGTTGGGCCCAAGTACTCTATTGTGGATCTGGCCCATGAGATGATGAAGCCCGAAGAGGAGTTTTCTACCTTTGCCGATCGTTGGCGTCGCCTTGCCGCGCAGGTCCCGGGGCACATACCGGAGGGAGAGCAAATCAAGATGCTGATATTCAATGCCGTGCCCGAGTATCGGTTCATCTTAGCCCTCAACGACATCACCTCCTGGGAACAATTATACAGCCGAGCCCGCTTCATTCGTCAACAAATCCAAGATTCCCTTGACCCCGAGTCTCCACCATCCACCTCCACATATCAACCTTCACCCTCCACGTGCCAATCCTACGCTCCCATGAGCCGGCCCGCCATGAGTCAGCCTTCCGCCATATATCCCTCCACGAGCCAACCTCCCGCCTCTACGTACCCATACGCCTCCGCATATCAACCTTCCATGAGTCAGCCTCCCGTGTCCACATACCCGTCTCTGTCTCCACTTTCGGTCAAGGGAACACCACATCCCGAGCAGGTGGATGCCGTCTACATACCTCCCCACTCCGTTCCACATATGCCTTCACCAAATCCCTCCACCACTAGCCACACACTATTGCCTACGCAACATCCACTTCCGTCTCCACAACCATCTCCATCCCATATCCCTCAGCATTCACCTTGCCCGAAGCGGGCTCCTTGTCCTCTATTGCCGGAGTGCTTTATCGACATTTTTAGGGCTTTGATGGCCACTCACACATTGCCGCTCTCTCCGGTTGTGCCTTGCCAACCCGCGGTCGGGGATATGCTTCAGTTCTGTGATTTTCACCGCCAACAGGGTCATTTGGTTGAGGATTGTCCCGAGTTCCAGGATTATGTTTATGACCTGGAAGCTAAGAAAAGGATTGATTGGGCCGCTATGCATAAAGTCATTTTACATATCCGCAGCCAACAGCAGCAGCAAGAAGTTCAGCCTGGGCAGCCATCTCCGTTACTTCAAGACCAGGGGCACCCCTGTGGTTCTTTATCTAGCAATGCACCCTCTCCATCACCTACTCAGTTACCTCTGCCATCTCCTATCCAATCTCCGCAACCTCCACAAACCCAAGCCTCCGCTCAGGCTAGTGCCTCCCCTTCTTCTCCCGCCGCAACTACCACTAATTCTATCCCTAACACCGCTCGACGCGTTGTGTCGACACGTCGACGGTGGACACCACAACCACACTCTTCACCCTCTCCACCTCCATGTCCACTACCCCCATCGCCTTCATCACTATCCTCACCATCTCCATTGCCATCACCATCATCTCCATCTCCACCACCAGTGCTTCCATCACCACCTCCATCTCCACCCTTGCCTCCATCTCCGCCATCACCTTTGCCCGAGCCTGAGCAAGCCACACATTTGCCTTTACCTTTACCCTTAGCCACGCTTTCACCTTCGCCTTTGTCACCACCCGAGCCTATCATCGCCACATCGCCTGCGCCTTCACTTTACATCACCACTCCCGTTGGAGCCTCCATGCCTTACAAACCTTCACGTGTTCCACCCAAACATATTCCCTTTACTTCTCCAACCACTTCCACCCCATGGAGCGGGTGTGCGCTTCCTTTGGTGCCCCTCGGGTCTAATCCCCAGGGAGATAATAATCTAAGTCAGGATGATTCAGTGTCGGCCTTGCATTTCAAGATTCAAGATTTTATCTCTCGGATGCCGGTTTGTGTCCTCGTCCCTGGTTATTTTGGGGATGATGCGCCTCTACTTTCAAAGATGAGAGTTGCTAAGAAGAGTTCCCTTGAGTTGATGCCAGTTTCTTCCCGAGCGAGGCCGGTGGCAATCTCCTTACTCACCGGAGAGTTCACCGTTGATGTTATTATTTCTCCTCGCTCTATTGTTGTTCAGATGACAGGCCAAGAAGGGTTCTCTACTGGTGTTGTGCTAACGCATACGGTCGCCAAGCAGATTATGCACTCTATGTTCAAAGGGCAATTGGCCGTATCTTCTATATTCTCCAAGGACATTCTGCACATTCTATGCAATCTCCCTCAGTTTATTAGCAAGTCGGCCATGTCAACACCGTGTATTACTCTCCCTCAGCTTCACCCGTCTCTTCTAGCAAGGGAGTTACGCTTCAAGTCTGATTACCGAGTGGAGCTGCCAAATCTAATGCTACTTGTGCCAAGTAACACGACTCCATGGTTTTATGATATTCAACATTATGAGGAGTTAGTTGTTCAAGAATGTCCATCTACTGTTGTTAGCACTGGGTGTCTAGGGGCAACTGCCCTGATGAAGCTGCATATTCATGACCGGGCCAGGCCATCTGTCAGGTGGACCCGTTATTTGAGAAAGTATTACAGATTGAGAAGGCCGAAGGTCCGAGTCCGCGCCAGGCGAGTCCATGTTCAAGAAGTATCAGCTAAGAAGAGGCGGCGGTGTAAGTTTAAGGGCCGTCAATTGTGCACTCAAGGGTCCACTTTTCTTCCTTCTTCTTCATTTCACTCATCATTTCTTCTGCTCGGTTCCCACCCCTGGGTAGTGTATCTGCCCTCTCCTAATTCTCCCTCAACGATTCTCTCCTCCCATCTTAGATCCGTGAATCCCCGTTCTTCCTTTTCCTATCCGTAACCTTCGAACTTTCCATCTCCTCACCATTCTCGGCCTCAGTCTATGTCCTCCTCTGATTCTTCTCCTCTGGTATCTCTGGGTTCTCCTTCTTATTCTCCGACCTTGTCGAGTGTCTCCCATTCTCCTTCTCCGGCACTATCGGATGATTCTCGTCCCTCTTCTGCGACCACGTCGGATGATTCTTCTTATTATCTTTCTACTCTCTCCTCCTCACCCTTTCAGGATCATTACCCTTTTTCTTGCTGCTTTTGAGGCTTTAGTTCGCCTTGATCTTGGCTAATCTGGTTTCTTCTATAATTGGTTCCTTGTTATCAAGGTCTCTGTGCCTTAACGAGGGAGTTCTAGCCCTCGTCTCTCTTCCTTTTTATCCTTATTCGTCTAGTTTAATGTCTGCCGCTCCTCCATGTAGAGGAATCTTTGATCCTTTGCTATCCTCTCTCTTTCGTCATGTCAAGCAAGGAATATGAAGCTCGTGCTGCGCGAAGCTCGATGATCACGATTGCTTCAGGATGCTAGTTTCGTTCCGTGGATTTGCAAGGTATCTTTATTTTGTGCAAAGAACATGCTATTATTATCACTTATTTACTCCTGCACATTGTTAAGATTAATGTTGGTTCCTTACATGGTTAAGTGGCTTTTAGAAATTTGCTTAGTTCATTTAAAATGAGTTCGCTTCTGCAGCATCCTTAGGCTGGTGATAACTCCGCGCTGGGAGTCCAGTTCATTCCCCGATCGTTGAGGGTGACCTTTGAGCATGGGTTTTTCACACACTACACGGCAAGCCATAGCCAATCTCTCTAGTGTAACACCATTGCTACTTTGGCCATACTTTGGGTATGCACGAAGACGTTTTCTTTTCTCTACTCGGCCAAGTGTAGGGGCAAGAGATGGATGGATGAGATGACCGACCTAGGTGCTCCCCAATACGAGAGAGGTCTCAAATAGGGGTAGTCTTGACCCTCGAAAGTGAGCTTTCATGCAATATCTAGCCAATAAGGGCTGTCAAAATCATATATGGACGAATCAATGATGAATCAAAAAGTAAGATTATGAATCAAAGGCATGGCAAGAGTGGCAGTACAGTTCCCCGCGGGACGCCATGAGCCCGGTCGCATGCATGTCTGATAAATATGGGTCTAAAAATCAAAGACACAAAGCCCCGGCGCAACAGACCTACTCTTTGAGGGGTGGTGCCGTGGAAGGAATTCAAGTCCTGATGTCTCCCATCCTGCTTAAAGCTTGTCTCTAATTTTCTTCTGTACCTCCCTCTTAGGCTGGGTTGTATCCCGGGTATGGCCTTAGTAGGGACACCGTTCTTTAGAGGCAGTTGGTTGTGGTAAACCACCCTCACATGCACGCCCTGCTCAAGGGAAGTCTTTAATGAGAGGGGAGGGACGGCGATCCCTGGCCAATAGTTCGAGCCTGTCTTTGGGTGCTGCAGATTGCTATTTCAAAATACCAAAAAAATGAGATATTGTCGAAAAACCAAAAAAATGAGATATTGTCGAAAATCCAAAAAATGAGATATTTTAAAAAAAATCCAAAAAAATGAGATATTGTCAAAAATCCAAAAAAAATTGAGATATTGTTCAAAATCCAAAAAAAATGAAATATTGTTAAAAAAATCAAATATTTTCAAAATCCAAAAAAATCAATAAAATTGAAAATCTAAAAATATTTATCTTTTATTATATTTTAAGAACAGATACATAATCTGTTTGCTAAGTGTGTAGGCTGCAGGTTCAAGCTTTCCTTACTCTATCTTTCACTCTACCTCTGCTCATATTCTTCGATCTGTTCTCATCTCTTCAATCCTATCTTTGGATCTATTCTGAAGCTCATGGCCTTCTCAGCTTTTGCTTATCTACTTAATCATATCTCCATGAGAGGCATTGTCCTACGATTTTGAACCTGGCGGTTCTGCTTCGTCTGATCTTGGGCTTTGATTGAAGAATGTGTTTGCTGTCTTTATCATGTCTATGGTCCTCCATGTCTTTTGTCCCGATGTGTCCTTGTCATATGTGTCTATGTCCTCTCGTGTTGGTCATATCTTTGTTCCGTCGTGTCATTCATCACACGTGTCTTTGTCTTCCGTAGTATTGTCATCCCACGTGTCTTTATCCCACCATGTCCTTATACCACCGCGTGTGCTGTCCCACCGTGCCTTTAGTCGCATGCATGCTTGCCATTTGTTTGTGTGTTATGTTTCATCCATCTTCGTTATGTTCATGTCATGCTCGTTCATATTCGTTCATGTTCACATCATGTCATGTCATGTGGTTGTTGTCTTATGATGAAAATCCATAAAAAGTAGAAATAGAAAATCCAAAAAAAAATGTCGCTTCACCTGCAGAGGTAAGTCAGGTATGGCTCTATATCCCTTCTCATTGTTGCATTACTATATGATATCTACCTTATTATAGCCTCTCAAGGACCGGCTGGTTACCCGTGTGTTCTGGGATCTGATGTTCCCCTTTAACAAAAATGATGATGATCTAGGAGCATACGGTTAATCGTTGGATAGGCCGCTTGGTTGAGCCGGGTGGGGGACGATAGACTCTATCTCGTACGCCGTGGTTGCAAGAAGACTCTTGACCCCATTTTGCTCAGTCTAGCAATATTATCCTTGAGTATTTTCTATTTTATCTTTCTTTGCATTCGTTTTGATGATTTCTTTATTTTAGCCGAGCATGCATCATGTCATTTTGAGCATTCATGCCTCGTGATCCATTCAACGATTTCTCCTCAGCAATGGTTAAATGCACCTCAGTTCTCTTGGGTAAGAGATTCCTCATTCCACTCTGAATTTGAACGATTTCTCTGATCTTGCCGCTTGGTCTGGTTGGCCAGCGTGATTCCTGTCTGGATTTTATCTCAGTCTTATCTCTCCTTTTCCCACTCTTACGCTGTGTTCTTTCCGACCCACTCATTGTCCGTGGATTGTGTCCCCAATGAGGCCGGTCACGTTTCCTTTCCCTTAGTTAGTTCTCCAGACATGTCTCATCCTTGTCAATCATTCCTTGTGGTTAGTTCGACGTTTTCGGGAGGATTCTTGTCGCTTGTTGGTTGTGACGGGTGTCTTTTTACCTTGATGCCCGCTTATCAGTTCTCTCCGCTTCATCTCCGCTTCATCTCCATTTCACGTCGCTATCGCTTTCACTCCATCTCCTTTCCATTCCGCCTCCGCGTCGCTTTCGCTCATTCCCTTGCAAAGCAGACATCAAGGAGGGGCATCTGTTGACACCCGTTTTAGCCCACAAGTTGTGTCATTTCTCTTATTCATCATTTTTGATGTCCCGAATTAGCCATTATTTTGGAGCTTCCTTGGATGGATTTTGAGCCCATTTTTACCATTCCCTATCCTTTGAGTCATGGAGATCATGATTTTTTAGAGCCCTGGAGCTTATATTATCAAATTCTGGCTTCCAAGTCAACTTACGGCCCATTTAGGCCGGCTTCTCTCAAGTAATCGGCTCTCTCTCACTGCGCAGTCCTGAAAGTGGTTCTTTTTCACCCTCTTTCTATCCTCTATTCAAAAAGTTGTCTTCACTAAAGTTGTTTATCTTTCAAAGATCTACAACTTCTTCTTCTACGCCGTTGGCCAGTTCTGCCCCGATTGTGAGCTATTCGCATATTTCCAGCAGGCTGTGCTGTTCACCTATTTTCCAGAATTTTCCTCTCTCTTCCAGCCCCATTTTCTCCATATTATGATCATTTTCTCATCTTTCTTTCTTCATGAAAGTTGTTCCTCTCTCAGTTATCTACAATTTCTTCTTCTACCACTTTCGCTAGTTCTGCCCCGTTTGAGAGATACGCTTCAATTTCTGAAGTCGCGCGCAGTTTGCCCAGAATCTGCCTCCATCAATGTGACGGTCCTATACAGGTGCGTTACATCAGTGTGACGGTCCTATGATAGACCGTCACACCGAAACTTGCCCGAAACACCCTGTTCAACCCCCAGAATGTGGCGGTCCTACTCTAGACCGTTAGAGTCCATGTGACGGTTTAGTATGGGTGCGTTACATCGAAACTTGCCCGAAATCGTCCCGTTCGACCCCCAGAGTGTGACGGACCTACCCTAGTCCGTTACATCATCTGACGGTCTTACGATAGACCGTTACATCACACTGAGAGTCCAATTTGTACTGGACTCTACTCCGTTTCTGTGCGCCGTGGCCCTCTTATAGAGTCCATAACTTCTTGAATTCTACTCCGAATTGAGCGCCGTTTGTTCCTATGGTTTATCCTTGGTATTATCTTGAATTCAGTCTGAAGAACTCCAAATTTAATTAGCTATCTTGCTCAGGATCTGGGTCGAAAGTTGAGAGTTTAGGTGTCTTGGTTCAACTCAAACTCTGCAGATTAAGCTCTGGGGCTCCCTTCTAGAAGCCATATCTTCCAGATCCTTCATCCAAATAGAGTCATGTTTTCTCCTATGACTTATCTTGACTATTATCTCGAGATTGATCCATAGATCTCGAGATTTGATGGACTCTATCTCTTAAACTCGTGGAGGAAAGTTGGGGGTTTCATCACTTTTCTATAAAAACTGTCCAGTTCGCAGTCGCGAAGGGGGGCTCTTTCCGGACGTGGGGCGAAGCCATGCTACGCTGCCAACTCACAACTTCGACCCCATCTTGAAGAGGGAAGTATTGGCTTTCAATTCCATCCTTTTGGGCTTGATTTCATGGGGTCTACACTCTTAGTTCTCTTCTCCTCAAAATCACAAATCTGCACTTTCTGCTACACATGCGTTTTTCTCCGTTTTGCATCATTGATTTCTCTCTATTCTCTCAATCAAATCTCGTGATTTCAAATCTCATGCATGAACAACACACCCACCTATCTTTTGCACCCTTCCATAGGGGTTAAAAAACCTCCCCCCGGTGCGTTCTCCCCCTTTTATTCATGCTATTTTATCACTTTGGGCTGATTTCTACACTTCATGTTCTAATGGGTTTTTGCCTTTGTGTTTTATCTTTGTTTGCAGGAGAGCATGAATATAACGTGAGGCCCTCTTCCTCTAGCCGACTGGAAGGAGAGGAGGTATGAATCCACAAGTTCCCCGCACCTCGTTTGTCAAGCATGATCAAGTCTTTAAGTTCCAAGGTACACTGCGACATTCTTTACACTTCTTCATCCTTTGGCGTTGTTGGAACCTTGGTGGCGATCACGGTTAATATTTCTCATCCTTTCATCCCCCTTGTCTTTGATTCACATGTTTATGCATGTATGTATTTAAAGGGGGCGGGATAGGAATCTAATTAAAAAACAAATCAACAACAGTCACCCATTGTGCTGTGTACTTGACTTATTGGATTTGCTCTTTCACTCTCCCACAGGGTGATGAGAGCGTGATTAAAGCTGAAGCCATTTATCCCGCCTGCCTGATGGCATGGGGCATGAAACTTTCACTATGCCTGGTTGCATTGTGCCTTATATGTAAAATGTTGGGAGACTTGCATCGATCTTGTCTCCCCAAGAATCTGCGGATTGTTGGTCCATTGCACTTTTTCAATGCCTGGGTTTGCACCTTATTCCCGGAAGCTGCTCCTCAGCCGCTCCAGTCAGCACTGCTAGTTTCGAGGATGATAGAGTTTGCAGTGTTGAGCCGACCCAGACAGCGGACCAACTTTTTGCTATCCCAGGGAAAATGACCAAAGTTCCAATCGACGCGCCCGAATTTTTACATTTTTGGAGCTTTGATACTCATTCAAGTCCATTGGTGAACAAGATGCGAGAGTGCTGCCTTCATGAAATAGAAGAATACGTTCACCCCATTTTCGGTGCCAGGTGCACAAGGTCAATTCTGGAGTCAGAGTTAGTTGACTGGGTGCTGTCGATAAGGTCGAGCATCCTGGTTTTCTGCAAGACTAGGATTTTATGGCTGGAGCCTTATTACCCATTCTGATTCAGTCGAAATTTTGGTTATGATCAGCACATCCCTGTCTCCTCCACATAGTTCGCGTTGCCGAACAGGGCCCGGGCAGGCCAAATAGCGAATGACGAGGCTCGTGTATGGTGGGATTTTCATCACCGAGAGGTGATTTCATTCAGAGTTCTAGCCCCGGCACACTTTCCCCATGTAACTTCAGAATATATCAAATGGTGGAATGCGCGCACATGCTTCTATAGGAGCTCGAGAAGAGAATGTTGGGCTGTTGTTGAATGCTGATTCTTGGACTCTCAGCCAGTGCCGGCTCTAGATGCTGACCCGGCTTATCCGAAGAAGTTGAAATTCCAGACGAATGCTACAGTGGCGGCCTATCTGGAGGCTTGTAAGACTGCCAAGTAGCGCTCAGCCAAGATCGAGCCAAAACTGCCAGAGATCAGCAAAGATGGCTTCTTGAAGATGCTTCAGGGCTTATGTCGCGTGAGCGGTGAACGATTAGTTCTTCAGCAGATTCTCCTGCCAGTGGAGGAGCCTCTACCCTCTACAGCTTCTTGGCGCCCTAAGAGCGACCGGCTTTATCCTTACAGGACCTTCATTAGAAGAGAGGACCGATGGCTGACACTTTAAAGCAATACCCCTTGGTTATTTGCATTGTTGCGCTCTCACGGGCTTTCAATAGGTGGCCCTAGTGAAGCCCTATTGGGCCAACCTCTTCTCCTTTCTTTTAAATATGCCGACGGATGGGGTCTTGACCACCTCGGCTTGTATTATCGTTTATCCTCTCGCGGCCATTCGGACTTGGCGTTGCTGGCTGAATAATGTGAAGTGATAGGAGATATTTATTGGCTGATTCGTGAGGCTGCCTCGAGAGACAAAGAGCCCTCGATGTTTTACTAGCCGCTCTCTCCTCTGTACACGGGGCCTGCATGTACCTTTCATTCTTTGACTTTAGCTCTTAGCTTGCTTCTTCTTTTGCTGTAGTGTATGTCATTCTTCTTCACCCTTGTATCTGTGCAGTTCGACTCACTTCAGAGGAGACCAAGCACTTCAGGGAGCTGATCATAAAGGCTAACAAGTCGCTATATTTTGAAACCCCAGAGGTAGCTCTAACCACGACACCTGCCTCATCGTGATTCACGCAAGCGAACGAGGTCTCAAGTAAGGGAGGCGGTCACTTGAGCGAAGCGGGCCTGCCGGAAGAAGACCGTAGACCCGGAACTGGTAGTTGTTCCTCCAGCCGTGGTCTCGTTTGAAGAGTTCGAGGCTTCTCATCCGCCGGCACATGCAACCCAGGGTATATCTTTCATTCTACACCCCGCCTCTACTTTGGTCCCATAGGCTAATTCTTATTTTGCAGGTGCAGCTACTTCATATGCAATGGTTGCGCAAGAGGCTGCCATCCCCGCGGGAGCTGAAGAGAGGGGAGATGGAGTGCCAATAGCTCCCCTTGAAGAAAATTTATCTTCTCCCACACCCAGCCACGAGGTATAAGGTAATTTGTGGTCTGTCCTCTAAGGATTTCCACAATTTATCACACCCTGGGCTTACATGAGTGCTTCTTGTTTTAGCTTCCGTTGAGATCCAACCGCCTTCTCCCTTTATCGTGGAGCCGACCGAGGGAACTTTTGCTGAGCAGGGGATCATTTCAGGGAGTCAGCCTACCCCCGAAGCTCTTTCGCCTATCGACCCTGCTGCAGAGCCGGCTGAGCAAGCTTCTATTGTGCAAGATGCCCCTCCTGTAAGCCATCCTCCTGAGGAGCCGTCTATTTCAAAGGGAAAAAGTCCGACGCTGGAACAGAGCTCGCCTTCGACAGAGCAGGTGGATTATAGTGGCAGCTCCAGTGATGAGGAGTTTCCCATGGCGGAAATAGAGACCGAAGATGCTGGGTAATCTTCTGCTTATAAAAGGGATTTCACAACTTTTAGTTCACCACGGCTGTCATGGAGTAGCTTTGGGCCACCCGGTCCCTCCATAGGAAAGGGGGCCGGGATGATGGGGACGGTAGTCTCTGCTGTCGGAGATTTGAGCTTGGTGCCGGCTGAGGTAAGAGTCTCCCCTTTAATCTTACGCTTATTCTCATTGGTCATTATATCAGCCCTCTGAGATGTTTTATGCTGATTTCTTTGAAGGCTTCTGCCGCTCTGGCCTTAGTGACCTTGTCGGCCATGACCGTACGAACGGTGGTGTTTCGGTGTCTTTCCACCATTTGGTGACTTTCCCACTAGTCGTAGCCCGACAACATGCGTGTGTCGGCCCACCTGGGAGTGGTGGCGGGGTGTTCTGACCGAGATGGTTTTTAGGCTAGTTACCGTAGGGCCTCTCGTCTTTGCAGCCTGAGTCCGAGCTGGGGGGGAAACCAGATAGAGGATCTGACCTAGAGCGCGTGGTCTATGTGTGCACACGTGGTTGGGGTCGTCGGACACGTGCTGACGAGTGCGACTCCAACTAGTCCTTGTTCTGAGGTTCCGTGGTTAGTGTGTCTCAGTTTCCGCCTGGGGCAAGTAGGGAGATGTCGGGGGCACGGATTAAGACGTTAGTGGACGCATCCGACCTTGCTTCTAGTGGGTAGTGCTCCTGTCACCTGAGGGGTTTTCGACTCAGGTTCTCTTCTGCCGAGGTTTAGAGTCACTACAAGAAAATTGGCCTATAGCCACGAATTTTACCTACGCTTTCGAAAAACGTAGGTATAAGCAACATATTTTGACGTTTTTAAATTAACGTTGGTAAATTTCCTACGTTTTATTATAGCGCAGCTATATGGTCATGTTATTCCGACGATTTTTAAATAAACGTAGCAAAAAGTAATTTATTCCTACGTTTTTTAGGTAAATATGAGAATAGACCTCACCTATTATTTCATTTTTAATAAAACATAGGGGTATAATATTTTTTTTAAAAATAAAAACGTAGGAATTGCGTGTGACTCCGAAGGCGCCAATGTACAGTAAATTTAAGTGCCCGATAGATTTTCATTTCCTCCCATTTTGCCGCCCACCCTCGAATCTCTATTCCCCATCGCGACCTCCTGCTTCCCCACGAAAACCCGGTCAACCCGGTCACCTACTCTCTTCTCCATCTCCGGTGATCTCCCCGTTCCTGTGTCCGCTATGGAAGAGGAAGTCCTCTTCCTCCTCATTTGCTATACCCTTCACCTCCTTCCCATCCCCTTCCTCAAGATCCCAAACCCTCCTCCCTTGCGGAAGCCATGAAACCCCCTCGCCACAGACGCTGCCGCTGCCAGAGGAGGAAGCCCCTCCCCCGTCCAGGAAGCTCCGTTGCCAGAATAAGCTCTTCTCCAACATGGTTCTCTCCGATGGCGTCCGCATGCTCCGTCCCCACACCTCTCTCCTCGCCTTCTACAGTATGAAGCTCATGGATGAGCCCATCGAGATGCAGATTGATGGTGGTGCCCCGAAGCCCCGCCCCCGCAGGGGAGGGGGTGGCAGGTGGGGAGGGGGGTTCCGACAGGGGTGGGGTACAACAAGGGGGCTTCCAGCGGGGGAGGAGGCTTCCGAAGTGGTAGGAGGGTAGCAGGGGGGCTCCGGAGTGGGATCGAGGAGGGTAGTGGAGAGGGAGGGGCTGGGGTTCCGACGGCGAAGGCAGATAGCAAGGGGAGGCGAAAGGATGCTCTCATGATCTCCACCTACCCCCTCTCCGCTGCAACCTCCATCCCCCACTTGAAGCCCTGGAAAGAATAAATGTGTTATTCGTGGCTTCTCCAAGGATCCATCCCATGGTGAGCTAACCTTCCTCCCCTGTTTGACCTATTAGGTGTGACGGTAGGAAGCGTTACATGGTCACCGGCTTTTCCTCCGAGCTGCTCTCTACGGCCTACTGTATATAAATGGGGGCATCCTCATGGTGACCACTTCACAACATGTAGCTTCTTCATATTCCCCGTTCTAGTGTGGGCATCTCCGGTGAAGAAGATGACGACCAGCAGCACCAAGAATGGGAGGGCATGCGTGACCGGCGGCAATGGTTATGATGCGGGACGGACACGGGGACCGACTCTAAGTGATATGGACCTCGGACTCTAAATGCACACACGACCAGCAACATACGAGCATGAGAGACACTAGGCCAGACACTAAGAGCTCCTATGGGCTATACGTCGCTAATAGAAACACAAGCTCACTCGTCGTCCCAAGCGAGGGAAACGCGGATCGTGCACGGTTGAGGAACCGGCAAAGTTAAGGGTAGTCCGACTGACTTCCGTGCTCGGATCGAGTCACGGGACGGTCACTCTCTCGCTCACAGTGGTGACATGGACTCACGGGCTAGAATCCTACGCTCTCACAGCGGCATACGACCATATACTAAACTAGCAAATGAACGCCAAGGAGTTAAGACCGTTACCTCCACGCTCTCGGCGTAGGGAAGATAACCCCGGCCAAATCCATACTCCCGGTTAAACAAGTTTTACAGTGGTACAATGGTTTTGACCCACTCCACGTAGGGAGGTAACAGGTCACATGTGGGGCCCGGGAGTCACGCAAATTGGGTTGACAGGTAGCATCTTGATGTCGTCCGTTGGTGCCGAACTCCGCGTTTTCGTGCTGTCCGGACGGTGCGATCTAAGGGTTCGTGGGGCCCACATACCGCTCTATCATCCGGGTCTGATGGGGTGGGTCCCGCTGTGATGGAGACCCCTGGTGGCGCGCCTCCCTGGATGGCGGTCGGGCGGGAACGCTGGTCGGAGGCCGATCGGCTCCGATCTTTAAGCTTTGGAGTTGCTGCCCACGGATCTGCAGATTCTATTTTCAGGCGCGTCAAAGGGTATTGTTGGAAAGCTCTCTCGAAGTCCTTCGACCCTATGGGACTCAAAAAAATTCACCGGACATGTGCTTCTGATGGGCGATTTTAGAACCTGCCTATTCTCAGTTTTAGATCTGACTGGGCAGAAACTGAGTTTCCTGAGAGTTGGCATTGACTGCGGGGTAGACCTCAGATTCAGATCTCGAGCCCTTCATGAAAGTTTTAGAGGGGCAAAATAGGAAAACGGAAATAAATCTTATGACTGATTTGGTGGAGGTTTCGGTAGGGAAACCTATTTTATACTGGTCGGTGGTCGGATCTGGACAGGGGCAGACAGAATTGAATGGGATCTGAAAGTGATTTTTAGAAAATAGGTGGATGCCTTTTGAAATTCCACTAAAATATGTGGGTGGAGGGGATGTTGGACAAAACCTCCAGTAAAATTGGGGGCTCCATGAAAAATCAAAAGTGGGTCGAAGATGGGAAGATCAGGGTTGCTGTCACAATAGACAGAAACCTGACATATCTGGAAGAAAAAGATGGACGAAAATGGAAAAAATGGAAATATGAAACTAGAGGCCAAACCAATGTTTTTGGAACGTGGGTTGGATCCCTAGAACTCACCCTGAAAATTTGGCACTCAGAAGATCTCGGATCTAAGAGTTAAAATTCGTGGAAGGGGCTATTGTTGGATGAAGACAGAACTCCGATAAGGTGGCGGTGGCAGTGCGACAGCGGCTCGATGGCGGCGGCGGCGATAGATCTGAGCTTCCCACTCAGAAGAGGCTTGAATAAGAGGCTTCACACCTCTGGAGGTAGCCTTCACAGTTGCAAGAAGGGGGAGGAGAGAGGAGGGGTGCACACCAAGCTTGGAGGCTCCAACAAAATTTCTGATTTTTTTGGCATTTTTTCTAATCAAATGGAAATACAAGGAATATATATGAAATACAAAAAGACTTCAACTATCCCTAGATCTAGGGTTGGGGAGGGGTAAAAGAGGGATTTCAATTTTATTTCTCCCATGTGATTTGGAATCAAATAAAATAAAAATTCAAATCCTATTAAACTATATTAAAGAGGGGGCGCCCCCTTGACTTCATGGCCATCTTCTTGGACTTTTTTTCTCATTTGTCCCCCCCTTGGTCCACTCTTCTAGAAGCCCACTATTGGAAGGTTGACTGACCCCACATGGGCCCTAGAGATGAGGTGGACTAATGGGGAAGAGGTAGGGGGGCCCGCAGGACCCGGGTGGTCCCATTTTACACATAAACCCTTATTACAATCCGAATTACAATCCGAAGTGAAACCAATAAACACACATGACACACAAATAAACTCCCAATAAATACTATAAATATCGAGACTCAAGGGGGAGTCTCCAGACTGTCTCCGAGCCATATGGAAGCCGCTGTAGCTCGGGTGGTGCTCCGCGTACGGTACCGGTGGCTCGCCGACTCGTGCCGCTCGTGTGCTCTAGTGTCCGCACCAATTCTCCTCGGGTGGGAGAAACTCGAAACTATCGAGTAAGGGTCTGTATCACTCTGGTACCGCTCCAGTAGGTTCAGATCTATCCTCTGCAACTCGGCCCGTGTGATCCAAGTGTCCTCGGTGGCGGGTCGCCCTCTCCAACGCACTAGGTAGCGCGGGTAAGATCCACTCCTGGTAACTGTCACCTGCTCATCCAGTATATGATCGATATGCTCTCGCTGCTGTGAAAAAGGGGCTAGAGGTGGACACTCAGGTGTGGGATCACTCTAATGGGAGGGGATGGCTCAAAAGGCTCACTAGGGATCACTGCCGGGTCCCTATAGACAACTAGATCCGATACATTGAAAGTTGAGCTTATACCATATTCCTCGGGCAGGTCCACAACATACGCATTGGATCCAACACGTTTCAACACTCTAAATGGACCGGCTCCGCGAGCTTGCAATTTCTTTACAGTTCCAGAGGGAAGCCGTTCAGGTCTTACCCTGATCATGACATATTCACCCTCATGGAACTCTCGGTGGTGTCGGTGGGCATCGGCTAGCTCTTTGTACCGTGCATTACTAGCCTCAATGTGACAACGGATGTCGTCATGCAAACTCCTAACATGCCTAGCAAACGACTCGGCAGACTCCGACACTCGTGCATGGATGGGCATGGGAACAAGATCCACTGACTTCCTAGGCCTACGACCTGTGACAATCTCGAATGGACTCATACCGGTAGACCTGTTAACCAAACCATCATATGCAAATTCTGCCAGTGGTAATATGAGATCCCAATCTTCTACATGGTCTCTGACAAGACACCTCAAAAGGTCACCCAGACTCCTATTGACCACCTCGGTCTGACCATCTGTCTGGGGATGATATGCAGTGGAAAACTTGAGGTGAGTACCCAACATATGCCACAGTGTCTTCCAAAAATAACTGGTGAATCTAACATCACGGTCAGACACTATGGTACGGGGCAACCCGAACTTGCACACCACATGAGTAAGGAACATGCGGGCTACCCTTTAAGCATCCGAAGTCTTGGAGCAGGGAATAAAAAGGGCCATCTTCGAGAATCGGTCAACAACCACATAGACCGAATCATGCTTCCTGGAGATACGTGGCAATGCCAAAACAAAGTCCATGCTAACATCATGCCACGGAGCATCAGCACGGGAAGAGGTGTATAAAGGCCCAAGCTTTGCTTCTTCATCTTGGCCGTAGCACATGTACGGCACTGGGCCACAATATGAGCAACATCTCTCTTCAAGCTCGGCCAATGAAATCTGTGCTCAACAGCCTCAATAGTCTTATTCCGACCAAAGTGGCCAGCTAGACCTCCCGCATGTAGCTCCCAGACTAAGAAGTCTCGAACCGGAGTTCGGGGAACACAAAGTCTGCCTCCTCGAAAGAGGTAACCCTCCTGAAGCACATAATCATCAAGATCTCTCGAGGGTCCGGCCTGGAGAGTGGTATAAATCTGACCGAAGTCAGGACAGTCGACATAGGCCTCTCTCATCTTCTCTAACCCTATGACCTCGACACTCATAGTGGTAAGCAAACACGTTCGTCGACTCAAGGTATCGGCCACCTTGTTCTCCACTCCAGCCTTATGTTTTAGCACAAATGTGAACTGCAGGAGATACTCAACCCAACGGCTGTGACGCGCATTAAGCTTCTTTTGGGAATGGAGGTACATCAAAGCCTCATGATCGGAGTATAAGACAAACTCCTGATGTAACTCCAATGCCTAAGGGCCTGAACAACTGCATAGAATTCCTTATCATAAGTGGAGTATCACAATTTCGCGTCATTCAGCTTCTCACTGAAATATGCGACCGAGTGGGTCTCCTGACTCAACACTCCTCCTATCCCAACACCCGACGCATCACAAGAGACCTCAAACACCTTCGAGAAATCTGGCAATCGAAGGATATGTGTCTGGGTCATGCGCTCCTTGATGTCCTTGAAGGCAGCAGCTGCGGCCTTCGTCCATACAAATGTGCCCTTCCGAATACAGTCCGTGATCGGGGCAGTGACGGAGATAAATCCGCGGATGACGCAACGATAGAATGTCGCAAGGCCATGGAAGCTGCGAACATCATGGACCGTACGGGGTTCCGGCCACTCAACAATGGCCCGGACCTTCTCCGGATCGGCGGAGACCCCAGTACTAGACACAATAAAACCCAAGAAGGTAAGCTGAGGTGTCATGAAGGCACACTTCTGTGGGTTCGCAACAACTACTCTCACCTCAAAAGTAGACAGACCTGCCATAGAGGGTCCAAGTGGTCCCCTTTAGTGTGACTATATATAAAGATATCATCAAAATACACAACCACAAAGACTCCAATGAAAGGTCGAAGGACCTGAGTCATGAGTCGCATGAAGGTGCTAGGGGCATTGGTCAACCCAAAGGGCATAACCAACCACTCATATAGACCATCCTTGGTCTTAAATGCGATCTTCCACTCATCACCTGGCCTAATCCTCACCTGGTGGTAGCCACTCTTAAGATCAATCTTTGAGAAAATAGTGGCACCGGCCATCATGTCTAGCATATCATCTAGGCGGGGAATATGGAACCTATACTTCATGGTGATTTTGTTGATGACACGACTATCAATGCACATTCTCCACGTGCCATCCTTCTTCGGGGCGAGTAATGCGGGAACATCACATGGACTCATGCTATCCCGAACAGACCCTCTCTGCATCAACTCATCGACCTGCCGTTTTAGCTCGGCATGTTCCGTGGGACTCATGCGATAATGAGGAAGATTGGGCAATGAAGAGCCCGGAATCAGGTCGATAGCATGCTGAATATCCCGCATGGGTGGGAGTCCCTCGGGAAGCTCCTCGGGGAAAATATCAGCGAACTCCTGCAGAATAGGAATGACATTGGGTGGGAGTTCACCCTCGGAGTTCAGCTCCACCTCTCGGACCGTAATAGCAAATACAGGGCAGCCCCGACTAGCCTCCCGCTCCATTTCCCGGGAGCTAATCATCATCAACCTCCTAGTCGAGGGCTCGCCTGGGCCAGATGTAACGGTCATAGCCCGAGCTGGGGATGGGGTACTGGGCCAGGGGACGGAAGGCTCCGGAGTACTAGGGCCAGTATGACCCCTAACTGATGGGCTCTTGGGCTGATGGGGGTGGAGAGTAATCCGTTGGCCAGCATGGTCGAAGGTATAGGTGTTCGACCGGCCATGGAGTGTGGCATCCCGATCGAATAACCACGGCCTATAAAGAATAATGCTGCCCACCTCCATGGGGAGGACATCACACCAGATATCGTCACGGTAGGCACGGAACTACAGTGGGACCAGACACCGCAGCTAGATCGAAATGGAGGTGGAATCCACCCATGATACTCGATAGGGGCAAGGATGATCCACAGGTGTAAGACCAAGACTGGAGACAGTGCCCGTGGAGATTGCATTGATGCAACTCCCACTATCGATGATCACCTTACAAACTTGCTTGCCTAGCCTACAGAATGTATGAAAGATAGTGATCCGTCGCCAATCATCACTGGCCTGTGGCTGGGTGAGAATACACCTGACGACCCCCAAGTGGGTATCGTCCGGATGCTAGGCATCCAAGCCATTACCTTCGGCCTCATAGTACTCGTCAGCTAGCTCCGGATTTACTTCATAGCTGACTAACTCGAGGTCCGTAGGGGTGGTATCCTCGGCCTGTGTGTCGCCAATGACAAGAGACTGGCTGGTGGGACACTGGTTGGCAAAATGGCCAAACCCATTGCAGCGATAACACTACTGCCGTGATCCACTAGGCTCCCCAATCATGGGTCCTTTCCCCTTATCCTCCTGATGGATAGTAGGTGAAGGCAACAAAGGACGGGCAGGAGGTGCGGGTGCCGGTGGACGGGCTGTGGGTGTCGTAAGATGTTGGGGACGAGGAAGGTCCCTCGGGGGTGGAGGGCGAGGCCTAGGAGAGAAAGGCTTGGGATGAGTGGGCTTCTGAGGTCGGGCCATGGGGGCCCTCGGATATGTTCCAGAAGAGCCACGGGGCTCGACACTACGAAGGGGAAAGGAGCCCAACCGATGGGGAGACTCGAACTCGGCCTCGAATTGCTCCAATTCGAGAGCAACTTGATACGCTTGTTCCAAAGTGGTCGCATTGCGGCGAAAAAGTTCGTATTGATAGTTTGGCCGCAGACCTCTCCGAAAGCGTGATATGGTCATGGTGCTCTCTTCCGTAACTCCACACCGTAAATAATACTCATCAAACTCGGTGGTGTACTCGGTCACGGATCGGTTCCCTTGGGAGAGACTTTGCCATTTGTCTATGAGACGTTGGTGATATGAGGCAGGAAGGTACTTCTCCCTCAATTTCATTTTCATGTCATCCCAAGTGCCGATCGGGGGTTGACGTCGCTGATTTAGTAAGCTCTCCACATTGGTCCAATAAGTTTGGGCCTGCCCATGCAGCTTCATCTTCGCGTATCGAACTCTCCGCTGGTCCGTCATCTCAAACCACTCGAAGTACCGGTCCATGCCAGCCTCCCAATCTAAATACACCTTCGGGTCCAAGGACCCGCTAAAGAGGGGAGGGTCCACATGCACGCTCTGAAGAACGCGGTCATCATCATCGTCATCACGATTCCGTCGTTGGTTACGACGACCATTTCCCCCTTGCTCATTATCAGATGCATAGTCAAACACCTCATGCACCTGTTGCCTCCCAACATCTACCACCTGAGCTCTTGGCGCAGCAGGTTGCTGAGCCGGCTCCTGTTGACCATTGGTCGGCGCGGGTTGTGCCACCGCTGGGGCCCTCTCGAGGATGGCAATCCTCCCTACAAGACCCTGGATGGATTGGTCCGAAGTTTCAGCCCGATCCTCGAGGGCTTTCATCCTCCCTTCTAGACGAGTTCCTACGCCATCTAGACGCGTACTAAGGCCATCCATACGCGTATCGAGACGATCCATGAGGACTCGGAACATCTCGGCCGTCGAAGGCTCATCGGAGCTACGGGCTCGGGAATCCGCCATAGGTGGTGGTGGAGAGTATTGGGTGCCTCGACGGGTGGGCATGCAAAGAAACACAGACTAGGAGACACATACTAATGCAAACACCGACTAATGCACCTAGACCTAAACCAATACTCGGTACGTGGCGGAGTTAATCGATCCGAAGATCACTCCCGCAAGTGTGCGGCCTTCCCGATAGGCGTAGCCTAACGTTCGGACAACACCTTTTAATATACCAGATTATCGGGATGAAATGTAATTTTAAAACACTATTTTTTTATTGTTTTAAAAATAATGATGATCCTAGACTCGACCTAGACCATGATGCATGCAAGACTTATGCAATGACTACCCTAGACTCGACTCGCTCTGATACCAAACTGATGCGGGACGGACACGGGGACCGTCTCTAAGTGATATGGACCTCGGACTCTAAATGCACACACGACCAGTAACATACGAGCATGGGAGACACTAGGCCTGACACTAAGAGCTTACTCGTCGTCCCAAGCGAGGGAAACATGGATCGTGCACGGTTGAGGAACCGGCAAAGTTAAGGGTAGTCTGACTCACTTCCGTGCTTGGATCGAGTCACGGGACGGTCACTCTCTCGCTCATAGAGGTGACATGGACTCACGGGATAAAATCCTACGCTCTCACAGCGGCATACGACCATATACTAAACTAGCAAATGAACGCCAAGGAGTTAAGACCGTTACCTCCACGCTCCCGGCGTGGAGAAGACAACCCCGGCCAAATCCGTACTCCCAGTTAAACAAGTTTCACAGCGGTACAATGGTTTTGACCCACTCCACGCAAGGAGGTAACAGGTCACATGTGGGGCCCGGGAGTCATGCGAATTGGGTTGACGGGCAGCATCTTGATGTCGTCCATCGGTGCCGAACTCCGCATTTTCGTGATGTCCGGACGGCGCGATCTACGGGTTCACGGGGCCCACGGACCGCTCTATCCTCAGGGTCTGATGGGGTGGGTCCCGCTGTGATGGAGACCCCTGGTGGCGCGTCTCCCTGGATGTCGGTCGGGCGGGAACGCCGGTCAGAGGCCGATCGACTCCGATCTCCAAGCTTTGGAGTTGCTGCCCACGGATCTGCAGGTTCTGTTTTCAGGCGCATGACCCGGCGAGATCTGCTACTGTGATCACTCCCGACGTCGGATCGACGGACAAGGGGTATCGTTGGAAAGCTCTCTCGAAGTCCTTCGACCCTATGGGACTCAAAAAAATTCACCGGACCTGTGCTTCTGATGGGCGATTTTAGAACCGGTCTATTCTCAGTTTCAAATCTGACTGGGCAGAAACTGAGTTTCCTGAGAGTTGGCATTGACCGCCGGGTAGACCTCAGATTCAGATCTCAAGCCCTTCATGAAAGTTTTAGAGGAGCGAAAGAGGAAAATGGAAATAATTCTTATGACTGATTTGGTGGAGGTTTCGGTAGGGAAACCTATTTTATACTGGTCAGTGGTCGGATCTGGACAGGGGCAGACAGAATTGAATGGGATCTGAAAGTGACTTTTAGAAAATAGGTGGATGCCTTTTGAAATTCCACTGAAATTCGTGGGTGGAGGGGATGTTGGACAGAACCTCCAGTAAAATTGGGGGCTCCAGGAAAAATCAAAAGTGGGTCGAAGATGGGAAGATCAGGGTTGCTGTCACAGTAGACAGAAACCTGACAGATCTGGAAGGAAAAGATGGACGAAAATGGAAAAAATGGAAATTGGAAACTAGAGGCCAAACCAAATTTTCTGGAATGTGGGTTGGATCTCTAGAACTCACCCTGAAAATTTGGCACACAGAAGATCTCGGATTTGAGAGTTAAAATTCGTGGAAGGGCTATTGTTGGATGAAGACAAAACTCCGATAAGGTGGCGGTGGCAGTGCGACGGCGGCTCGATGGCGGCGGCGGCGATAGATCTGAGCTTCCCACTCAGAAGAGGCTTGAATAAGAGGCTTCACACCTCTGGAGGCAGCCTTCACAGCTGCAAGAAGGGGGAGGAGAGAGGAGGGGTGCGCACCAAGCTTGGAGGCTCCAACAAAATTTCTAATTTTTTTGGCATTTTTTCTAATCAAATGAAAATACAAGGAATATATATGAAATACAAAAAGACTTCAACTATCCCTAGATCTAGGGTTGGGGAGGGGTAAATGAGGGAGTTCAATTTTATTTCTCCCATGTGATTTGGAATCAAATAAAATAAAAATTCAAATCCTATTAAACTATATTAAAAAGGGGGCGCCCCCTTGACTTCATGGCCATCTTCTTGGACTTTTTTTCTCATTTGTCCCCCCCCCCTTGGTCCACTCTTCTAGAAGCCCACTATTGGAAGGTTGACTGACCCCACATGGGCCCTAGAGATGAGGTGGACTAATGGGGAAGAGGTAGGGGGGCCCGCGGGACCCGGATGGTCCCATTTTACACATAAACCCTTATTACAATCCGAATTACAATCCGAAGTGAAACCAATAAACACACATGACACACAAATAAACTCCCAATAAATACTATAAATATCGAGACTCAAGGGGGAGTCTCCAAACTGTCTCTGAGCCAGATGGAAGCCGCTGTAGCTCGGGTGGTGCTCCGTGTACGGTACCGGTGGCTCGCCGAGTCGTGCCGCTCGTGTGCTCTGGTGTCCGCACCAGGTTACCTATCCTCTGTGTTCATCAAGCTGCTCCTGGAGAGCGTCTACACCATCCACGCTAGTGTTCGGGACCTGGGTTCTTCTCCGTGGCCATCCTCCTAGCTAGCTAGCAGTGGCTGCCACACTGTGATGTGCTCTGTGATTCTTACTCTCCTCTTTGTCCTCCTTATTGTGAGCTCTTTGTATCTATGTTGTTCTTCTTCCCTTATGAGGCCATGCTTGTGTCATCATCTTCTTTGTTGTAGGAGTGATAGGAAACCGGAACGTGATTGTGATGAGAGGCGACATAATGATTCATCATCAGTGGTATGTTCACGCTTGCCCGTCAATATTTACATTTGATGCATACGTCTTTTATAGCTTGACCATGGATGATCCTCCCACCCCCAACTAAAACTGCAGGCTCCACCCCTGGATTCTAACAGGCATGTGGAGGAAGGAAGCCATCATTTTGTCCTTGGATAGTTTGATGGGCTCACATTGTGTGGTATATTTGTATTTGGCCCCATTGTTGTATCATGGCTTTGTATACCCGGTAGCCTATGAAGTTCACTTGCATAGTTGCCATTCTATTAGCAACACCGATAGCATCAGTAAATACAAGCATGGGAATTTTGTTTCATATATTCTGAGAGATAAAAAGGAAGATTGGAGATATGAGTAAAGTTGGAAAAGGAAACCAGAAGTGTTTCTATGCTAGCTGAGAGAAACCAAAAGTGCTTTTGTGCTAGTGAGATAAAGGATCACTTTAATTGCAGCAACTACTTATATTAATGCCTAGCATACGTAGTGTAGCATAATGCATAGGGTGTAGCAATAAAGTCTGCTCAAATCAGTCCAGCAATTTCTAAAAGATAAGAATCTGTCATGTTGTTTTATCTTAGTTTGTTTCACTAGGTCATGCCATCCTTAAGAAAATTCTATGAAGAGCAGATGAGGGAGAAGGAAGCTTTGCAACCAGGAGTGGGACCAAGTTAGATGTGGATATATATATTTTAATTTCTTTGCTAAAAAGCTTACTTTTTTTCAGATATTGTTATTTATCAACTGTAGTGTTCTCAGTTGAAAATTGAAGGGGATAGGATAGCACCATAGGTTGCCTCCACATGGACTCCACCGGGCACCCACTAAGTTCTCTAGTAGTTACCAACAGAAAGTGTCTCCAATCAAGATCTCTAAATATCTTTGAGCATGTAAGCTATGTGCATTATTGCCCTTCAAGCTATGGAATGCTTTTAGATCAGCCAGCCAGGTAGATTTCAGAAGCAACCATAGGCAAGTCATCACCATGAATCACAAGATGAATGTGTATAATCATAGTTATGTTTTTAAGTCAGTGCATGTCTAAAGAGGTTACTAATATCCCAACTAAAATATGGGGGGAGGGGGAAAATTTTCCCATTATCAATTTTTATCTTCATTGTTTACATTGTTAGCACGCAATTCTTCAAATGTAACCCTTGAAAACTTACGAGGGAATCCTTCATATGGGTACCCTCTACCACTGAGTAGAAGCCAGATATAAATTCTTCCCTTTTTTCCTTAGCTCATGAGAGCCCTAATGAAGTAGGTGCTCATAAAAAAAGTGTCTGCACCATCAACATTGCTCTCCATGCCCTCCAACTGAGCACGTCTCCACTTTCATAGACACTTGGGTGCCACTCCATCCATTAAAAACTGTAGGTGATTTAACAAAAGCTAATGTAGCTCATCTGACATGGGGGCAGTCTTGTTTGTTGCCTTTGGAGTTTGCTAGGGAAGATAAAGGAATCTCATACGGCATGCTCATCTTCTTGATGAGGTGGCTGTCTGTCACTGAGAAAGTTAGGAGAAGGGTGTCTGTCACAAACATCAAAGAGATGGACCTTCTCTATTTTCACCTGGTGCTCTTGGATGTTCTTATAAATCAACCAGTTGACCAAAATCAAAATAGAGAAATCAATTTACCATTCTGCTGAGAAAATGTGATTATTTTACATAAAATCAAAGCTTTGAATGTAGTGAAGTGGAAATGGAGTAGAACATTTCCATATACAAAAAGCAGTCCTGAAAGGGCAGTTGCAGGAAAAATGGGTTTCTAACATATAGAAGTTATGGCCAGAAGCAGCCATGTTTGCAAGCTCAAACTACTTGTGAATGGCAAAAAACAATAAGCAAGAAACTGTATGGCAAATATGCTTCCTCTAACATGCCTCTCTACTCCTCTGAGAAGGCTCATCTTTTGCAAATCATTAGCCTACTTGGTGATTCAGACAAAGCAAATTGATGTACCAACAATTTAAATTGGTCGAGCCTTAGACAGTTGCAAAAGAACATGATGATGTAGTCTTCTCTTTCTTGCTAATTGTTAACAATTTGAAATACTCAATTTGATGAATGATGCATTTTGTTGCCTTTTATATCCAATTTATTCTTGAACTAATGAGATCAGGGTCTAATGTAATTACTTGGGAGAAAAGGGATCAGGGTATAGCTAAAAGGAACACTGCAAAGTTCACCTTTTCCCCTTGAAGATGAGCTTGACCAGATCCCATAATTTGGGTACAGAAAGTCACAACAATCACTATGTGGTAGCAATTATTCATTGTTGGCCTTGCACCGTTTGAACTAGACATCCAAGCCATTATTTTGAAAAGCCTAACCTAACTACTCTCTATTATATATGGCTCCGCTACTGAACTCATGTTTTTCTTTACTTGCACCATGGGACATAGTATAATCAGCATGTTTTTATGCTAATCAACATGTTTAAATTCATGATGGCTGATATAAAATTGGCTTCAATCCATGTTGGCATGTCTCCTAGGTTTTGTTGGGCAATTTTTTCATAGATTTATTGTAGCTCCCCTAATCTTATTGCTTAGTTCTTTTATCCTTACTACCTCTTGTTGATAACTGATTATTTACTGTCATCAAAATAGGCAAGACTTATAGGATTCGTGTACACAATGCAGGTGTTTCTACCAGTTTGAACTTCAGAATTCAAAACCATAACATGTTGCTTGTGGAGACTGAAGGATCATACACTGTGCAACATAACTACACCAACTTGGATATACATGTGGGCCAATCATACTCTTTCTCTGTCCCCATGGATCAGAATGCTATTAGTGATTATTATATTGTAGCCCGTGCATGGTTTGTGAACAAGTCATTGTGGCAGAAAGTTACAGGTGTCGCCATACTACACTACTCAAATTCCAAAGGCAAAGCATCTAGTGCACTCCCTGATCCTCCTAGTCATTTGTATGACAACATTTTCGATGAATCAGGCAAGATCCATTAGGTATGTGGGACAAATTCCTTTGCTGGTGTACTAGAAATACCTTTTTAATCTCTATGATCCACCAGGCCACTTACTGGACCACCTCAGGTTGGGTCATCTGTAATTAATGGTACATACAAGGGATTCATGGAAATCATCTTTCAGAACAATGACACCACAGTCCAGAGTTACAACATGGATGGATATGCATTTTTTGTTGTTGGGTAATTAATGTTACCATGATTTTCACTTAGTGCATTTCCCACCAGCATTTGTGTACCATATATTCAACAAATTACCTAATGTTATGACCTTTTTAACAAATGCTTATCCTTTTATTTCCATTCAGTGAAGCATGTTTCTTTGTATGAAGATATGGTTCATGAAGCAAGGGGACATTTATTTGTTGGATATATTTGAAACAAATATGTGTTGTCTTGTATAATGATATCTTTGGGTTGTGCTTTTGTTGACCAGTAATCTGGTAGTAGGTTGATACTTCATGAAGTTAATGTTGTAGTCTTAATAAGATATAAGCTCATTTGTATACGCATGTACTTTTCTTTGGTTCAAATATAGATTATTCTTAGTTCTTTGAATTATGGGTACGGTGGTCTTATGACATGTTTTTTTAACTTTGCTTGTCTTATGGATGGCACTATTATAGGTGATGAGAGCATAGATATTAATATAATTTTTTTAAAAAAAATATAACTTGGTCACTTCTTTTTAAATACGGTAGAGTCATTCATGTAATTTTCACCATGAAACTAAAGGAACTAGCATTCTCCAATTTCTTGTTTCTGTGTGACATAATATTACTCGCTTGGATAACTTTGCATTTAATGTGAAGGGATCTTTACATGGCTTCTATCCATTTACAGAAAGCATGTGTTAGAGTGCCCAGGGATATTGTTTGGTGGACATAAAATGGAAAGGGGTTCCCATTATTAAGGATATTTAACAAGGAGTAATGACTAATGCGATTGGCGCAAAATCAAACCATCAAAAAAATGCTGCTTGAGAGGGAACTCCCCAAGCCTCCCTTTGCTTTATTTGAAACTAACTAGTTATTCTCCACCATAGGGAACTCCCCAAATACACCATAATAGCCACTTTGCATGTATATTGTCTCACTTGGCACTTCATCTTTTTTTTAATTGAGTGTTATGATTGACTTGCCAGGAAAAAAAGTCAATAAACAGTTCCTTACGTGGCCATCTTGGAGCATCTCAGTGCGCAGGTAACAGGCGGACATCAATGAGTAAGAAGAGGAACGTGAAAGGTGTCAGCTGGGATGTTTGTCCCCTTGGAAATGGTATGCTTATTTATTTGTATTTTGTGATCTTCTAGGATTTTTAAGACGGTGTTTCCAAATAATTAGGCATTACTGATCCATATAGTGACCGGTGGTATATGTGGTAACGCGAAAGTTCATCGTTTAAAACACGCATATCAATCTTAAAAAATTCTAACTCGCACTAGATGAAAGAGAGACGTAATATGGTGGTGAGAAGGGTCGAATCCACAGGGAAGAAGAGATTTTTAAAGTTAAAAATCTTGTAACCTTTTAGAAAAACACTTGTGATTTTATTTTACTTAAAGAAAATAGTGAAATGAAGAATAAACCAAACACTTAATTAAAAACACCTATGATTATGCGCCTATGCTATAGAAATTAATTGCATGAAGTGAAAAGAAGAGATAGAAGAAGGGGGTAGAGATGGAAGAAGATCAAGAACTAGATCAAGAGAACAACTTTCATTAACTTAAAAGAAAGAGTACATGAAATGTGAAACAAGTTTACACTAATGACACAATGAGATTACAATGAAGTGAAATAAAACTAAAGCAATAACAAAAAGAGAAGCATAAGGTGTGAAGATGGTAGTAGCAATGGTGATGACGCCGTTGTCTCCTCCTCGTCGAGCCTTGGAGAGGATCGCTCCGCCTTGAAAGAGATCACCGTGGAAAGAGGAGGATGAAGAAGCCGTCGCCGTCCACGTCACGAGCCTTGGAACGTCGCCCGTCTTGATGTGTACGCCGCCATGAAAGGGGAGTTGTGGAGGATAAACTTTGGAGAGAAATATAGAGAGAAATGTGGAAGGGTTTGTGTGGAGATGAAGAAAGAAGAATATGAGAGAGTAAAACAGTGAGAAAATAAATATAACTCGTAAACGAAGAAGAACGGAAGGAAGTGATAGAATAAGAAAATCTAGATCTACATAAGAGGAAGAACTTTGATGAAGAACTCAAAGAGAAAAGAAGAGTGGAAGAGCTTCAAAACGGAGGAAGAACAGAGTGTAGTGCCTCGGATGAACAGTCAAATCACAGGACAGCGAGTTGACAAACGGAAAATAACTTCCAAACCAGAACGAATTAGAGGATGATGTGGAAGATAAAGTTGTAGAACACTTAAAAAAAAAGAACTTTCATGAAGATAGTAAGAGAAGAAAATGACTAGAAGGGGGAGAAATAAGGAGAATAACAGAGAGAAATATTAATTCGCAGATGAACATGACAGCATAGTGCAAAATATGAAATACCTTGCAAATTAGGAGGAATTAGAAGATGATGTAGAGAAAGAAGTTGTAGAGGATGTAAAAACAAAGAACTTTCATGAAGACAGTAAGAGGAGAAGAGGGACGGAAGAGGGCGAACTCGGTGAACTAAAAGATGTGAGAGGGAGAGAAAAATGACAAAAGAAGAACCCCCTTTCTCCTCCTTGTCATGGGCTATTTATAGGGAAAGTTGGGTAGATGAAGGGTGGAGATTGTATCAAAAGGAGATGGATGGCTGAGATTTAAGTGGAATATGATGCATGGGGAAGAGGAAAAGTAGGTGGGCACCCCCTTTCTTGGACTTTGGGCACCCCCTTTCCCAAGGCTCATCATGTCTCTCCTTTATTTCAAACTTTGAATTCAATTTTCCCTCCAACCGAAATATGTGTTTCTTTTCCTCAATTTCAAACTTTTGAAATTTCTTTTCCCTCCAATCAAAATATGTGCTTTTTACTTGGTCAAAGTAGTGGTGACAGTTTTACCCTCGGCTTCTTTTGTAATTACCTTCGGTGTCCTACACACATAATTACACTTTAGTCCATAAAAATTACCACAATGTGCACATAAATCTCAAATGCTCATGATTATGCAATGGGGAATTAATTCTCATGACCCTTAACTTTAATTTATTATTAAATAAGATAATCGAATTAATCAATTTACGTGAAAGCTCCAATTTAAATGCGGAGTTGAGGTTAACTATGAAATATGCATAATTGCCTAATTATATGCACATAAAATGGTGTACATGCAATGAATTATCATAACAAATGGACACTTATCACACCCCCCAACTTACCCATTGCTAGTCCCTTAGTAATGCCAATAAATTGAAATTTAGGACTAACAAGAGTTTGTAAAACTCATGCTCTCATATTCAATTCTCCTTTCATAGAATCAACCAAAGATTAGGAATCTGGAATCATTAATGCACACTACCCTTATGCAGGAACTTAATAGTACATGATTAAGAATTCAAATCAAAGCTCAATAGAACTTGTGCATGTATAACTATCAAATCCACAGCTTAGATAATTGTATCCCCCATTCGCTATTCTAAGCAAATGTCTTTCAACCCTGCACCTCTTAGAGTAGAGCATTAAGTATATTAACTTTTTGTCTGCGTTATTGCTTTGTCCCTTGGGGATCTTTTATACCACACATGATGCTACACTACCCTTCACTGTTTAACGTGAACCTCGACTCTTGTCTTAGGAGAAGCAGGCCCAGTTTTACAGATCCAGGTTCCCTTTTTCGTTTTACGCGAACCTCAACACGTCTTAGGTGAAGTAGGCCCGATTACTAAGACTAGGGGTATTTTTCATGATATTTTTTTTCTTTTTTTTCCATAGTGACATTGTACTTATTTGATAGATAATTTGGCAGAAAGCTTTGTATAAAGATCTCTTTTCTTAAGAAGTGCAGAATATCAGACAATATACCTAAAATAGCAGAGGGCTTGTCTTGCTTGTTTCATTAGTGTGTAATATAAATATTTTTTTTTAAGTGCACATGAACTTTAAAGGGATTCTTATATCAGTTTTCCACGGCTAGATTGACTAAATTTTCCATCATCCTTCTCCCTATCTTTTTCTATTCCAGAATTACTTTTAATTTAAGCATGAATCATGAAACTCAAAATGGGGTTTACATCTTTCTACTTTCATGCAACGATGACATGCAAGAGAGCACTCCTATAAGGTTGTACTATATGCATCATGAAAATTTCTCTCCCCCCAACTTGAATGACATTGTCCTCAATGGCATGTAGAATTGAAAGCAAAAGAACAATGTATCAATAAATACTTCTGAGTAGGAAAGAGACAACTGGATATGCGGGACGAAACCTCCATCAATGTCATAGGCGGCGATGACTTCCTCTCCTGGACCTTAACCTGACTACTAAAACACACTCAAACAAAAATGTCAAAACAACAAAAATTGTGGGTTGCCTCCCAAAAGCGCTAAGTTTTCCGTCTTCAGCCAGACGCATGAGAGCTCACGAAGATTTTATTCCAGACCACTTAGGACAATGGATTCTTTTTGCAACTGATCATTTTCCAAATAAGATTTCAATCTTTGACCGTTGATAGTAAAAATTTGACCATTTTTAGGATTCAAAATTTTGACGGCACCGTGGTCAAAAGCTTTGACAACTACAAACGGTCCATCCCATCTAGACTTGAGCTTTCTAGGGAACACGCGCAGCCTAGAGTTAAAAAGCCATACTTTCTGATTTGGCTGAAACGTTTTCCTTTGAATATGCTTATCATGGAATGCTTTCATTTTGGCTTTATAGATTTTTAAATTTTCATAAGCTTCATTTCTTAGTTCCTCCAATTCATTGAGTTGTAGAGCTTTTTGAGCCCCGGCTTGAATGAGATCAAAGTTGACTTGTTTGATGATCCAATATGCTCTATGTTCAAGTCTTATTTGCTTATTTGTTAAAACCTTACACATACGACTTATATCTTTTAATAATTTGCATGTATTTCCGTATATGCATAAATAAGGTTCTTAAGACTATCATAATTTTTCCCTCTAAGGTTCTATACCTCATTGATTTGGTGTGGCTAGTTCGCACATACATTGAGATCTTAGTAATCTTCCATTTAGAGATTTTATTGCCCATAAGTTCTTTAACTTTTATTAGTCCTTGTCCTAAGTATCAGAGGCAGGTTCGATCTGAGCAACCCCTTAGGAATATCACTTGACCAAGTATTTATTTGAATAAACTTTAATCATTAAACATTATATACTTATGTATATATTTTATTCCTATTCCAAAATTACCGGGCGTTACACCCTCCCCCACTTAAAAGAATTTGGTCCCCAAATTCACATCACCTTTCATTCCTAATAGAGAACTTATTATGAGCTTATACAGAAGAAATCTTAAGGATGGAAAGAGAAAGAGCTAGCTTATGATTTCGGGTGAGGGGTACCTTCCGCAACCTTCCCTTTGGCAAGTTTGGTTAAATCTTGAACTCCTCTCGGAGGCTTCTTGGGGCATTCCGCTATCTTGTGATCTAACTTCCCGCAACGCAGACATGCTCCCGAACTCCACCAACACTCCTTCATTTTGTGACCATATCTTCCACAAGATTTACACTTATCTTGCGGGCGATCCGCCGAAGTTTCCCTCTTATTACACTTATTACACTTCTTACATTTCTGGCATTTCTTACACCTTTGTGAAATATCTTCCTCATTTATTCTTTTCTTGGTAACGGCGAAACTTTCGGAGTTATTTGTTTGATCTTTCCCTTCAACTCTTTCTTTTTCTTCCACTACTTTCTCTAGTTCTTGAACTCTCCTGACAAGGCTCGCGTAAACTTGGACATCCACCAAGATCATTTCATGAACAAGGCTCGGCTTAGAGGCTTCCATTTTATCTAGGTTCCTGCAAGGATGAGTGGAGGGATAATTTATTGACTCAAGATTTAGTGTTAATGAAATGTAAATACTTTATCTTTCTTTTATAACTTTAACCCCAAGTTCTACCCATCTCTCACGGAATTCCTATAGGACGACTGACAAGGATACTCAACCTATAACCTGGTTTCAACAACCTAAGGATTTTGGAAAGTTGAATCCAAATATGACCGACAGGGATACCGGACCTATCACGGAAACTTAACGATTGCGACAACCAAGGCTATGATATGACTAACAAGGATATCTAACCTATCACTGAAACCTGATAACTTGAGGATGTAAAAGCTGAAGCTCTAATATGGTTGATAAGGATGACCTATCCTTGGGACTTAATAACCAGAGAATATAACAACTGGAGGATAGGAAAGCCAAAGCTCCGATATGGCTTAATAACTGGAGGATATGACAACTGGAGGATAGGAAAGCCGAAGCTCTGATAGGATCCATAAACAACCTAAGAACTGGAGGATATGAAAGCCGAGGCTCTGATACCACCTCTGTCACGCCCCGGGCCGATAGCAGCGGAACGTGTTGTTTGCTCGGAACGTGGCAGTTAAACAGTCGTGAATGATCAAGAGCAATCGCATAAGACCAAGATAATTTTGAACAACAATAGAATTTATATTTCTATTATAAATCTCTTACAAGAACTTGTTTTCTAACTTGGAGACTTCAACATAATGGAAAAGAAGATAACGACATACTAACAGACTTAGACAAGATAACTGAATAAGAGACGCCAATCTGACTTAGCTAGACAACAGTATCTAGACTCAATAAAAATAAAAGACTCGGGTTCACTAGTTTCCGAAGCTCGCTTGCACACTTGTCCCGCCCGTGTGAGTCTCGGTCTTGCTAGCCACCTGATTACCTGAAAATGTTGGAATAAAACGGAGTGAGCGAACGCTCAGTAGGAAATTATATCTCAAGAACTAGCAATGGGTTTAAGTAATTACAAATTTTCACATGTTTATGCAATAGGGCTATGCATGTATAAATAACTGAGCAAGTGAAATAAACTGATCAATAGAATAACACGTCGTGTAAAACATCCAAGCGAGTATTAATCAAGAAGTATTCATGAGAGACTTTATAGATTATTGGCTATTTCACGCAAGTACATTGCCCGTGTCGGGCCACGCTAGTAAAGTCACGCAAGTCAAGTCACGCACGCAAGAAAAGAGAGATCGTGGAATGCCAAAGATCAAGATAAAGAGTACTCCGGTGCAATGCTAGACACCGTTATCATTAAAACTCCCATGGGCACTAGTACTTTCGGGCGCTCCTCCCAGGACCAGATCGGGCCCTATATGCACAGCATTCACGATAGATCTAGACATCCACGATAGTTTATAGCCAATAAGGAGTTCCAAGAACAAGCTTTAATTAGGATGATAAGATAAGATTTTCATGGAATTCAAGGGCAAGACCCTTGAGTAAGGACATACTGGCGATAAAATCCACGCAAAGCATAGTAACCATGACGTCGATAAACTGGGTGGAATTGGGTCCCTAACCGGGTACCATGACAATAAGTGCCCATATGTAGATGGTCACTCTTGGTATATAGAATTGAGACCCACACAAAAAAATAGCATGTTAATAACATGATGTCCTCATCTCATTAAGAATATTCTCATGATATCCACTTAGCATAACATGAGGGCCGGTACACCATGTTTCTATAGAGTGACATGGCAAAATAATGTAATGGGTTTTATGGTACAACCAGCTCAGTCGGCCTTGAGGGAATCCAAGGCTACGAGGAGTCTTACGGAGGTCTCTATGACTAACTCGCTAGTCCAAAGGAACGGAATGTCCAATGGAGAGCTTGTATGTCAATGAGAATTGAATGTGTAATGTGATAAATCCTCGTAGAAACGTGGGACTATACTCACGGAGTGGAGATATAGTGCCGATATACATATATATACTGAAACCATCGGTTATCAGAAACAGGTAAAAATATTTTTACAGGAAAATAACGACTTAAGTAAAGTCACTACTCAAGTAATTAACGCCTTAGATAAGGGCGTTTATCTATTTTTCCTATTTTGCAGGAATTTCAATAATTCATTATTTCATCAAAAACACGCCGTATGCAGGGTCATTTTATTTAAATTTGACGCCTACTCTGTCAGGCGTCCTTTTATTTATAATATTTTTACATGATATATAATTTCAGGAGTTTATCAAAACGCGCCCTTGGAAGGGGCGTTATAATTAAATTCACGCCCTAGTATGCGGCGTGGGTTCAATAAGAAACGACCTGATTCAGGTCTTGAATTCACAGTTTCCAGGAATTTTTATGAATTTCAGGAGACAAGGTATATAATCATGACAAGAAAAATAGCAGGACTTCACAGGTAAGTTCATGCCTTACATTAGTTTCAGGATTTCATAGATATTTAATTTTTAAACGTGGGTGTTTATTATTTACAGAAAATTACATTAAATTGACGCCTACAGTGCGGGGCGTCAAATCTGTAATTGACGACCTTGGGCAGGTCGTTTATTTAAATTAGCACCCTTGTCATGGGCGTTTCTTTCAAAATATTTCAGAAAACGCTTTAAAACTATAATAAACCATGTACATGCATGCCATGCTAATACATATTTTGGATTACTTTGTTTGGGCTACAGTGTCTTGAGAAAACCTACCTTGAACGGTGAGGAGATGGTTCGCAGATCGGGCAGGAAGAAGAACTTCGTTCTCCAAGAATCCTCACACCACAGTCACCCTGTAGAGGAAGAGGAAAAGAAGGAAGATGAAGATGTTTACTAATCTTCATAACCATAACCGAAGTTAAGAAGAAGATGGAAGAACATTACCTGTTCTTTGACAGCAGCTGCAGAGTTTCCTATAGAATATGAAGGATAGTTAGTAACCTAAGTAAAATAAAAAAAAACAGAGGAAGAGATGAGAAGAACATGATGTTCTTCACGTACCTTTGAAGAATTGAATCGCAAAAATAGCGATCGAGCTTGATTTAGGGGGTATTTATAGGATTTAGGTGAACCTAATAGAGTTAGTGTTTTAATAGAAGTAACACTTCCGATTTAGAGTTATTACTACATTCGAACTCTTTCCCATAGTTATCACTTACCCTGGATAAGTCCCTGGGTCGAACGGAAGACGAATTGAATTAACGACCTAGGTCAGGGCGTCGAATTTAAATTGACGCCTTGTCCAGCGTCGTTTCTTATAAAACGCGCCCATGTGTAGGGCGTTACGTTAACTTGCCATTTATATTTATTTTAGCCGTTTGAGAATTGACGCCTTGATATTTGGGCGTCCTTTCTTTAATTCGCGCCTTCCCTGAGGGCGTGTATGCTTTAAGTAGCGCCTTCTGTCAGGGCGCTTATTAGGTAGCGCCTGTACTAGAGGCGTTATTTCCATTTCACTCTATTATTTGTTCATTCGTATATAATATATACTTTCCTTCTATTTCTAGGTATATATATATATATACATATTTACTGGTTTATGTTATGTACTTATGTATATATATATATATATTTATTTATTTTGCCTATATGGAAGAAGATAATAAAACGTGTTAAAAAGCCCATTAATTGCTTGGGTTGAGTTTGGGCCAAAGGAGCTTAGCATTAACTTAAATGTTTTTAAGGTTAATTGTTAATCCTTTATCAAGGCCTAATAATTTTATTTATAACTAGTTATTTCTATTTGGTCCTTTTTACACAAGTTTACTTTGTTTGGAAGTCTTATTTGCTTATTTGTTAAAACCTTACACATACGACTTATATCTTTTAATAATTTGCATGTATTTCCGTATATGCATAAATAAGGTTCTTAAGACTATCATAATTTTTCCCTCTAAGGTTCTATACCTCATTGATTTGGTGTGGCTAGTTCGCACATACATTGAGATCTTAGTAATCTTCCATTTAGAGATTTTATTGCTCATAAGTTCTTTAACTTTTATTAGTCCTTGTCCTAGGTATCAGAGGCAGGTTCGATCTGAGCAACCCCTTAGGAATATCACTTGACCAAGTATTTATTTGAATAAACTTTAATCATTAAACATTATATACTTATGTATATATTTTATTCCTATTCCAAAATTACCGGGCGTTACACCCTCCCCCACTTAAAAGAATTTGGTCCCCAAATTCACATCACCTTTCATTCCTAATAGAGAACTTATTATGAGCTTATACAGAAGAAATCTTAAGGATGGAAAGAGAAAGAGCTAGCTTATGATTTCGGGTGAGGGGTACCTTCCGCAACCTTCCCTTTGGCAAGTTTGGTTAAATCTTGAACTCCTCTCGGAGGCTTCTTGGGGCATTCCGCTATCTTGTGATCTAACTTCCCGCAACGCAGACATGCTCCCGAACTCCACCAACACTCCTTCATTTTGTGACCATATCTTCCACAAGATTTACACTTATCTTGCGGGCGATCCGCCGAAGTTTCCCTCTTATTACACTTATTACACTTCTTACATTTCTGGCATTTCTTACACCTTTGTGAAATATCTTCCTCATTTATTCTTTTCTTGGTAACGGCGAAACTTTCGGAGTTATTTGTTTGATCTTTCCCTTCAACTCTTTCTTTTTCTTCCACTACTTTCTCTAGTTCTTGAACTCTCCTGACAAGGCTCGCGTAAACTTGGACATCCACCAAGATCATTTCATGAACAAGGCTCAGCTTAGAGGCTTCCATTTTATCTAGGTTCCTGCAAGGATGAGTGGAGGGATAATTTATTGACTCAAGATTTAGTGTTAATGAAATGTAAATACTTTATCTTTCTTTTATAACTTTAACCCCAAGTTCTACCCATCTCTCACGGAATTCCTATAGGATGACTGACAAGGATACTCAACCTATAACCTGGTTTCAACAACCTAAGGATTTTGGAAAGTTGAATCCAAATATGACCGACAGGGATACCGGACCTATCACGGAAACTTAACGATTGCGACAACCAAAGCTATGATATGACTAACAAGAATATCTGACCTATCACTGAAACCTGATAACTTGAGGATGTAAAAGTTGAAGCTCTAATATGGTTGATAAGGATGACCTATCCTTGGGACTTAATAACCAGAGAATATAACAACTGGAGGATAGGAAAGCCAAAGCTCTGATATGCCTTAATAACTGGAGGATATGACAACTGGAGGATAGGAAAGCCGAAGCTCTGATAGGATCCATAAACAACCTAAGAACTGGAGGATATGAAAGCCGAGGCTCTGATACCACCTCTGTCACGCCCCGGGCCGATAGCAGCGGAACGTGTCGTTTGCTCGGAACGTGGCAGTTAAACAGTCGTGAATGATCAAGAGCAATCGCATAAGACCAAGATAATTTTGAACAACAATAGAATTTATATTTCTATTATAAATCTCTTACAAGAACTTGTTTTCCAACTTGGAGACTTCAACATAATGGAAAAGACGATAACGACATACTAACAGACTTAGACAAGATAACTGAATAAGAGACGCCAAGCTGACTTAGCTAGACAACACTATCTAGACTCAAGAAAAATAAAAGACTCGGGTTCACTAGTTTCCGAAGCTCGCTTGCACACTTGTCCCACCCGTGTGAGTCTCGGTCTTGCTAGCCACCTGATTACCTGAAAATGTTGGAATAAAACGGAGTGAGCGAACGCTCAGTAGGAAATTATATCTCAAGAACTAGCAATGGGTTTAAGTAATTACAAGTTTTCACATGTTTATGCAATAGGGCTATGCATGTATAAATAACTGAGCAAGTGAAATAAACTGATCAATAGAATAACACGTCGTGCAAAACATCCAAGCGAGTATTAATCAAGAGGTATTCATGAGAGACTTTATAGATTATTGGCTATTTCACGCAAGTACATTGCTAGTGTCGGGCCACGCTAGTAAAGTCACGCAAGTCAAGTCACGCACGCAAGAAAAGAGAGATCGTGAAATGCCAAAGATCAAGATAAAGAGTACTCCGGTGCAATGCTAGACACCGTTATCATTAAAACTCCCATGGGCACTAGTACTTTCGGGCGCTCCTCCCAGGACCAGATCGGGCCCTATATGCACAGCATTCACGATAGATCTAGACATCCACGATAGTTTATAGCCAATAAGGAGTTCCAAGAATAAGCTTTAATTAGGATGATAAGATAAGATTTTCATGGAATTCAAGGGCAAGACCCTTGAGTAAGGACATACTGGCGATAAAATCCACGCAAAGCATAGTAACCATGACATCGATAAACTGGGTGGAATTGGGTCCCTAACCGGGTACCATGACAATAAGTGCCCATATGTAGATGGTCACTCTTGGTATATAGAATTGAGACCCACACAAAAAAATAGCATGTTAATAACATGATGTCCTCATCTCATTAAGAATATTCTCATGATATCCACTTAGCATAACATGAGGGCCGGTACACCATGTTTCTATAGAGTGACATGGCAAAATAATGTAATGGGTTTTATGGTACAACCAGCTCAGTCGGCCTTGAGGGAATCCAAGGCTACGAGGAGTCTTACGGAGGTCTCTATGACTAACTCGCTAGTCCAAAGGAACGGAATGTCCAATGGAGAGCTTGTATGTCAATGAGAATTGAATGTGTAATGCGATAAATCGTCGTAGAAACGTGGGACTATACTCACGGAGTGGAGATATAGTGCCGATATACATATATATACTGAAACCATCGGTTATCAGAAATAGGTAAAAATATTTTTACAGGAAAATAACGACTTAAGTAAAGTCACTACTCAAGTAATTAACGCCTTAGATAAGGGCGTTTATCTATTTTTTCTATTTTGCAGGAATTTCAATAATTCATTATTTCATCAAAAACACGCCCTGCGCAGGGTCGTTTTATTTAAATTTGACGCCTACTCTGTCAGGCGTCCTTTTATTTACAATATTTTTACATGATATATAATTTCAGGAGTTTATCAAAACGCGCCCTTGGAAGGGGCGTTATAATTAAATTCACGCCCTAGTATGCGGCGTGGGTTCAATAAGAAACGACCTGATTCAGGTCGTGAATTCACAGTTTCCAGGATTTTTTATGAATTTCAGGAGACAAGGTATATAATCATGACAAGAAAAATAGCAGGACTTCACAGGTAAGTTCATGCCTTACATTAGTTTCAGGATTTCATAGATATTTAATTTTTAAATGTGGGTGTTTATTATTTATAGAAAATTGCATTAAATTGACGCCTACAGTGCGGGACGTCAAATCTGTAATTGACGACCTTGGGCAGGTCGTTTATTTAAATTAGCGCCCTTGTCATGGGCGTTTCTTTCAAAATATTTCAGAAAACGCTTTAAAACTATAATAAACCATGTACATGCATGCCATGCTAATACATATTTTGGATTACTTTGTTTGGGCTACAGTGTCTTGAGAAAACCTACCTTGAACGGTGAGGAGATGGTTTGCAGATCGGACAGGAAGAAGAACTTCGTTCTCCAAGAATCCTCACACCACAGTCACCCTGTAGAGGAAGAGGAAAAGAAGGAAGATGAAGATGTTTACTAATCTTCATAACCATAACCGAAGTTAAGAAGAAGATGGAAGAACATTACTTGTTCTTTGACAGCAGCTGCAGAGTTTCCTATAGAATATGAAGGATAGTTAGTAACCTTCGTAAAATAAAAAAAAAAATAGAGGAAGAGATGAGAAGAACATGATGTTCTTCACGTACCTTTGAAGAATTGAATCGCAAAAATAGCGATCGAGCTTGATTTAGGGGGTATTTATAGGATTTAGGTGAACCTAATAGAGTTAGTGTTTTAATAGAAGTAACACTTCCGATTTAGAGTTATTACTACATTCGAACTCTTTCCCATAGTTATCACTTACCCTGGATAAGTCCCTGGGTCGAACGGAAGACGAATTGAATTAACGACCTAGGTCAGGGCGTCGAATTTAAATTGACGCCTTGTCCAGCGTCGTTTCTTATAAAACGCGCCCATGTGTAGGGCGTTACGTTAACTTGCCATTTATATTTATTTTAGCCGTTTGAGAATTGACGCCTTGATATTTGGGCGTCCTTTCTTTAATTCGCGCCTTCCCTGAGGGCGTGTATGCTTTAAGTAGCGCCTTCTGTCAGGGCGCTTATTAGGTAGCGCCTGTACTAGAGGCGTTATTTCCATTTCACTCTATTATTTGTTCATTCGTATATAATATATACTTTCCTTCTATTTCTAGGTATATATATATATATACATATTTACTGGTTTATGTTATGTACTTATGTATATATATATATATATATATATATATATATATTGCCTATATGGAAGAAGATAATAAAACGTGTTAAAAAGCCCATTAATTGCTTGGGTTGAGTTTGGGCCAAAGGAGCTTAGCATTAACTTAAATTTTTTTAAGGTTAATTGTTAATCCTTTATCAAGGCCTAAAAATTTTATTTATAACTAGTTATTTCTATTTGGTCTTTTTTACACAAGTTTACTTTGTTTGGAAGTCTTATTTGCTTATTTGTTAAAACCTTACACATACGACTTATATCTTTTAATAATTTGCATATATTTCCGTATATGCATAAATAAGGTTCTTAAGACTATCATAATTTTTCCCTCTAAGGTTCTATACCTCATTGATTTGGTGTGGCTAGTTCGCACATACATTGAGATCTTAGTAATCTTCCATTTAGAGATTTTATTGCTCATAAGTTCTTTAACTTTTATTAGTCCTTGTCCTAGGTATCAGAGGCAGGTTCGATCTGAGCAACCCCTTAGGAATATCACTTGACCAAGTATTTATTTGAATAAACTTTAATCATTAAACATTATATACTTATGTATATATTTTATTCCTATTCCAAAATTACCGGGCGTTACAGTGTAAGTGGTCGAGCAATGGTGAATAAGTTTTGAATGAATCTGCGGTAGAATCCTGCATAGCCAAGAAAGGAACGGAACTGTTTGACCGAAGAAGGGGGAGGAAGATTAGAAATTACATCAACCTTGGCCTTATCAACCTCTATTCCCTTCTCTGAAACTACATGGCCTAAAACGCTCCCTTCCCTTATCATGAAGTGACTCTTCTCCCAGCTCAACACTAGATTCGACTCAATGCATCTTTTCAATACCTGAGTCAAATTTTCCAAACAATCATCAAATGAATCACCAAACACTGAAAAGTCATCCAGAAAAACTTCCAAGCATTCCCCCACCATTTCAGAGAAAATGGACATCATACACCGCTGGAATGTGGCAGGGGCATTGCAGAGCCCAAAAGGTATTCTTCTGAAAGCAAATGTGCCATAGGGTTACGTGAATGTTGTCTTCTCTTGATCTTCCGGGTAAATAGCAACCTGATTGTACCCGGAATAGCCATCCAAAAAGCAATAGTACTTCTGCCCTACCAATCTCACCAAAATTTGATCTATGAATGGTAGTGGAAAATGATCTTTCTTTGTAACTAAATTTAATTTTCTGTAATCAATGCAGATTCTCCACCATGTTGGTAATCATGTAGGTACTTCATCTCCTTTCTCATTTGTTACAATTGTTAGCCCTGACTTCTTGGGAACAACTTGAGTTGGGCTGACCCACTTACTATCAGAAATGGGATATATGATCCCAGCATCCAACCATTTGACAACTTCTTTCTTTACTACCTCCTTCATACTTGGATTCAGCTGACGCTGCATCTCTCTACTCGGCTTGGCATTTTCCTCTAAGTAAATGTGGTGCATACAAACATCCAGACTAATCCCCTTTAAATCTGTAACAGACCAGCCTATTGCCCCCCTATGCTCCTTAAGAATATTTAAGAGTTGGGATTCTTGAGCAGAAGTGAGATTGGAGGTAATAATGACAGGTAGAGTGTGGTTAGGTCCAAGGTATGCATATTTAAGGGAGTCCGGGAGAGGCTTGAGTTCCAGAGTTGGAGGACGTTCCAATGATGGTAGGATTGGTTCGGATTGAAGTGCAGGAAGTGACTCTATCTTAGACCAGGGTGCAGAAGAGAGAGGAGAATCTTGAATCATACCACCCTCTTCCAGGGTGTTCTTAATGTTATCCAGAATCTCATCCTCAAAGATATCAATGACATTGTATTCCTCTCCTTGATCTGGATATTGAGATGCCTTAAATACATTTAGAGAAACTTTCTCACCTCCAAATGAAATATCCATCATTCCCGTGGCACAGTTGATGTTGGCCTTAGTTGTTGCTAGAAAAGGACGTCCCAAAATAATATGTGTGTGCTTTAGATCCTGGGATGATGTCATATCCAAAATGAGAAAATCTACCGGGAAATAACATTCATGCACTTTAACAATGACATCTTCCAACAAACCCCTTGGTGTTTTAGCCGACCTATCCGCCAATTGAAGGATGATTGAAGTGAGTTTTAACTCCCCCAGATCAAACTGCTCATAGATAAAGGTGGGCAAAAGATTCACGCTAGCACCTAAGTCTAGCAATGCTCGATCAAAAGTGACGTCACCTATATCACATGAGATTAAAGGGGCTCCGGGGTCTTTCAATTTTTTTGGCAGATGATTCATCAAAATAGCACGCACGTCCTCAGACAAGCGGATCTTTTGAGTTACCACCCTTGGCTCCCTCTTTGGAGTACAAAGCTCTTTCAAAAACTTTGCATATGCCGGCACATGCTTGATTGCATCCAAGAGTGGAATATTGATATTCACATGTTTAAACAATTCCACTAATTCTTCCTGTTGCACCGGCAGTTTCTTGTGAGCATTCGGCTTTAGAGCATCGGGAAAAGGGACCTAAGGCACATATTCTTGGGGTCCTTCATCAACTTTCGCCTTTCCTTTATCCAACTTCTTCTCTCCACCCTCCGACTTCTTTTTCTCTTGCACAATCACCAGCTCCTCATCCTCACTATCACTTTCCATGGGGGCATCTTGACCCGAACTACTGCCAACTTCCTTAATCCTATAAGGATTATCTAAAATCTTCCCGCTCCTAAGAGAAGAGATTGCCTTTGCATTCTCAAATTTGGGACCTACAGGAGGGGGCAGCTGAGGTTGATTGGGCTGATTGGGTTGAGGAAGAAAGGGAGCTCTTAGAGGGAAGTCTGGAGGTTGTTGATTGCGGGGGTTGGCCACCGGTTGGCTAGGGAGCTGGCCTACCTCTCTTCTCATGTTATTAGCAGCAAGTTGCCCTATCTGGTTTTCCAACATAGAAATGTATTATGCTTGGGTAAGGATGAGTTGTTGGAGTTGTTCAAACTTGTCATCAAAATTTGGCTGCGGAGGTTGGGAAGGAGGAGGTTGGGAAGGAACTTGAGCTTGAAAATGGTTTGGAGGATACTGATGATACTGGTCCTGAAAATGCTGAGTGGGAGGTTGAGGATACGGGGCCTGAGAATGCTGAAAAGGATGTTGAGAATATTGTTGGAAAGGTGCATTGGATTGAGAGAAATTATGATGAGACTGAGCTTGTTGAAAAGGAGATTGGTAATGTTGGTTGGCTTGAGCTTGAAAGGTTTGTTTTTGAAAAGAGGGATTAGATTGGGTAGATGAACCTTGCTGAGATTTTCAAGAAAAATTCGGGTGGTTCCTCCAGCCTGGATTATAAGTGTTGGAATATGCTGTGGACACCCGAGCAGTTGAGCGGCGCGACACGCCGAGCCACCGGTACCGCACGCGGAGCACGACTCGAGCCACTTCAGCGTCCATCTGGCTCGGAGATAGCCAGGAGACTCCCCCCTGAGTCTCGACATTTATCATATTTGTTTAGACGTTATTTTTGTGTAATGTGTGTGTGTTTCATTTTATTCAGTTTGTAATTTTGATTGTAAGAGGGGTTTATTTGTAAAATGGGACCCCTGGGCCCCACGGGCCCCCCAGACCTCTTCCCATTGATCCACCTCAGCCTAGGGCCCCATGTGGGGTCAGTCAACATTTCAAATGGAGACATCTAGAAGGTTGAATGGTAAATGCCACATGGGTAGACAATTGGACTTCAAAGTCTATGGTAGGCTACCTACCATTCTGCCATGTCCCCCCCTTGGTCAATAGGCTGCCCCCCCCCCTTATATTTTATTTAATTTTTGTGTGTGTGTCACATTCAATCTAGGCCATCCATTCCCCCATCCCTAGATCCAAGGGTGGCTATTGGATTTGATATGTAACCTATAAGTACCTTGTATTTTCTCATTTAGAAGAATTAATGCATTTGAATTGGAAGAAAATCCCCTTGAGCAAGGCCTAGGCCGCCCCTCTCTCCCCTTGAAGCTGTGAAGGATTCCCTCTGGAGGTGCGACTCCTCCCCTTATCATTCCGGTCGCCACCGCCGCCGCCACGAGCCGCCATCGCATCACCGCCGAGATCGCCGGAGTTCTGTCTTCATTCGACCACAGCAGCTTCCACGAAATTCAGCCATCAGCCACGAGCTCAGATCGACTTGAGATTTTGAGGGGATGTTCCAGAGGTGTCAAGCACGTCCCAAAAAATTTTGTTGGTCATAAAGATCCCCTTTGGTATTTTTTCATTTTCATCCAACCTTAATTTCCAGATTTGTCTGCTTGCTGTTTCAATTTTCACCCGCCCTGTGTTTCAAATGTTCGGACCCCCTTCTGATTTTTGTTAGAGCTCCCAATTTTACTGGGAGTTCTGTACATCAAACCCACCGTCCCCAAATTTTCTTGAATTGTTGTGAGGCCATCCCATATTTTTCAAAAATCGATCTCAGAGATAGCTACAGTGCTATCCACCTGTTCCCAGATCCGACCACCATCCAGTAAACAAATCATAACAAATCACAGCCACCTCCAATCAGTCCACACAAAATATCCCCGTTCTCCTTGTTCACAATCCCACAAGTTTGATGAAGAGCTCAGGAGCTGAATCGGCCATCTTCCTCTCGGTCAAAGGCAGTCTTCAGACAACTCACCTGTAGATCTGAGGTTTCGGTTACTGTACAACAGGGATTTGTCAATTCAATAAAGTTCTGATCCGACCAGATCTAGGAGATCTCTATGGGTCTAGATTGAAGCATTTGAAGAGAGCTTTCCAACGATAGCTCATGCGTCCCGATCCGACGTCGGGATTGATCGCAGCGGTCGTTTTCGTCGGAGCGCGCGCCGGAAAACATCAATCAAAATCCTTGGGAAGTTAGTTCAAGAATTGGGAATCGGGGCCGATCGACCCCCGATCGGTGTTCCCGGCCGACCGCCGTCCGTGGAGGTGCGCCACCAGGGGTCCCCATCACAGTGGGTCCCACCCCCTCAGATCCGGAGGACAGCGCCGTCCATGGGCCCCACGGGCCCGTCGAAGCCGCCGTTCGGAAAGCACGAAAACGCGGAGTTCGGCACCGTCGGGCGACATCAAGATGCTGCCCGTCAACCCTAGTTGCATGATTCCCGGACCCCACATGTGACCTTTTACCTCCCTACGTGGAGTGGGTCGACTTAGTGTATTGCTGTAATAATTGTTAACCGGGAGTCCGTGATTCGGCCGGGGTTGTCTTCGCCACGCCGAGTGCGTGGAGGTAATGGTCCGAACCTCTTGGCGTTCATTTGCTTAGCTAGTATATGGTCTTTTGCCGCTGTCGAGAGCGATAGGTACTAGCCCGTGTGTCCATGTCACCGTTGTGAGTGTGAGAGTACCCGTCCCATGACTCGATCCAAGTCGGAAGTGAGTCGACTACCCGTGAACTCTGTCGGTTCTTCAACCGCGCACGATCCGCGTTTCCCTCGCTTGGGACGACGAGTGAGCTTGCGTTTCTGTTAGCGACGTATAGCCCATAGGAGCTCTCCGTGTCGGGCTTAGTGTCTCTCCTATCATGTGTTGCTGGTCGTGTCCGCATCTAGAGTCCGAGGTCCATACCACGTAGAGTCGGTCCCCGTGTCCGTCCCGCATCAGTTTGGTATCAGAGCGAGTTGAGTCTAGGGTAGTCTTGCATAAGTCTTGCATGCATCATGGTCTAAGTCGAGTGTAGGATCATCATTAGTTTTCAAAACAAAAAAAGGGGCGTTTTAAAAATGTATTTCATCCCGATAATTCGGTATCTTATAAGGTGTTGTCCAAACTTTAGGCTACGCCTATCGGGAGGTCGCACACTTGCGGGAGTGATCTTCGGATCGATTAACTCCGTCACGTACCGGATATTGGTTTAGGGCTAGGTGCATTAGCCGGTGTTTGCATCAGTTTGTGTCTCCTAGTTCGTGTGTAGTCCAATAAGAGTCAGTCGGTCCTGTCCAAGTGTCGGCATGTCTAGCATGTAGTTCCGCCAAATTCACATGGAATCCCCATCACCCGGGCAATATGGCCGTTGGTCCACCCATGGGCTTGGCAACCACCCACTCCACTTCCGTAGGCCCGAAGCCTCAGATTTTTATGGCTCCAATGGCCCGGGCGACTACCTCAAGTGGGAGGCCGCCATGGACACATACTTTGATTGTTATACCATGTCCGATGTCGGGCAATTCTATTTTGCCAAGGAGAGGCTTCTACACGAGGCCGCCGAAAAGTGGGACCACATTGAGCGCTTGAGAGAGGTTAGGAGGCAATGGCCCATCGAATCATGGTGGGACATGAAGAGAGAGCTTAGGAAGGTCTACGTGCCCCAACCGGTCACCTCCAACCGGCCCCACCCAATCACTTCCAACCAAGTGGGTCCTAGTCGGAGGCAAAGAGCCCCACACGTAGATGAGCCAAGACCCAATCCTGGGACGGTTGACTACGGGCGAGTCCACCATGATATCCCTATTCCAACCCACTCCGTTGCCGAACTTATGCAAAGGATTTTGGACCGATTGGATGGGGTGGATAGGACACGTACGCCTAGTGATGTACTCCTACACGAGCCTAAGGAGCTAGCAACCGGTAGCCCCAACCCGTTTCCATCTAAGGTGCCATCCCAAGGTCCTCTCCCCATCATAGTGGATCCTCTTCCCCCACCCACGAGAGCCCCATTTCCTACGCCCTCTGTCCATCAGGCGGATAAGGATAAAGACACACTTATCAAGGAGCGTAGTGGATCACGACAGCAGTGTTATCGCTGCCAGGGGTTCGGCCACTTTGCCGGACAGTGTCCCACTCGGACATCTCTAGCCCTAGGGGACAAAAGGGTTGGAGAAGCTTCACTCTCCGATCTTTATTCGGAGCCACCTCAGCCGCAGCTACCCGTGTTTCTAACGGGAAAGCTACTTATAGCCGAGCCACTCCTTAGCTGGCTTAAGAGTGGCCTGGCCCCATCTCCCCTCCCACCTATGGACCCTATCCTACCTATGGTGCCAATGAATTCGTTTCACACCACTTTCCGGTCTAATCACTATGTGGATACATTGGATGAGCTTCTCAAAGGGTTAGACCGGCAATTGACATTTACGCACTTGTTGGCTCCAGGCTTCGACCGACCCACGGGTCGTAGTTTCACTCATCCCGCTTTAGGGTCCATCACCTCCGTGTACACCGTGGGTCATGTTACCACGGAGGTTCTTCTACTCCTCCCTATGCCGACCGAGCCCGACTTCATTCCCATTTGCCCAAGGGAGGAATCTTACTTTCTACCTATGACTGCCGTCCCACCTCTCACAATGAATGAAGGTGATCATTTACACCTCCAAGATTTCCAAATGTGGGACAGTGATTTGTGGAAGCCTAGTCCGAGGGGTCATATCTTCTTTGATCCCTTCGACCCATTCTCTTGTGGACCCCGTGACCCACCATATTTACTCCACCTTTTTGAGAGGGTCCACCATCATACCCCCACCGTCTCATCTCCCTTCATGAATGAAGGAGATCAACAACACCTTCTAGACTTCCACACATGGGATCTTGAGATGAGGGAATCCATATCGAGGGGTCACACATTCTTTGATCCCTTCGATCCCTTTCTTCATGGGCCCCTTGGCCCACAACCTCCATTCCCCCTCTTTAAGGAGGCCCACTATCACACCCCTCCTACTCGGGCCCGGCAACCTTCACATGGCAATAGGTCCGAACCATCATTTGGGGGTAACGAAGACTTTGGTTCCCCCGGCCCACCTCAACCACCCAAGCCTCCCAGATTTCCCACATCCAAACCCCATGTCCATGGTTGGTGCATCGTAGGATGTCTAGGAGTCCACCATGACATTAACCTCCGGTTATGTCAAATGCATGCATGGCACACATTCGGATGTCCTGGACCACCTTGCATATGATTGGGTTTTACTAACTGTAGGGTTGTTTAGGGTCGTGTGTGCATCCGTGTGTTTCTTTTCTTTTGCTAAGCATGTTAGGTCGTGTGTGCATCCTGTGTTTCTTTTCTTTTGCTAATCATATTAGGAGTCTGCATGACGATGTCCGTCGTCACAGTTGAGGCCAGCCATGCACGGTACAAGGAGTTAGCCGATGCCCACCGACACCACCGAGAGTTCCAGGAGGGCGAATATGTCATGATCAGGGTAAGACCTAAATGGTTTCCCTCTGGAACTGTTAAGAAGTTGCAAGCTCGCGGAGCCGGTCCATTTAGAGTCTTGAAACGCGTTAGATCCAATGCGTATGTTGTGGACCTGCCCGAGGAATATGGTATAAGCTCTACTTTCAATATATCGGATCTAGTTGCATATAGGGACCCAGCGGTGATCCCTAGTGAGCCTTTCGAGCCATCTCCTCCCCTTGAGAGTGAGCCCACACCTCAGTGTCCACCTCCAGCCCCTTTGTTACGGCAGCGTGAGCATATAGATCATATACTGGATGAGCAGGTCACAGTTACCAGGAGTGGATCCTACCGCGCTACCTAGTGCGATGGAGAGGACGGTCCGCTACCGAGGACACGTGGATCACACATGGAGAGTTGCAGTGGATTGATCCGGACCTTCTGGAGTGATACAGGAGCGATGCAGACCCTTACTCGACAGGGTCGAGTTTCTCCCACCCGGGGAGAATTGGTGTGGACACCCGAGCAGTTGAGCGGCGCGACACGCCAAGCCACCGGTACCACACGCGGAGCACGACTCGAGCCACTTCAGCGTCCATCTGGCTCAGAGACAGCCTGGAGACTCCCCCCTGAGTCTCGACATTTATCATTGTCACGTCCCGAGCGCGGAAGCTTACCCGTGGCGCGACAGTTTTATATAGAACCAAAGCGAGCTAGCTATTCGATGGAATTCTTCATTTTGATAGTTAATAGAGTGCGCAAATAACTAAGATTTAACTTGAAATTTATACAAATAATTCGAGATGACAATTGTTACCACTAACCAAATGACAATTACACACATTTCTCGAGTCCGACTACTAGGCTTCAAGCCCTTATTACAGTTCTAATAAATTAGACTAATACAACTGACATCTGACATAATTGGATACCAATGACATAATTACTACACCATAATTAACAAGACAACATGATAATTCTATTTCTACACTCATCACTCAGACTCATTCTCTTCCGAGTTCTGGCTGATATCCGCACTACCTGAAAAGGTTAGAAAACAACTAGATGAGCGAATCGCTCAGTAGGATTTACATCTCAAGTTCTAACATGTTTTAAGTGAATTACCCATTTATTTAATGTAGGTAAACTATGCATGCAGACAGATAGATATCAAGGAATCATAAGATCGACAAGAGTAGAAAGTGAAAATATATAGATTTCACAATTTCAATAGTAAATGATAGTAAATGATATCAGGCCAGTGATAACTAAGAAGTGATAACTGGAATAGCAACATGTTAATCAAGCTAGCAATAGTAAGCAAATTAGTTTCAAGCATGTATAACTGGAATTGGCTATTTATCAATGCATTCAAATAAACACTTTTACCCTTTTACGGGTCTCAAGTCAATCAATCAAGTAATATCACGAGATTGAGTGGAATGCCTAAAGTCTAGCAAGCAAGTACTCCGGTGCAATGCCAAACACCGTGGTCAATAAACTCCCATGGGCACAAGTACCTTCGGGTGCTCCTCCCAGGACCAGACCGGGCCCTATATGCACAGCATTGGTCATATTTGTCGACATCCACTCTCATTTATAGCCAATATGGAATTTCAAAGATTGACCCAGTAGGATGTTTATAAGGGGGATTGTAGAATAGAGTCCAAGGCGTATCGTTATGTAGGGACGATCTAGGAGTAAAACCCGTAACGTTCGATACATGCTAATGACAATAGGAGTTTGAGACTAACTTGCTGGTATTGACACTATCCAATATGTATATGTATATATATATCCGATTATAGAATTCTGTCCAATATAATGGAGGTTATAGGTATGTATATCTTCTGTCCGATATACATATATGGGTTAGCCAAATTGGTGATTTATTATAAATAATCAGAAATTAATTATGAAAATAAGTTTTTTTTTATGTTGAATATAGTTCTAACTTGCTAAAAATGATATTAATATGTTGAGAATGAGTTTCATATGTTACTTTACTGGTAAGATGATAAAAATAAATTTTTTTTTCATGCTGGATTTAATTTTTACATGCTGAAAATTAATTATTAACATGCTAAAATTAACTATTAACATGTTAAAATTAATTAGCTTACTGATAGGATGATAAGATAAGGTTGCCATGCTGATTACAGAACTTTTCTGATAATAACATAATTTTATCATGCTAAAATTTATTTTTCTACATTTATTTGCTAATTATTTGATAGAAAAATAGAATTATCATGCTGAAAAATAGTTTTAATACACTGAAAATAACTATAACATGCCAAAAATAATTATAACATGCTGGAATAATTTTTACCATACTGGAAGAAATGTTATCATGTTGTAAGTAATTTTTATGCCTTAATTTACTACTTTATTTAATAGAAAAGTAAGTTTTATATGTACAAAATAGCTTTAAATAGATTTTAACATGTTGAAAATAATTTTTATATCTAAGTATGTATAAAATAATTCTATCATATTGGTAATCACTTTTAACATGCTGGAATTAGTTTTAACATGATAGAGATAATTTTTAGTATGTATAAACTAATGTGGTGAAAATTAGATTTTTACAAATATATATATATATATATATACATATATATATAATTTCATTCTACAAATACATATATACTCTGTAAGATTGAAGGAGTCCATTTTATATTATATTCCATTCTCTATATATATTCGGTGACAATAGAGGTGTAGACATTAGTTTTATATATATATATATATATATATATATATATATATATATATATATATATATATATATATATATATATATATATATATATATATATATATATATTCTTGTCTAACAATATATAATGAAGGTGTTTTGTATATACAATTAATGGAAATATATATGAATTTATATACATATATAATGAAGGTGCTTGTATATATAATTAATGGGAGTATATATATATATATTTAAGGGGTTTTATGTTATTTTTCATTAAGTTCACATCATGTGTCGACACTAGTGTCGACACTTACTGTTCATTTTTGGTCTCTGTTGTACAGTTAACATTAGAATGTTTTGTGTGTCGACACCGGTGTCGACACCGGTGTCGACACCTGAGTCGACACCTGGCTTAAATATACGTTAATAGCATGTGTCGACACATGTGTCGACACTGGTGTCGACACCTGTGTCGACACATGGCTTATACAATCATGCAAGCCGTTAAGTTAACAGCATGTGTCGACACCTGTGTCGACACATGGCTTATAAGGTTATGCAAGCGGTAAAGTTAACAGCATGTGTCGACACATGTGTCGACACCGGTGTCGACACCTGTGTCGACACATGAGTTTCTTCTACGGTTTTCAATTAACAGCATGTCTTAAATTCTGTGTCTATTGTTAATTAAGTCTTGTTTTGGTTTAATCATCTTGTTAATCAAGTGTTTAAGATTTTAATCCATGGTTTAATTTTTGGTTTGTCAAAACTCTGGTATAAGTGTCGCGTAGGTGTCGCGTAAGTGTTGACACCTCGCGTAGGTGTCGCGTAAGTGTCAACACTTGCACAACACTTGTGCAAGTGTTGCCCAGGTGTTGCGTAGGTGTCGCGTAAGTGTTGACACCTCGCGTAGGTGTCGCGTAAGTGTCAACACTTGCGCAACACTTGTGCAAGTGTTGCCCAGGTGTCGCGTAAGTGTCAACACTTGCGCAACACTTGTGCAACACATTTTACTACAAGTGTCGACACATGTATGACATATGTATGGAAGTGTTACCCAGGTGTTGCGTAGGTGTCGCGTAAGTGTTGTGTAGGTGTCAACACTTGCGCAACACTTGTGCAACACCTGTGTCGATATACTGCAAGTGTCGACACATGTATAGAAGCGTTGACATTTAACATGCTGTGCTGTTAATAGATTAGTTAATAAATCTAATACATGTTAATTATCTAGAATATGAGACTAATACTTGCTAATTGTTCCAGATTGAAGCTATTGCATGCTAACTACGAGGCTAACACATGCTGTATAAACACGAATTCATCGCATGGAGATGTGCCTAGACTAATCATCATGGATTAGATACTAGTTTAGTTAAAATTGAGAACACCTACTAACACATATTAATTATAGCTAATACCTGCTAATTATTTCTAATATATGTTAATCCTTTCACTAATCTTTTTAGATTTAAGTGGGTACAGGCTATTTACTAGGCTAACATATGCTATGCAACAATAAATCGCATGGAGATGCACTGCTTAGACACTAATTAACTAGTAGTTTAGTTAAAATTGAGAACACCTACGTGTTTGGATGGTAATTAGCGAAGGAAGAAGCTTCCCCAGCAACCTCCTCTCCTCCTCCTCTCCTCCTAGTACGCAGCAGAGAACCTCCCAGCCTAGGCTCGTATCTCGAAGCTCTAACTAACACAATGGGAGAGCTAGGCCTAGATTTAATCCCCTCTACTAGACAGGCTTAGGGGGCAAGATCCGAAATTTCAGGATCTGGGATATGAGATAGTGACATGTGTTGGGGATAATGGAGGATAAGTGGCTTGGGAAATTTTGAATTTTCCCCTTTTTCTTGGTGTCTAAGATGGCCACGTCGCCCCCTTAAATTGGGTTAAATTGAGACTTGGCAAAAGAATGTTGATGGGGTGTATAGAACCCTAGTCTTTTGGGTTGAAGGCAAGACACTTAACCACTACACTAGGAGGTCATTTTGTTAAGTGGATTCCCTTTACATTTGATAACCCTGAGTTCCTATTTCTTTCATAAGTTTAATATATCATAAACTTAATCATAATTGTTATTATTATTATTATTATTTTTATCATAAACATTATTGTTATTATTAGTATTTGAAAATATTATTTATTTAATGTCTTTATTTATTTATTTATTATTTATTTTATTTTATTTTTTTTTGTACACGGGTGCTACACCCTCCCCTACTTAAAAGAATTTGGTCCCCAAATTCAACGGTATAGGGGTAAATTCAACTACATAAGAGTACTGTGTAAAGGATAAGATACCTGCCAGCTAGAACAGTTCTGGGTATCTTCTCTTCATAGATTCCTCGGTTTCCCATGTTGCTTCTTGCTCCGAGCATCGATTCCATTGAACTTTAACCATAGGGATCGTCTTGTTCCTTAGAACTCGGGCTTCTCGATCGAGGATTCGCATCGGCTTTTGCTCATAGGTCAGATCCTTTTGAATCACCAAACCGGCGTGGTCGATGACGTGAGAAGGATCATGCACGTATTTCTTCAGCATAGAAACATGAAATACGTTGTGCACTTCCGAGAGTTGAGGAGGTAAGGCGATGCGGTAGGCTACCTCACCCACTCTTTCCAATACTTCAAATGGACCGATGAATCTTGGTGTAAGTTTACCTTTAACACCAAATCTTCGGATACCTCGACTGGGAGATACCTTGAGAAATACATGATCACCGTCTTGAAATTCCAAGTCCCTTCTTCTATTATCAGCATAAGATTTTTGCCTGCATTGAGCCACCTTGAGTCTCTCTCTGATAAGGAGAATCTTCTCAGTGGAATCTCTTACAATATCAGGACCTAGGAGTTGTCTTTCACCGACCTCCCCCCAGCATACCGGAGATCTACAGCTTCTACCATAGAGTGCTTCGAAAGGTGCCATTTGAATGCTGGCTTGGTAGCTGTTATTGTAGGCAAATTCGGCTAATGGTAAGTGGTCATGCCAACTCCCGCCGAAATCTATAATACATGATCGCAACATATCTTCAACAACCTGATTAGTCCTTTCCGTCTGACCATCTGTCTGGGGATGGAAAGCTGTGCTGAAATTAAGCTTCGTTCCCAGAGAGCGTTGTAGACCCTTCCAGAAGTGAGACGTGAAGCGAGGGTCTCGGTCAGATACTATAGAAACAGGAATTCCATGGAGTCTAGTGACCTCCTTGATATATAGGGCAGCAAGAACATCAATCGACCACCGACTCTTGATAGGCAAGAAATGAGCCGATTTAGTAAGGCGATCGATGATTACCCAAATTCCATCATGTCCGCCCCTAGACCTGGGCAAACCCATGATGAAGTCCATGCCGATGTCTTCCCATTTCCACTTGGGGATATCTAGTGGATGCAATCTTCCAGCGGGCTTCTGATGTTCCGCCTTCACCTGTTGGCATGTCAAGCATCTAGACACAAAGTCTGCTATCTCCCTTTTCATATTGGGCCACCAAAAGGTTCTTTTTATGTCTTGGTACATCTTAGTGGCTCCAGGGTGGATCGTATACCTCGATCGGTGAGCTTCTTCAAGAATCCTCTTCTTCAGCTCAGGATTGTCTGGTACACATGTCCGTTCATGGTATAATAATCTGCCATCGAGTGCCGACTTGAAATCAGATTTCTCGTCCAGCTTTTCTTTTATTTCCACTAGGGTAGGATCTTCTTCTTGCAACCTCTTGATTTCAGCTAGCAAATCCGGATGTACACTTATGAGAGATAGAGTAATACACCTGTCATTCTCATCCATGCTTATATTAAGTTCAGAGAATTTTTCCAGCAGCTTCCATTCTTGAACCATACAGTTGGTTATTAGGGCTCTCGGCTTCCGACTAAGGGCATCTGCTACGGAATTACCCTTACCAGGATGATATTGTATAGTGAAGTCGAAATCCTTGAGATACTCGAGCCAACGCCTTTGTCGCATGTTCAGCTCTCTCTGAGAGAATAGATATTTAAGGCTTTTATGATCGGAGTATACGGTGAATTGCTCTCCGTAGAGATAGTGCCTCCAGACCTTTAAAGCCAATACCACTGCGGCCAGTTCCAAATCATGCACAGGGTAGTTTTCTTCATGCTTCTTTAATTTCCGGGAAGAGTATGCAATGACTCTTCCATTCTGCATCAATACACATCCGAGGCCGATACCAGATGCATCAGTATATACCTCGTACTTCTCTCCTTCAATTGGTAGAGATAAGACCGGAGCAGTAGTCAAAAGATCCTTCAAAGTTAGGAAACTCTTCTCACAGTCTTCACTCCACTCATAAGGCACTTCCTTGCGAGTTAATTTGGTAAGAGGAACAGCAATCTTGGAGAAGTCCTTGATGAAACGCCGGTAATAACCAGCTAAGCCCAAGAAGCTACGAATTTCCGTTGCGTTCGTCAGTCGTCCCCAGTTTTGCACGGCTTCGACCTTTACAGGATCAACAGAAATTCCATTCTTGGAGATAACATGTCCCAAGAAGGACACTTCCTCCAGCCAGAACTGGCATTTGCTGAATTTTGCATACAACTTATTGTCCCGCAATACTTGTAATGCCTTCTTGAGATGTTCCTCATGATCTTCTTTAGTCTTTGAGTAGATCAATATATCATCAATGAAGACCACAATAAATTGGTCTAAATAAGGCCGATAAATGCTATTCATTAACTGCATGAAAGCTGCAGGCGCATTTGTTAGTCCTAAAGGCATAACAGTAAATTCGTAATGCCCGTACCTACTCCGAAATGCAGTTTTGTAAATATCCTCCTCCTTGATCCTCAATTGGTGATAACCCGACCGAAGATCTATTTTGGAGAAACACTTTGCTCCTGATAATTGGTCGAACAGCTCATCAATTCTCGGCAGTGGGTACTTATTTTTGATTGTAAGATTGTTTAACTGCCGATAATCAATGCATAATCTCAATGTGCCATCCTTCTTTTTAACAAATAGCACGGGTGCTCCCCATGGGGAAGTACTCGGCCTAATAAACCCTTTCTTCAGTAAATCCATCAACTGCTCCTTCAGCTCTTTCAGTTCCGTAGGAGACATCCTGTAGGGTGCTTTAGAAACACGACCGGTACCCGGAACAATATCTATTGTGAATGACACTTCCCTCACCGGGGGTAAACTAGGTAATTCGTCTGGAAATACATCGGAGAAGTCCCGAATCACTCGGATGTCTTCAATTTTCATCTTCTCGACTTCTGTGGTAGTTACAAAAGCCAGAAAAGCCATACATCCTTTCTTCACCAATTTACTAGCTCGGAGAGCTGAGATAAGCAGGGTTTTATTCCGAGATTTGTTAAAAACTAGCTCGGGATAATCCTCAAAAGCTATTTTGCCATGCCGACAATCTACCGTTGCTTGGTAGGTGGATAACCAGTCGGCTCCCAATATGACATCATAACATTCCATGTCAAGGCATATCAGGTCGACAGGTAGATTATTATCTTGAACCATCACCTCACAACTTGGGTAGTGATGCATGATATCCGATTTGTTTCCAAGAGGTGTAGATATAATTAAATCTATCCGTTCAGGTTCTTTGGAAAATGAAGCAGTAAACTTCTTGGAAACAAATGAATGAGTTGCTCCAGTATCAAATAAAACTCTAGCAGGTTTAGAGCAAACAGTCAATGTACCTTCCACGATTCCTCCTTCCACAGATTCCGTCCCTTGAAGAGCTTGCAGACGGCCTTGCTTTTTAACTGGACGCTTCTCGTCCTTGTTGGCTTGCTCCTTCATCAACGGACAGTCGGGAATTCGGTGCTCCCGACTACCACATCGGAGACACGCTCCCAGTTTCCTCCAGCACTCCTCGATCTTATGACCAGCTTTATCACAATATTTGCAAATCTCCTTAGAAGGCGTAATATTGGAGAAGGGCTTGTTGCTGATAGTGAGGAACGGCTTGTGACTTTTCTGGAATCTCTTCTCCTTGGAAGACTCGCCTCCATTAAAGACTCGCTTCTTGCCAAATGGAGGTTTGAAGCTTCCCGAACTTGTAACATGTTCCTTCTTGTCCTTGCCCCGAATCCTTTCAGAAAATTCGGTGGCGTCTTCCAGCAGCTGAGCACGCCGAACCATTTCCGAGTAGACTTGGATGTCCATCGGTGCAAGCTGGGTAATATACTGGGGCCGTAGCCCGTTGAGAAATCTCCTCGCCTTCATCTTTTCCGTACACACCAAGTGAGGTGCATAACGGGAAAGTCTCGAGAACTGGGCCTCATATTCGGCCACCCTCCGGGTCCATTGCTTCAGTGCGGCAAATTCCGCGGCCTTCTTCTCCTGCACCCGGTCTGAGAAATATTTGCCGTTGAAGTGCTCGACGAATTCCGTCCACGTGACATAACCGTCGGGTAGTGTGGCTTCCACGGACTCCCACCAGCTTCGCGCATCCCGTTCCAATTGGAATGTAGCCAATAAGACCTTTTCTTCATCCGTGCATTGCATTACATAGAAGATCCTCTCGGTCTCCTTTAGCCAATGTTCGGCATCATCAGGGTCCACCGAACCCGCAAACTTGGGTGGGTTCATGTTACGGAAATCCCGGTGAAGGTCACCAGCTCCACGGTGAGCTCCGCGAGCACCGCCTTGTGCCACCTGCTGTAGCGCCTCAGTAAGCCCTTGCACGGTGCGCTGCATCTCGCGCCATTGTGCCCTCTCGGCGGCCATTTCCTACAAAAGAATTTTAAGATAAATGATATTGAGCTTTAAGGTTAAGGGGGACATTTATTATTATAACTTAACCCATGGCTCTACCCATCTCACGAGGTAAGATCTAACTAATTCTATCCTTAGACATTTCCAAAAATATCATATATATATTTTCCCAGATTATATATATATATATACATTTTTTTCCTAGAAGTTTTCTATCCTATAATTAGAATTTTTTTTTTATAGAAGTTTCTAGGTTTGCCTAAGAAGACATTTCTAGATTTATCTCCTAATTAGAACTTTCTAGGGTTTACCTAGATAGACATTTCTAGTTAGACTAAATACGTGTTTTACCTAGGAAAATTCTTAATCCTAGGCTCTGATACCAAGAAAAGCTGTCACGTACCGAGCGCGGAAGCTTACCCGTGGCGCGACAGTTTTATATAGAACCAAAGCGAGCTAGCTATTCGATGGAATTCTTCATTTTGATAGTTAATAGAGTGCGCAAATAACTAAGATTTAACTTGAAATTTATACAAATAATTCGAGATGACAATTGTTACCACTAACCAAATGACAATTACACACATTTCTCGAGTCCGACTACTAGGCTTCAAGCTCTTATTACAGTTCTAATAAATTAGACTAATACAACTGACATCTGACATAATTGGATACCAATGACATAATTACTACACCATAATTAACAAGACAACATGATAATTCTATTTCTACACTCATCACTCAGACTCATTCCCTTCCGAGTTCTGGCTGATATCCGCACTACCTGAAAAGGTTAGAAAACAACTAGATGAGCGAATCGCTCAGTAGGATTTACATCTCAAGTTCTAACATGTTTTAAGTGAATTACCCATTTATTTAATGTAGGTAAACTATGCATGCAGACAGATAGATATCAAGGAATCATAAGATCGACAAGAGTAGAAAGTGAAAATATATAGATTTCACAATTTCAATAGTAAATGATAGTAAATGATATCAGGCTAGTGATAACTAAGAAGTGATAACTGGAATAGCAACATGTTAATCAAGCTAGCAATAGTAAGCAAAGTAGTTTCAAGCATGTATAACTGGAATTGGCTATTTATCAATGCATTCAAATAAACACTTTTACCCTTTTACGGGTCTCAAGTCAATCAATCAAGTAATATCACGAGATTGAGTGTAATGCCTAAAGTCTAGCAAGCAAGTACTCCGGTGCAATGCCAAACACCGTGGTCAATAAACTCCCATGGGCACAAGTACCTTCGGGTGCTCCTCCCAGGACCAGACCGGGCCCTATATGCACAGCATTGGTCATATTTGTCGACATCCACTCTCATTTATAGCCAATATGGAATTTCAAAGATTGACCCAGTAGGATGTTTATAAGGGGGATTGTAGAATAGAGTCCAAGGCGTATCGTTATGTAGGGACGATCTAGGAGTAAAACCCGTAACGTTCGATACATGCTAATGACAATAGGAGTTTGAGACTAACTTGCTGGTATTGACACTATCCAATATGTATATGTATATATATATCCGATTATAGAATTCTGTCCAATATAATGGAGGTTATAGGTATGTATATCTTCTGTCCGATATACATATATGGGTTAGCCAAATTGGTGATTTATTATAAATAATCAGAAATTAATTATGAAAATAAGTTTTTTTTTATGTTGAATATAGTTCTAACTTGCTAAAAATGATATTAATATGTTGAGAATGAGTTTCATATGTTACTTTACTGGTAAGATGATAAAAATAAATTTTTTTTCATGCTGGATTTAATTTTTACATGCTGAAAATTAATTATTAACATGCTAAAATTAACTATTAACATGTTAAAATTAATTAGCTTACTGATAGGATGATAAGATAAGGTTGCCATGCTGATTACAGAAATTTTCTGATAATAACATAATTTTATCATGCTAAAATTTATTTTTCTACATTTATTTGCTAATTATTTGATAGAAAAATAGAATTATCATGCTGAAAAATAGTTTTAATACACTGAAAATAACTATAACATGCCAAAAATAATTATAACATGCTGGAATAATTTTTACCATACTGGAAGAAATGTTATCATGTTGTAAGTAATTTTTATGCCTTAATTTACTACTTTATTTAATAGAAAAGTAAGTTTTATATGTACAAAATAGCTTTAAATAGATTTTAACATGTTGAAAATAATTTTTATATCTAAGTATGTATAAAATAATTCTATCATATTGGTAATCACTTTTAACATGCTGGAATTAGTTTTAACATGATAGAGATAATTTTTAGTATGTATAAACTAATGTGGTGAAAATTAGATTTTTACAAATATATATATATATATATATACATATATATATAATTTCATTCTACAAATATATATATACTCTGTAAGAATGAAGGAGTCCATTTTATATTATATTCCATTCTCTATATATATTCGGTGACAATAGAGGTGTAGACATTAGTTATATATATATATATATATATATATATATATATATATATATATATATATATATATATATATTCTTGTCTAACAATATATAATGAAGGTGTTTTGTATATACAATTAATGGAAATATATATGAATTTATATACATATATAATGAAGGTGCTTGTATATATAATTAATGGGAGTATATATATATATATTTAAGGGGTTTTATGTTGTTTTTCATTAAGTTCACATCATGTGTCGACACTAGTGTCGACACTTACTGTTCATTTTTGGTCTCTGTTGTACAGTTAACATTAGAATGTTTTGTGTGTCGACACCGGTGTCGACACCGGTGTCGACACCTGAGTCGACACCTGGCTTAAATATACGTTAATAGCATGTGTCGACACATGTGTCGACACTGGTGTCGACACCTGTGTCGACACATGGCTTATACAATCATGCAAGCCGTTAAGTTAACAGCATGTGTCGACACCTGTGTCGACACATGGCTTATAAGGTTATGCAAGCGGTAAAGTTAACAGCATGTGTCGACACATGTGTCGACACCGGTGTCGACACCTGTGTCGACACATGAGTTTCTTCTACGGTTTTCAATTAACAGCATGTCTTAAATTCTGTGTCTATTGTTAATTAAGTCTTGTTTTGGTTTAATCATCTTGTTAATCAAGTGTTTAAGATTTTAATCCATGGTTTAATTTTTGGTTTGTCAAAACTCTGGTATAAGTGTCGCGTAGGTGTCGCGTAAGTGTTGACACCTCGTGTAGGTGTCGCGTAAGTGTCAACACTTGCACAACACTTGTGCAAGTGTTGCCCAGGTGTTGCGTAGGTGTCGCGTAAGTGTTGACACCTCGCGTAGGTGTCGCGTAAGTGTCAACACTTGCACAACACTTGTGCAAGTGTTGTCCAGGTGTTGCGTAGGTGTCGCGTAAGTGTCAACACTTCCGTAACACTTGTGCAAGTGTTGCCCAGGTGTCGCGTAAGTGTCAACACTTGCGCAACACTTGTGCAACACATTTTACTACAAGTGTCGACACATGTATGACATATGTATGGAAGTGTTACCCAGGTGTTGCGTAGGTGTCGCGTAAGTGTTGTGTAGATGTCAACACTTGCGCAACACTTGTGCAACACCTGTGTCGATATACTGCATGTGTCGACACATGTATAGAAGCGTTGACATTTAACATGCTGTGCTGTTAATAGATTAGTTAATAAATCTAATACATGTTAATTATCTAGAATATGAGACTAATACTTGCTAATTGTTCCAGATTGAAGCTATTGCATGCTAACTACGAGGCTAACACATGCTGTATAAACACGAATTCATCGCATGGAGATGTGCCTAGACTAATCATCATGGATTAGATACTAGTTTAGTTAAAATTGAGAACACCTACTAACACATATTAATTATAGCTAATACCTGCTAATTATTTCTAATATATGTTAATCCTTTCACTAATCTTTTTAGATTTAAGTGGGTACAGGCTATTTACTAGGCTAACATATGCTATGCAACAATAAATCGCATGGAGATGCACTGCTTAGACACTAATTAACTAGTAGTTTAGTTAAAATTGAGAACACCTACGTGTTTGGATGGTAATTAGCGAAGGAAGAAGCTTCCCCAGCAACCTCCTCTCCTCCTAGTACGCAGCAGAGAACCTCCCAACCTAGGCTCGTATCTCGAAGCTCTAACTAACACAATGGGAGAGCTAGGCCTAGATTTAATCCCCTCTACTAGACAGGCTTAGGGGGCAAGATCCGAAATTTCAGGATCTGGGATATGAGATAGTGACATGTGTTGGGGATAATGGAGGATAAGTGGCTTGGGAAATTTTGAATTTCCCCTTTTTCTTGGTGTCTAAGATGGCCACGTCGCCCCCTTAAATTGGGTTAAATTGAGACTTGGCAAAAGAATGTTGATGGGGTGTATAGAACCCTAGTCTTTTGGGTTGAAGGCAAGACACTTAACCACTACACTAGGAGGTCATTTTGTTAAGTGGATTCCCTTTACATTTGATAACCCTGAGTTCCTATTTCTTTCATAAGTTTAATATATCATAAACTTAATCATAATTTTTATTATTATTATTATTATTTTTATCATAAACATTATTGTTATTATTAGTATTTGAAAATATTATTTATTTAATGTCTTTATTTATTTATTTATTTATTATTTTATTTTATTTTTTTTTGTACACGGGTGCTACAATCATATTTGTTTAGACGTTATTTATGTGTAATGTGTGTGTGTTTCATTTTATTCAGTTTGTAATTTTGATTGTAAGAGGGGTTTATTTGTAAAATGGGACTCCCGGGCCCCACGGGCCCCCCAGACCTCTTCCCATTGATCCACCTCAGCCTAGGGCCCCATGTGGGGTCAGTCAACATTTCAAATGGAGACATCTAGAATGTTGAATGGTAAATGCCACATGGGTAGATAATTGGACTTCAAAGTCTAAGGTAGGCTACCTACCATTCTGCCATGTCCCCCCTTGGTCAATAGGCTGCCCCCCCTTATATTTTATTTAATTTTTGTGTGTGTGTCACATTCAATCTAGGCCATCCATTCCCCCATCCCTAGATCCAAGGGTGGCTATTGGATTTGATATGTAACCTATAAGTACCTTGTATTTTCTCATTTAGAAGAATTAATGCATTTGAATTGGAAGAAAATCCCCTTGAGCAAGGCCTAGGCCGCCCCTCTCTCCCCCTTGAAGCTGTGAAGGCTTCCCTCTGGAGGTGCGACTCCTCCCCTTATCATTCCGATCGCCGCCGCCGCCGCCGCCGCCACGAGCCGCCATCGCATCACCGCCGAGATCGCCGGAGTTCTGCCTACATTCGACCACAGCAGCTTCCACGAAATTCAGCCATCAGCCACGAGCTCAGATCGACTTGAGATTTTGAGGGGATGTTCCAGAGGTGTCAAGCACGTCCCAAAAAAATTGGTTGGTCATAAAGATCCCCTTTGATATTTTTTCATTTTCATCCAACCTTAACTTCCAGATCTGTCTGCTTGCTGTTTCAATTTCCACCCGCCCTGTGTTTCAAATGTTCGGACCCCTTTCTGATTTTTGTTAGAGCTCCCAATTTTACTGGGAGTTCTGTCCATCAACCCCACCGTCCCCAAATTTTCTTGAATGTTTGTGAGGCCATCCCGTATTTTTCAAAAATCGATCTCAGAGATAGCTACAGTGCTGTCCACCTGTTCCCAGATCCGACCACCCTCCAGTAAACAAATCATAACAAATCACAGCCACCTCCAATCAGTCCACACAAAATATCCCCGTTCTCTTGTTCACAATCCCACAAGTTTGATGAAGATCTCAGGAGCTGAATCGGCCATCTTTCTCACGGTCAAAGGCAGTCTTCAGACAACTCCCATGTAGATCTGAGGTTTCGGTTACTGTACAACAGGGATTTGTCAATTCAATAACGTTCTGATCCGACCAGATCCAGCAGATCTCTCTGGGTCCAGATTGAAGCATTTGAAGATAGCTTTCCAACGATAGCTCATGCGTCCCGATCCGACGTCGGGATTGATCGCAGCGGTCGTTTTCGTCGGAGCGCGCGCCGGAAAACAGCAATCAAAATCCGTGGGAAGTTAGTTCAAGAATTGGGAATCGGGGCCGATCGACCCCCGATCGGTGTTCCCGGCCGACCGCCGTCCGTGGAGGCGCGCCACCAGGGGTCCCCATCACTGTGGGTCCCACCCCCGCAGATCTGGAGGACAGCGCCGTCCGTGGGCCCCACGGGCCCGTAGAAGCCGCCGTTCGGAAAGCACGAAAACGCGGAGTTCGACACCGTCGGGCGACATCAAGATGCTGCCCGTCAACCCGAGTTGCGTGATTCCCGGACCCCACATGTGACCTTTTACCTCCCTGTGTGGAGTGAGTCGACTTAGTGTATTGCTGTAATAATTGTTAACCTGGAGTCCGTGATTCGGCCGGGGTTGTCTTCGCCACGCCGGGTGCGTGGAGGTAATGGTCCGAACCTCTTGGCGTTCATTTGCTTAGCTAGTATATGGTCTTTTGCCGCTGCCGAGAGCGATAGGTACTAGCCCGTGTGTCCATGTCACCGTTGTGAGTGTGAGAGTGACCCGTCCCGTGACTCGATCCGAGTCCGGAAGTGAGTCGACTACCCGTGAACTCTGCCGATTTTCCAACCGCGCACGATTCGCGTTTCCCTCGCTTGGGATGACGAGTGAGCTTGCGTTTCTTTTAGCGACGTATAGCCCATAGGAGCTCTCCGTGTCGGGCTTAGTGTCTCTCCTATCATGTGTTGCTGGTCGTGTCCGCATCTAGAGTCCGAGGTCCATACCACGTAGAGTCGGTCCCCGTGTCCGTCCCGCATTAGAATAAGGATCATAAGGAGGCTTAGAGACACCCTGAGCAGTAAAGATTTGTTCTTGGATGAATGGGGAAGTTGGGCTGCTGTGGGGCAATCAGTTACCCCATGATCGGGGCTAGAACAAAGAGCACATATCTCTTCATGACTGGGAGCGGAGAATGGTTGAGGTCGAGGGGCTAAAGAAGAAGAAGGTTCATGCCTAGATAACAACTGATCTAGCTTATGAGTTACATGATCAACCTTCTCTATCTTCTGTGCCAACAAATCCATTTTGTTCAATTTCTGGGTCAAGGCATTAATGTCCATCCTGTTCTCACACTCACCTTGGCTCTTAACTTCATAAAGTCCACCCCTCTTAGTCGGCCCAATCATTCTCTCATAGGATGAGAGCGAGGTATGACTAATTGAATTCTCACTAAGTATTTCAAATAAATCGTAAGCCTCATCTTCGCTCTTACTCATGAATGCTCTCCCACATGATGCATCCACCATATGTCTATAATTCTCCGTCAAACCCTCATAGAATGCCTATACAATTTGCCATCTTGATAACCCATGGTGGGGGCATTTCCTCAATTAATCTTTCAGTCTATCCCACACTTCATGGATATGTTCCCCAGGGTTTTGTGTGAATCTAGTAATTACTCTTCTCATGGTATTGGTTCGTCCTATGGGATAGAATTTTTTTAAAAATTCTTTTTGCATTTCCGCCCATGTATCAATGGTCCTACCCAAGGCTCCTAACCAATATTTGGATTTATCCTTGAGAGAGAATGAGAAGAGAGTTAGCCTAAGAGCATCATCAGAGAAATTCTAGATTTTAACAGTTGAGCAGATCTGAAGGAATTCATCAAGATGTTTGTAAGGGTCTTCATTGGGATTTCCATAAAAAGATGGCAACATTTGGATGGTACTAGACTTGATTTCATAATGAACCGCCTGGTTCTGAGGTGCTGGACATAGAAGGACGGTTGGTATTGATTAGGCAAGAAATAGTCCTTCATTCAGGATTTTCGGCCATTAGATTTTGGTGGTGAGGTCCTTGATTGTCGGCCATGAAATCTTGTTGGAGATCGATCCCTGGATACAAGACTCTCTCAATTTCTTGAATGGGTCCTAGTAGGTTTGGATGTTTAGATCTTCTACCTTGCATGAACTAGGACGAAGAGAGAGATGAAATAGATTTTTTATGATGATTTTTATTTTTTTTAATTTATTATTTTTTAGACACAAAATAGGACGAAGAAAGAGAAGAGGATTTTTTTTTATGCAAACACAAATAAGTTGTCACACAAATTACCTAATGACCTATGTGTGACCTAAACCTACAAATTGGGTTTCACAAAATGACTAAATAGTAACTTGAGTTCACCCTCAATATTTCCACCGGCCAGGTGTGGACGCACTTTTCAACACGATGGTTCGGGCCGTTTCGTTTGTTGGTTTATTAAGTGCGTGGGCGTGCCAGTCACAAAGTGATAATTTATTCGGGCTCCGGAGAGCCCATGGTGCGCTCGATTTGACTAATCAGACGATTGTGTGGTTCGTGTCGGGACCAAAACCCGCCGTGCCATGAAGGTCACGACGTCATTTACATCCCCCATACGAGGGAACACCCTTGATTAATCGCCGGAAATCAGGGCCTCATGGCCAGAAAATTAATTGCATGAAAGACCTATTATGAAGCATTGAAATCCCCGTATCAGGGTGAGAGGAAAACATTCGCGATCATGTCGGTCATGTGCTGACCATTTAATGTTCGGACGAATGTCCGACTTGAGAAAAGCGCAATCGTCATGGGAAAACTAGAACATATGTATGCCGGGGTACGGCAGATTTATTGTTCGGAAGAACGGAAAACGTTCGGCTAAACCTCAGTTAGAGCGGCCAGAAACTAGTAAGTCTGTTGGCTTAGTGCAAGGGCAAGCTGCAACCATGCTGCGGTGGGCCCCCCGCGGTCGAAGTTTGGCTCGCATGAGCGTCATTAATATTTCCGGTGCCAAGGGGCAACGGGGAAATATCTCTTGAATCAGTTGGAAAGCCTCGTGTCTAGTGAAGTGAACGTTCGAAACGCATTGGTCATTCGGGAGACCATTTAGTATTCGGACGGGTGTCCGACTTGAGAATATCGTAGTCGTCGCGGGAGGACCTGGGACATATGTATGCCGGGATACGGCAAATATATATTATTCCGAGACAATGGAAACATTCGGTTAAATCTCGGCTAGTGTAGCAGGAAGCTTGTGGATTTATTGGCCCGGTGCGAGATCGAGTCAGGACCATACCGGGGGCGCCTCCCGTGGTCCAAATGAGGCTTGCGCGGGCATCATTAATATTTTCGGTGCCGGAGGGCAACGGGGAAGAGTCCCGGGACCAGATCTGAGAACCAATATGTGTTCAAAGGGAGTGGGCTATAGGCCGAGGATGTGGGTCAGGCCACGACCATGATCGGGGCGGGCCCGAGGTCTAAGCACGGCCCACGGAGGCCTTATTGATATTCCCATGCAAAGGGTCCGGGGTGTCGAGGATCACCTCGTCCCATTCGGATTTTATCGGTCATTCATGGACCACTTTATGTTCGGACAAAGGTCCATATTGAAGGTACGACGTAGATGGAAACAACCCCGTACAAATATATGCTGAGTTCGCGGTAATTTCAATGAAAGAGCGGGAACGAATCCCAATAGGAACGGGTCGGAATTGATGAACTATTGGCCCATAGCAATGCTGGATCACGGCCATATTGGAGTGGGAGCCGTCGGCCGTGCTGGTCACTCACGGGCTTTTCATGTTCGGACACAGATCCGTAATAGAAACGCGGCGAAAATCGAGGTGAACCCATTCAAATTTATGTCGAACGTGCGGCAATTTTAGTAGCGGCTCGGGAGGAATCCGGCCTGAGAAGCGAGTCCGGTTTAATCGAAATATCAGCCCAAAGCGAGGTCAGGTCATGGCCAGTTCGGGATAATTCCCAAGACTCAGACCCAGCATGCGAGGGCGGCGTTGTTGTTCCTTCAGCACCGGGTAACGGGAGAGACGGGGATGCGATGTGGATTTTACCAATTTTTATCTGGGCTTTAAATTATATGCAAATATATTTTTATGTATTTATTCTGGATGATTTCTCCGTTTTCGTTTATTATTATTATTATATTTTCTCTTTTCTTACTATTATTATTACTATTTCACACTTTTGTTTATTTCATATATATATATTCAGGTTTATTTTTTTTATCATAATTTTATTAACTTATTATTATTATCATTATCATTATCATTGTATATTATATATATTTCTCTGGGAAAAGAGTGGGCTGCTGGAGGGCTAAAAGAGGTTAAAGGGGCGTGCTGGCGAAGTTAGGGCCAGTGTGTCGACGAAGGCAGGGAGAGTGTGCCGGCAAAGGGGGGCTGGAGGGTGTACCGGGTAGGTTAGAGGATGCCGGAGAAGCGGCAAGAGAGTGTGCCGGGGAGGGATGATGCGGGACGGACACGGGGACCGACTCTACGTGGTATGGACCTCGGACTCTAGACGTGGACACGACCAGCAACACATGATGGGAGAGACATTAGGCCCGACACGGAGAGCTCCCATAGGCTACACGTCTCTAACAGAAGTGCAAACTCACTCGGCGTCCCATGCAAGGGAAAGCGTGGATCGTGCGCGGTTAAGGAACCGGCAGAGTTCAAGGTAGTCAGACTCACTTCCAGACTCAGATCGAGTCACGGGACGGGTCACTCTCACTCTCACAGCGGTGACATGAACATACGGGCTAGTACCTACACTCTCGGCAGCGGCAAAAGACCGTATACTAGCTAAGCAAATGAACGCTAAGAGGTTCGGACCATTACCTCCACGCACCCGGCGTGGCGAAGACAACCCCGGCCAATCACGGACCCCCGGTTAACACAATTTTACAGCAGTACAATAATTTGACCCACTCCACGCAGGGAGGTAAAAGGTCACATGCGGGGCCCGGGAATCACGCGAATTGGGTTGACGGGCAGCATCTTGATGTCGACCGGCGGTGCCGAACTCCGCGTTTTCGTGCTTTCCGAACGGCGGGTTCTGCGGGCACGCGGGGCCCACGGATGGCGCTGTCCTCTGGATCTACGTGGGTGGGACCCACTATGATGGGGACCCCTGGTGGCACGCCTCCACGGATGGCGGTCGGCCGGGAACACCGATCGGGGCGATCGGTCCCGATCTCCAAGCTTTGAAGTTGCTGTCCACGAGCTGAGGTTGCTGTTTTAGCAGCGCGCGCTCCGGCGAAAACGGCCGCTGCGATCAGCCCCGTCATCGGAATCCGATGAAATCAGCGCCGTTGGAAAGAGGATTCAAAATCCTTCAACCTAGGGCCAGTGGAATCTTCTGAACCTCTGCGGACCTGGGCTTTAACTATTTTTCAATCCTCTGTTGCACAGCTCCTGAAATATCAGATCAGTATATGAGTTTCCTGTAAATAGCCGTTGACCGCCTACTTGCCTTTGGAATCAGGCTTCGAGCTGTTCTTAAAAGTTGTAGGGAATCAAACCAAGAAACTGGGAAAATTTTTGGAATTGGATTTGAAGGTGGTGGCGATTTTATGTGATTTTTGGAGTGACTGGTGGTCGGATCTGGGAACAGGTGGACAGAACTGTAGATGGGACTGAGAACGATTTTTAGAAAATATGAAATGGGCGAACTAGAAATTTAGAAAAATTGTGGATGAAGGGGTGGATAGAAGGAAACTCCAGTAAACTTTATGGGACTAACAGAAATCAAAAGATGGACCTAAGACATGAAACACAGGGCGGATATGAATCTGGATAGACTACTGGCAGAACTGAAAGGGAAGAGTGGACAAAAATCTAAAAATATGGAACGGGATCTGAATGACAAACCAATTTTTTTGGGATATCCTTGACACCTATGGAACCTCCAGTAAAATCCCCAGGTCGATCAGAGCTTGTGGTTGATGGCTGAATTTCGTGGAAGCTGCTGTGGTACTGCACGGGCAGAACTCCGATGAAGACGATGGTGGTGCGGTGGCGGCTCGTGGCGGCGGTGAGGATGACCGGAACTGATAAGGGAGGAGTCACACCTCCAGAGGCAACCTTCACAGCTGCAAGGGGAGAGGGAGGGGTGCACCAAGCTGGAGCTCCAAGGTTTTTTCTTCCAAATGAATGCATTAATTCATGAAAATAGGAAAATACAAGCATATATAGGTCACCCATCTAATCCATCCTCCACCGTTGGATCTAGGGGTTAGGGATGGATGGATAGGATGAAGTTTGATCAAAACACAACAAAAATAATAAACAAATGGGGAGGGGGGCGCCCTATTGACTATGGTGGCAAGGGGGGGACAAGTTGGTAGCCACCTTGGACTTTGAAGTCCACTTGTCTCCCATGTGCCTTTTACCATTCAAACTTCTAGATGCCTCCATTTGACATGTTGACTGACCCCACATGGGGCCCATGGGCTGAGGTGGATCAATGGGAGGGGCCCTGGGGGTCCCGTGGGGCCCAGGGGTCCCACTTTGCAAATAAGCCCCTCGAACTATCTAAATTACACACTGACGAAAGAAAATAAAATACATTACACACAAATAAAAATCCCCAAAATATGATAAATGCTATGACTCAGTGGGGAACCTCCCGACTGTCTCCGAGCCATAGGAATGCTGAGGTGGCTCGAGTCGTGCTCCGTGTGCGGTACCGGTGGCTCGGCGTATCGTGCCGGTCAACTGCTCGGGTGTCCGCACCAATTCTCCCCGGGTGGGAGAAACTCGACCCTGTCGAGTAAGGGTCTGCATCGCTCCAAAAGATCCGGATCGATCCGCTGCAACTCGCCATGTGTGATCCATGTGTCCTCAGTAGCGGGCCGTCCTCTCCATCGCACTAGGTAGCGCGGGTAAGATCCACTCCTGGTAACTGTCAGTTGCTCGTCCAGTATACGATCTATATGCTCACGCTGCCGTGAAAAAGGGGCTGGAGGTGAAAGTGGACACTCAGGTGTGGGATCACTCTCAAGGGGAGGAGATGGCTCAAAAGTCTCACTAGGGATCACCGCTGGGTCCCTATATGCAACAAGATCCGATACATTGAAGGTAGAGCTTATACCATATTCCTCGGGCAGGTCCACAACATACGCATTGGATCCAACGCATTTCTACACTCTAAAGGGACCGGCTCCGCGAGCTTGCAACTTCTTAACGGTTCCAGAGGGAAACCGTTCAGGTCTTACCCTGATCATGACGTATTCGCCCTCGTGGAACTCTCGGTGGTGTCGGTGGGCATCGGCTAACTCCTTGTACCGTGCATTGCTGGCCTCAATGTGACGACGGATGTCGTCATGCAGACTCCTAACATGATTAGCAAAAGAAAAGAAACACAGGATGCACACACGACCTAACATGCTTAGCAAAAGAAAAGACACACACGGATGCACACACGACCCTAAACAACCCTACAGTTAGTAAAAGTCAATCATATGCAAGGTGGTCCAGGACATCCGAATGTGTGCCATGCATGCATTTGACATAACCGGAGGTTAATGTCATGGTGGACTCCTAGACGTCCTACGATGCACCAACCATGGACATGGGGTTTGGATGTGGGAAGTCCGGGAGGCTTGGGTGGTTGAGGTGGGCCGGGGGAACCAAAGTCTTCATTACCCCCAAATGACGGTTCGGACCTATTGCCATGTGAAGGTTGCCAGGCCCGAGTAGGAGGGGTGTGATAGTGGACTTCCTTAAAGAGGGGGAATGGAGGTTGTAGGCCAAGGGGCCCATGAAGAAAGGGATCGAAGGGATCAAAGAATGTGTGACCCCTCGATATGGATTTCCTCATCTCAAGATCCCATGTGTGGAAGTCTAGAAGGTGTTGTTGATCTCCTTCATCCTTGAAGGGAGATGAGACGGTGGGGGTATGATGGTGGACTCTCTCAAAAAGGTGGAGTAAATGTGGTGGGTCACGGGGTCCACAAGAGAATGGGTCGAAGGGATCAAAGAAGGTATGACCCCTCGGACTAGGCTTCCACAAATCACTGTCCCACATTTGGAAATCTTGGAGATGTAAATGATCACCTTCATTCATTGTGAGAGATGGGACGACAGTCATAGGTAGAAAGTAAGATTCCTCCCTTGGGCAAAGGGGAATGAAGTCGGACTCGGCCGGCATAGGGAGGAGTAGAAGAACCTCCGTGGTAACATGACCCACGGTGTACACGGAGGTGATGGACCCTAAGGATGGGTGTGTGAAGCTACGACCTGTAGGTCGGTCGAAGCCTGGAGCCAACAAGTGCGTAAATGTCCACTGCCGATCTAACCCTTTAAGAAGGTCATCCAATGTATCCATATAGTGACTAGACCGGAAAGTGGTATGAAATGAATTGATTGGCACCAGAGGTAGGATAGGGTCCATAGATGGGAAGGGAAGTGGGACCAAGCCCTTCTTGAGCCAGCTAAGAAGCGGCTCGGCTATGACAAGCATACCCGTTAGAAACACGGGTGGCTCGGGCTGAGGTGGCTTAGAATAAAGATCGGAGAGTGGGGCTTCTCCAACCCTTTTGTCCCTTATGGCTAGAGATGTCCGAGTGGGACATTGTCCGGCGTAGTGGCCGAACCCCTGGCAGCGATAACACTACTGTCGTGACCCACTACGCTCCCTGATATGTGGGTCCCTACCCTTATCCTCCTGACGGACAGGGGGTGTAGGCAATGGGGCTCTCGTGGGTGGGAGAAGAGGATCCACTATGATGGGGAGAGGGCTTGGGGACTCCGTTGATGGGGCCGGGTTAAGACTACCGGCGATGACCTCCTTAGGCTCGGGTTGGAGTACATCACTAGGAGTACGTGTCCTATCCACCCCATCCAAAATGATTTGGAAGAGTTCGGCAATGGTGGGGTGTGGAGTAGGAGTAATGTGGTGGACTCTCCCATATGAACTAGGCTTAGTCATAGACCTAGGCTCTTCTACATGCGCGGCGCGTTGCCTCTGATTATGGCCCCCTTGGGTGGATGTGATTGGGTGGGGTCGGTTGGAGGTGACCGGGCCGGGTAGGTAGACCTTCCTAAGTTCGTCCTTCATCTCATGCCACGACTCGATGGGCCTTTGCCTCCTAACCTCTCTCATGCACACAATGCTCTCTCATTTCCAGGCGGCTTTGTGGACAAGCCTCTCTCGGGCAAAACTAACTTGCATGGCATCGGACATGGTGTAACATTCAAAATATTTATCCATGGTGGCCTCCCAATTGAGGTAGTCGCCCGGGTCATTAGAGCCATAAAAATCCGAGGCTTCGGGCCTACGGAAGGGGAGAGGATGGTTGCCAAGCCCCTGGGTAGACCAACGGCCATATTGCCCGAGTGATTGGGACTCCATGAGAAACTCGGAACTACAAGATGGGCATGATGACAAGAGACAAGACAAACCGACTAATGCAAACACACACTAGACAATGCACTTAGACCTAAACCAATATCCGGTACAAGGCGGAGTTAACCGATCCGAAGATCACTCCCGCAAGTGTGCGGCCTTCCCGATAGGCGTAGCCTACCGTTCGGACAACACCTTTTAAGATACCGAACTATCGGGATGAAATAAAACACTCTTTTTTTGTTTTGAAAATAATGATGGTCCTAGACTTGACTTAGACCATGATGCATGCAATACTATGCAAGACTACCCTAGACTCAACCTGCTCTGATACCAAACTGATGCGGGACGGACACGGGGACCGACTCTACGTGGTATGGACCTCGGACTCTAGACGTGGACACGACCAGCAACACATGATGGGAGAGACATTAGGCCCGACACGGAGAGCTCCCATAGGCTACACGTCGCTAACAGAAGTGCAAACTCACTCGGCGTCCCATGCAAGGGAAAGCGTGGATCGTGCGCGGTTAAGGAACCGGCAGAGTTCAAGGTAGTCAGACTCACTTCCGGACTCGGATCGAGTCACGGGACGGGTCACTCTCACTCTCACAGCGGTGACATGGACACACGGGCTAGTACCTACACTCTCGGCAGCGGCAAAAGACCGTATACTAGCTAAGCAAATGAACGCTAAGAGGTTCGGACCATTACCTCCACGCACCCGGCGTGGCGAAGACAACCCCGGCCAATCACGGACCCCCGGTTAACACAATTTTACAGCAGTACAATAATTTGACCCACTCCACGCAGGGAGGTAAAAGGTCACATGCGGGGCCCGGGAATCACGCGAATTGGGTTGACGGGCAGCATCTTGATGTCGGCCGGCAATGCCGAACTCCGCGTTTTCGTGCTTTCCGAACGGCGGGTTCTGCGGGCCTGCGGGGCCCACGGATGGCGCTGTCCTCTGGATCTGCGGGGGTGGGACCCACTATGATGGGGACCCCTGGTGGCACGCCTCCACGGATGGCGGTCGGCCGGGAACACCGATCGGGGGTCGATCGGTCCCGATCTCCAAGCTTTGAAGTTGTTGTCCACGAGCTGAGGTTGCTGTTTTAGCAGCGCGCGCTCCGGCGAAAACGGCCGCTGCGATCAGCCCCATCGTCAGAATCCGATGAAATCAGCGCCGTTGGAAAGAGGATTCAAAATCCTTCAACCTAAGGCCAGTGGAATCTTCTGAACCTCTGCGGACCTGGGCTTTAACTATTTTTCAATCCTCTGTTGCACAGCTCCCGAAATATCAGATCAGCATATGAGTTTCCTGTAAATAGCCATTGACCGCCTACTTGCCTTTGGAATCAGACTTCGAGCTATTCTTAAAAGTTGTAGGGAATCAAACCAAGAAACTGGGAAAATTTTTGGAATTGGATTTGAAGGTGGTGGCGATTTTATATGATTTTTGGAGTGACTAGTGGTCGGATCTGGGAACAGGTGGACAGAACTGTAGATGGGACTGAGAACGATTTTTAGAAAATATGAAATGGGCGAACCAGAAATTTAGAAAAATTTTGGATGAAGGGCTGGATAGAAGGAAACTCCAGTAAACTTTATGGGACTAACAGAAATCAAAAGATGGACCTAAGACATGAAACACAGGGCGGATATGAATCTGGACAGACTACTAGCAGAATTGAAAGGGAAGAGTGGACGAAAATCTAAAAATATGGAACGGGATCTGAATGACAAACCAATTTTTTTGGGATATCCTTGACACCTATGGAACCTCCAGTAAAATCCCCAGGTCGATCAGAGCTTGTGGTTGATGGCTGAATTTCGTGGAAGCTGCTGTGGTACTGCACGGGCAGAACTCCGATGAAGACGATGGCGGTGCGGTGGCGGCTCGTGGTGGCGGTGAGGATGACCGGAACTGATACGGGAGGAGTCACACCTCCAGAGGCAACCTTCACAGCTGCAAGGGGAGAGGGAGGGGCGCACCAAGCTGGAGCTCCAAGATTTTTTCTTCCAAATGAATGCATTAATTCATGAAAATAGGAAAATACAAGCATATATAGGTCACCCATCTAATCCATCCTCCACCGTTGGATCTAGGGGTTAGGGATGGATGGATAGGATGAAGTTTGATCAAAACACAACAAAAATAATAAACAAATGGGGAGGGGGGCGCCCTATTGACTATGGTGGCAAGGGGGGGACAAGTTGGTAGCCACCTTGGACTTTGAAGTCCACTTGTCTCCCATGTGCCTTTTACCATTCAAACTTCTAGATGCCTCCATTTGACATGTTGACTGACCCCACATGGGGCCCATGGGCTGAGGTGGATCAATGGGAGGGGCCCTGGGGGTCCCGTGGGGCCCAGGGGTCCCACTTTGCAAATAAGCCCCTCGAACTATCTAAATTACACACTGACGAAAGAAAATAAAATACATTACACACAAATAAAAATCCCCAAAATATGATAAATGCTATGACTCAGTGGGGAACCTCCCGACTGTCTCCGAGCCATAGGGATGCTGAGGTGGCTCGAGTCGTGCTCCGTGTGCGGTACCGGTGGCTCGGCGTATCGTGCCGGTCAACTGCTCGGGTGTCCGCACCAAGGGAGTTGGCGGGCGTGCCGGGCTAACTCGAAGTTTGTACAACGTCTGCTAGCACACACGCCAAGTCTATACACTATCCATTTGCTGCAACTCAAAATCTATACATCGGTTGGTTGCTGCAACACAAAGTCTGTACATTGGCTGGTTGCATGCACACAAAGTCTGTACATTGGCCGGTTGCTACAACACAAAGTCTGTACATTGGCTGGTTGCTGCAACACAAAGTCTGTACATTGGCTGGTTGCATGCACACTAAGTCTATACATCTGTCAGCTCAAAGTCTATACATTCTCGGACCAAGTCTGTGTGGCCCGTGTGCTCCATGCATTCAAAGTCTATACATTCCTATCTTTACCTACGTTCACTGGCTTAGCAAACCCACAAGTCCGTACATTGGTTGCATAGGTTGCCATGCATAGCCGGTGCACTCCTCATTTGCTACAAACTCAAAGTCTGTACATCATCTGCTAGCACACACGCAGAGTCTGTACATTGTCCATTTGCTGCAACTCAAAGTCTATACATCGGCTGATTACTGCAACACAAAGTCTGTACATTGACCGGTTGCATGCATACACAAAGTCTGCACATTGGCTGGTTGTTGCAACACAAAGTCTGTACATTGGATGGTTGCTGCAACACAAAGTCTGTACATTGGCTGGTTGCATGCACACTAAGTCTGTACGTTGTGTTCCACTTCGAGAAAGGCCATTCCACATGGATTTCTTTAATCCAAAAGTCACCTAATCACCCACAAATTGTGGATCTGGTCTGAAGGATCTCCAAGGGCCATTCAAGGTCTATAAAGCCAACACATGAGGGGTTAGAAACCCCAAGGCTTCAAGGGAGAACGAGAGAGAGAGAGAGAGAGAGAGAGAGAGAGAGAGAGAGAGACGGTGGGAGAAGAGATGAGACGGTGGGGAGAAGAGAGATGAGGTGGGAGCGTGAGAGAGAGAGAGAGAGAGAGACGATGGGGGAAGTCGAGAGAGAGAGAGACGGTGAGCGTGAGAGAGAAACGGCGGGAGGAGAGATGGTGAGACCGAGGGAGAGAGAAAGAGACAGTGGGAGCGCGAGAGAGAAAGAGACGGTGAGGGAGAGATGGTGAGACGGAGGGAGAGAGAAAGAGACAGTGGGAGAGCGAGAGAGAGAGAGACGGTGAGGGAGAGAGAGAGAGACGGAGGGAGAGTGTACCACTGAGGAGGAGTGTGCCGCTGAAGGGCCAAAAGGGTGTGTCGTTGAAGGGCTGTTAGAGTGTGCCGCTGGAGGGTTGATAGGGTGTACCGGCGAAGGCTGGAACAGGTGTGCCGATGAAGGCCCACTCCTCCTTTACTTCTTTTAAGGCTTTTCTTTTCTTCCTTTCTTTGGTTTTTATGCAGTTTTATACAAGTCTTTCCTCCCTTTCCTCACAGCCTGTTCTTTATAAGTTGGGCATTTAATCTGCCACACCACCGTTCAATCTGATTCTTTCACGTCGCCCACAGTGTCTTATTCTGGTTGGAGGGTTTTATCGCCGAGCGTTCCATTCGTTCGTTATTTTCCTTTGCCCTTTAATATGTTGTTGTTCCATTTGTTTGTTGCATCCTTTTACCTTTTTATGTGTTATTATTCTATTTGTTCGTTGCTTCCTTTTGTCTCTTCAATGTGTTATTATTTCTAACGAAAATTCGGCAGCATCTCCCCTTGACCCGGGCGTAAGGGAGATAAAGGGAACGCGCCCACAGGGAGTGGCCGAACCCGACAGTTGGAGGTGGGCGCCCGAGAGCAGCAACACCTTAACAAAACCTCGGAAAACTCGGAGGAAACGATGGACGGGAAACCTCTAAGACTGGACAGGGTGTACTGGAGGGAGAGTTAGCCAAGGCGTGCCGGCCAAGGACCGGCACAGGGCGTTTGAGGGGTGTACCGGGCTAGAGAGAGACTAGGTGTGCCGCTGGGGCACCAAGGGAGAGTGTACCACTGGGGGCTACTATGGGTGTGTCGACCGAGGTGCCGGAAGGGTGTGCCGCTTGGGGAAAGTGCAAGCGCACCGGGCAAGGCTCCAAAAGGGTTGGCCTGCTGATCAAACCCATAGGGACCCCTGACAGGAGGGGAGAGGACTTAAAGGGGCAGGCACGGGTGAAGGCGTTGGGCTTTACAAGAGGAGGTTCGTGACCTCAAACCATTCAAGATGGCACCGGATCCGGAGGAAACCGTCGGCGTGAGGGATGAAAACCAACACCGGAAAGGGAAGGAAAAGACGATCAAGTGCACTGTGGCCCAAACCAACGAGACGAAGAGAAAAAGAAAAACCCACTGAGGGGACGATCTTCATTCATGGGGAACAAAGGGCCGTAGCCGTCCATATACATTACAAAGCATGCCCGAGCTAAGGCTACATGCAAGAAAGAAAATCGAAGAACAAAAGAACGGGGAGGGGGAAAAAGAGAACAAAAGAAGAGGGAGTGTTGGGGATCGAAGCAGGGACGACCGTCCACTGCTCTTTCCCCACTTTCCCCTACTACATCAAGCCATCTCTCTCTCTTACTCTCTTTTCTTTGCCTGGTGGTCGTCGGAAGACTCCACGCTGGAGCCCTCTCCCTTTTCTTCTCTCTTCTCCTCCTTCTCGTATGTGGCTCTGTGTCTGTTCGTCTCTTCTCTCTGTGTACCTCTTCTTCGTGTCCCCCTCCTCTTCGCCGGAATGGGAGTGGTTTTATACTCCCAGCAGCGGGAGTCCTCGAGCACGACAGTCGGAGGTGGGAAGTGCTTGGTCATCATGGGGTTTAACCTTCCCGTCCTTCGGTGGCAGAGAGATAGCTTAGGTGGCCCAACCTCTAGTCGACACCTCAGACAGCTCACTGCGCGCCGAAGATTCGTAGGGCATGGGCGCGAGATTTGGTCTGCCGGACGTGCCGTTGAAACGGCTGAGCGTCATGCCGCTGGCGGGCTCAGCGAGTGTGCTGCTGAAGGCCACAGCATCGTGCCGCTGAAGGCCGCAAGGGTGTGCCGCTGTAGGCCAACCGGGGGGTGTGCCGCTGAGGGCCAGGGGCGTGCCGCTGAAGCCCTTCAGCGTGTACCGCTGAAGGCCAGGGGTGTGCCACTGAAGGCCATCAGGGGTGCATTTCTGAGCCCGTTGTGAGCACGAGTTGTGGCCCATTTGATTCTCTTCGAGGCCCATGGATTGTGGGGCTCTTGGTGGTTGATTTCTCTTCACAGTCGTGATTCCGGAGATAGCTTCACGGCAGTGTGTGCGTTTGTTTGGAGAGTCCGGATGGCCCATCTTCCCCGTAGCTTTTCTATTTGGAGTCGTTGTTGATACTAGACTAGTTAGGACGTACGGGAGTTCAATTTTGCATGTCCACAAATGCCCCCCACCCACGGGTAGCGCAGGTGAAGGATGAGCCGGGCGGTGCCCGTGGGTGTACTGGTCTCTTTTTCTCTTCGTCGGTGACGACGGGGTGTCGGGAGCTGACATGGTCTATTTGTCTCTTCCTCTCTTCGTCAGTGCCGACGGGGTGCCGGGGACTGACGTAGAATGTCAGTCTCTTTGCCTCTTCATCAGCGCCGACAGGGTGCCGGGAACTGAAGCAGTATGTTGGTCTCTTTGTCTCTTCATCAGTGCCGACAGGGTGCCAGGAACTGAAGCAGTATGTTGGTCTCTTGGTCTCTTCATCAGTGCCGACGGGGTGCCGGGAACTGAAGCAATATGTTGGTCTATTCGTCTCTTCATCAGTGCCGACGGGGTGCCGAGAACTGAAGCAGTATGTTGGTCTCTTTGTCTCTTCATCAGTGCCGACAGGGTGCCGGGAACTGAAGCAGTATGTTGATCTCTTTGTCTCTTCGTCAGTGTCGACAGGGTGCTGAGAGCTGACATGATATGTTGGTCTCTTTGTCTCTTTATCAGCGCCGACAGGGTGCCGGAAGCTGACATGGTTTGTTGATCTCTTGGTCTCTTCACCAGTGCCGACAGGGTGCCGGGAGCTGACCTGGTTTGTTGATCTCTTGGTCTCTTCACCAGTGCCGACAGGGTGCCGAGAGCTGACATGGTTTGTTGATCTCTTGGTCTCTTCGCCAGTGCCGACAGGGTGCCGGGAGCTGACATGGTTTGTTTGTCTCTTCTTCTCTTTTCTTTCTTTTCTTCTCTCTTTTCTCTTCTTCTCTTCTTCTATATTCCCCTGCACGTAAACATGCGGTGATGATTTGTTTAGTGTCCACAAATCAGGAAAGCGGGCTATGAAAGCCAAAATTTGGGGGGGCAGGCTGCCAGAGCCAAAATTGGGAAAGCGGGCCATGGGGGCCGAGGTAAGCAGGCTACAAGAGCCAAAGTTGGGAAGCAGGCTATGGAAGCCGAATTGGGGAGGCAGGCCATAAAAGCCAAGGGTATTGGGAAGCGGGCTACAAGAGCCAAAATTATGGGAAGCGGGCTGTGAATGCCGAATTCTGGGGAGCAGGCTACGAGAGCCGAGTTCTGGGAAGCAGGCTGCAAGGGCCAAAGATATCGGGAAATGGGCTGCGAGAGCCGAAATTATGGGAAGCAGGCTGCGGGAGCCAAATCGGGGAGCATGCCACGAGAGCCAAAATTAGGAAGCAGGCCGTGAAGGCCAAAGGTAAGTAGGCTGCAAGAGCCAAAGATATTTGGAGGCATGCCATAAAAGCCAAAGGGAAGCAGGCTGCAGGAGCCAAAGTTGGGAAGCAAGCCACGAGGGCCAGAATTGGGAAGCAGGCTGCGAGAGTCGAAATTGGGGAGCAGGCCGCGAAGGCCAAAGGTAAGCAGGTTACAAGAGCCAAAGTTGGGAAGCAGGCCCCGAAGGCCAAAGGTAAGCAGGCTACACGAGCCAAAGTTACGGGAAGCGGGCCGTGGAGGCCGGATTGGGAAAGCATGCTATAAAAGCCAAAGGGAAGCAGGCTGCAAGAGCCAAAGTTGGGAAGCAGGCTGCAAGGGCCAAAGTTATGGAGAGCAGGCTACGGAAGCCAAATCAGGGAAGCAAGCTACAAGAGCCAAAATTGGGGCGCAAAATGTGAACGCCCAAATTGGGGAAGCGGACTATAGAAGCCGGAGTTGGGAGATTAACGAGCCATGAGAGTAAGAGGTAGGCCATGGGGGCCAAGATTGGGCTCTACGAGCTAGAGCTGGGAAAGTAGGCTTCGCTATCCGAAATTGAGTTTATTGTATACACATATTTTTATTATTTATTATTTTTTATATTATAATTTTTTTATTCAAGCATGCAAGCATTCATTAGCAGACATAACATAAATATAAGTAAGGCAGCTCCCTCTATAGGGGATAGGATAGGGACATCGCCCAAAATTCGTAGACACGGTGCGGGCCACGAGGCACAATTGAGGGGTGGTGCACTCGTCAAGAGGATATCGCATGTCTTACATGCATAGCCTAAATTCACGCATTTCACCCGAGGTAATTCTCTGTGGCATGGCAGTGCAAATGTGTGAACAAAGAGCCCTAACCATAGGGATATGCAGGTTTTCCTGGTGACACTCGAGGATCACTCTAGCGCCTACACATTAGTTCCAGGCTTTTGACTTTCGGTAGCTTCACACAGCCCCCATCTATTTATTTTGGTAGGGGATTTCACCGTTCGGCGCGAGTCTCCTCATGTGTCTCAATGGGGATTCCCGGCTAATAAGATTCGTCCTTATTGTGATTCGTTTCACCATTTCGCGCGAGTCTCCTCATTTGTTTCAGTGGAGATTCCTGACTACTCGGATCCGCGTTTCTCTCTCTCTTCTTTTTTTCTCTCTCTCTTTTTTCTCTCTCTCTCTTTTTTTTACAGTGGGGGTAGGCAGCTTTTTCCTCACGATTACCTCTCACGCGAGTGCAGGAATTCAAGCATCCGTAAAGTGCTAAGAAGAAATTCGGGCAATCCCTATAGTTGAAAGTTATTGAACACGTTAAGTGCTAAGTGTGGGAGCGTTGCCTCAGGTTTATTTTGTGAGTTGGGCTTAGCGATTCAGCCATGACTCTTCCCCTTGACGTGTGCACCCGTCATAATAGGGTTCCCTTCGAGCGCGTGCCCTGACGCCCGTGCATTCGAAATCGGGCGATATTATTTAGCAAGGAAACAGAGTCCTAGAAATTTCAAGGAGGTGTGTTATTGTATATTAAGCAAGCATGCAAACAGGGCAATCAAGCATTCTCTTCTTCTTCTTTTTTTTTTATTTTGTTGTTTGTTTTGTTGTTTATTTTTCTGTTCTTTTTTTTGTTATTTTTTTTTGCATAAGAAAATATTGTTGTTACGTATAAGTGTAGTGGTAGTAAAGGTTTTAGGGAAGCAGACCACGAACGGCTGAAAGGGTATTAGGGAAGCGGGCTACAAAACCTAAGGGACATTAGGGGAGTGGGCCATAAGGGCTATAGGCTGCTGGGAAGCAGGTTGAGGGAGCCAGAATCGGGAAGAGAGGAGGGACGGATGGATTAATCCTGATAGTGGGCCCCGGCCGAAATGGCCCTGCCGAGGGGCGTTGGGTAGCGGGATGTGAGAGTCGAAAAGAAGGGTCTCTTTTGTCCTCTGGCCGGGGAAGGGTCCGGACCAGAACGGAAGGTTTATTCTTTGATTCTCTAGCCGGGGGAGGATCCGAACTAAAGTGAGAGGTCTATTTTTTTTAACTGGGAAGCTGTCGGCTGGGGTGCCAATGATGAGGTAGCTGTCGGCTAGGAGCCGATGAAGAGGTAGCTGTCGACCCGAGGGCCGATGAAGGGGTAGCTGTCGGCTAGGAGCTGATGATGAGGTAGCTGTCGACCCGAAGGCCGATGAAGGGGTAGTTGTTGACCCAAAGGCCGATGGCTGAATATTTGTCAGCTTGAAGCCCCGATGGCTGAAAGTTGGTCGGTTTAGAGCCCCATCGGCGGAAGGTCTAATCGATTTAACGCCCCGTCGGTGGAAGGTCTAGTCGGTTTAACGCCTCGTCGGCGGAAGGTCTAATCGGTTTAATGCCCCGTCGGTAGAAGGTTTAGTCGGTTTAACGCCCCGTCGACGGAAGGTCTAGTCGGTTTAACGCCCCGCCGGCGGAAGGTTTAGTCGGTTTAACGCCCCGTCGGCGGAAGGTTTAGTCAGTTTAACCCCCCATCGGTGGAAGGTTTAGTCGGTTTAACGCCCCGTCGGCTGAGGATTTAGTCAGTTTAACGCCCCGTCGGCGGAGGGTCTAGTCGGTTTAACGCCCTGCCAGCGGAAGGTCTAATCGGTTTAACGCCCCGTCGGCGGAAGGTTTAGTCAGTTTAACACCCCGTCGGCAGAAGGTTTAGTCGGCTTGAATCCCCGATGGCTGAATATCTGTCGGATTGAAGCCCCGATGGCTGAGTATCTGTCGGCTTGCAGCCCCGATGGCTGAATATCTGTCGGCATGAAACCCCGATGGCTAAATATCTATCGGCTTGAAGCCCCGATGGCTGAATATCTATCGGATTGAAGCCCCGATGGCTGAATATCTATCGGCTTGAAGTCCCGATGGCTGAATATCTGTCGGCTTGAAGCCCCGATGGCTGAATATTTTCCGGTTTAACGCCTCGTCGGCGGAATGCTGATTGGTTTCTGTTTGTTGGGTGGATGGAGGGCGGAGGTAAAAGTTTACCTCATAAAGATTTTTTCTCTTTTCTTTTTTTGAAGAGGCAGATGCAAAGACCATGTTTGCCTCGTGGTTGTTATTTTTCTTCTTCTCTTTTTCTTTTGTGTGGAGAGGCGGGTGCAAAGACTGTGTTCGCCTCGTAATTGCTCTTTTTGTTCTTCTCTTCTTCTTTTATGGAGAGGCAGGTGCAAAGACCATGTTCGCCTCATATCTCTTTTTCTCTTCCTCTTTCATATGATGAGGCGGGCTCGAGGATCACGTTTGCCTCACGTATCTTTTCTTTCTTTTCTTATCTTCCTTTGTGGGATGGGGCGGGCTCGAAGACCACGTCTGCCTCATGTGTCCCTTTTTTCTTTCTTTTCTTCTCTTCTTCTGTGGGATGAGGCGGGCTCGAAGACCACGTTTGCCTCATGTGTCCCTTTTCCTTTCTTTTCTGCTCTTCTTTTCTCATTAATGCTTCCGTGCTGGAGTTTATTTCTCTTAATGTTCCCCCAGATTGAGGTGTAGCTATATTTCGTAGGCGTCCCCCTGAGGGGTGTGTTTTTCCTTTTTGCTTCTGTGCCCCCAGGCGGGGTGTATTTTTCATGGCTTCTATGCCCCCAAACCGAGGTGTGTTTCTTCTCCAAATGCCCCCAAGGCGGGGTGTAGCTCTCTTCAAATGCCCCCAAGCCGGGGTATACTCTTCACGGCTTCTATGCCCCCAGGTGGGGTATGTTTCTTCTTCAAGTGCCCCCAAGGCGGGGTGTAGCTCTCTTCGAATGCCCCTAAGCTGGGTGCGTTCCTTTCTTCGTGTGCCCCCAGGCCGAGGTGTGTTTTTTTTTCTTCTTATGCCCCTAAGCTGGGGTGAATTTCTCTGCTTCTTATGCCCCCCATAGCAGGGTGTATGTTTCTTCTTTTGACGCCCCTAAGCCAGGGTGTATTATTTCTTCATATGCTCCCAGGTCGGGATGTATGTCTCTCCGCTTCTGTGCCCCCGGGTCGTGGTAAATGCTTCTGCTTCTTATGCGCCAAGGGCGGAGTGTATCTCTTTGTGCCCCCTGAGCGGGGTGGATGCTCTGCATGTGTCCCCGGGCCGGGATGTGGCCTTGTCTCCCATGGAGGGTGTGTGTTGTTTCTTAAAAAGCCCCCAGACCATGGTGTATTCTTCTCTTTCTTATGCTCCCGAGGTGGGAGGGGTTCTCTTCACGTGCCCCCGTGGCGGGATGTGCTTCTTTCTTCGAGTGTCCCCAGGTCGGGGTGAATTCTTTTCTTTTGGCCAGACACACCGGGGGGATGTTTGCTTCTTGTGCTCCCAAGGTGGGGTGTATTGCTACTTTTGATGCCCCCAAAGCGAGGTATCTTTCTCTTCACATGCCCCCGGCATGGGGTATATTCTGCTTCTAGTGCCCCTAACGTGGAGTGTATTGCCACCCCTGAGGCGGAGTGTACTTGCTTCTTTGCACCCAAGGTGGGGTGTGTCCTCCGCTTCTTATGCCCCCAGGCAGGGGTGGATTCTTCTGCTTCTTACGCTCCCGGGATGGAGTGTATTCTCTTCATATGCCCCCGGCACGAGGGTGTATCTTTGTTGCTTGTTGTACCCCCAAAGGGAGGTGTCTTTCTCTCCATAAGGCGATGTGTATTCTTTGTTGGTTCATGTACCCCCGAGTCGGGGTGGATCCTCTTTATGTGCCCCCATGGCGGGGTGTACTCTCTTCATGTGCCCCCCAGGAGCAGGGGTGTGGTTTGCTTCGTGTGCTCCCCTGAGACAGGGTATCTTTCTTCTTCGAATACCCCTGAGCCGGGGCGTGTTCTTTATGGCTTCTCTGCCCCCGGGCGAGGTAAGTTTCTTCTTCAAATACCCTTAAGCCGGGGTGGACTTCTCTTCATCTGCCCCTGAGCCGGGGTGCAGCTGTTGCTTATTGTGCCCCCATGGTGGAGCATGTCTCCTTCTTCTTATCCCCCATGGTGAGGTGTATTTTGGTTCTTATGCCCCCGGGATGGAGTGTGTCTCTTTCTGCCCCCCCCCCCCAGAGCGGGGTAAGTGCTTCTGCTTCTTATGCGCCAAGGGCGGAGTGTGTCTCTTTCTGTGCCCCCAGGCTGGGGTACATTCTTCATGTTTCTTATACCCTTTTCGTAGGGCATATTCTCTTGCTTCTTATGTCCCCGGATCGGGGTGTATGTTTCTTCTTCTAACGCCCCTAAGTCGGGGTATATTATTTCTCCATGTGCTCCCAGGTCAGGATGTACGTCTCTTTGCTTTGGTGCCCCCGGGTGGAGGTGTATTCTGTCTCTTTGCTTCTGCGCCCCCCAGGCGGGGTATGTTTCTTCTTCAAATGCCCCTAAGCCGGGGTGTATTATTTGCTCTTTATGCCCCGGATCGGGGTGGATTCTTCGTCAAATGCCCCGAAGCCGGAGTGTATTCTCTTCATGCGCCCACCGGGCGGGGTGTGTCTCTTATGGCTTCTATACCCCCAGACGGGGTGTGGCTTCTGCTTCTTATGCTCCCCGGGGCGGGGTACATTCCTTGCTTCTCATGCCCCCCATGGCGGGGCGTAGTCTCTTTCTTTGTGTGTCCCCCATGGCGGGGTGGATTCTGCCTCCTTGTTTCTGTGCCCCAGGCGGGGTATGTTCTTCATGGCTTCTATGCCCCGAGGTGGGGCATGCTTCTTCTTCTGATGCCCCTGAGCCAGGGAGTCTCTTCTATGGCTTCTACGCCCCCAGGCGGGGTGTATGTTGCTTCATATGCCCCCAGAGCGGGGTGTAATTCTTGCTTCCTATGCCCCCGAGGCGGGGTGTATTTCTCTTCGTATTCCCCTAAGCCAGGGTGCATTTTTTTGGTTTCATAGGCCCCTATACGGGGTGTATTCTTTGTTTCTTTGCACCCAAGGTGGGGTGTGTCTTCTGCTTCTTATATCCCAGACCGGGATGGATTCTTCTGCCTCTTACGCCCCGCCGGGGCGGGTGCGTTTCTCTTCATATGCCCCCGACGTGGGGTATATCTTTTGTTTCTTATGCTCCCGAGCCGGGATGTAACTGTTGCTTCTTGGCCTCATATGCTGCCGAGGCGATGGGTATGTCGCTTCATGTGCCCCCGGGGGGAATGTATTTTACCTCTACTGCCACGTGGCGGGGTATACCTCTTGGCTTCTTACGCCCCCAAAGTGGGGTGTGTTTTCTTCTCGTGCCCCCAGGGTGGGGTATATCTTTTGCTTCTTATGCCCCCCCCTTGAGGCGGGGCGAAGTCCTTGCTTCAAATGCCCCTAAATCGGAGTACAATTTTGTCTCATATGCCCCTAGAGCGGGGGTGTATTTCTTTTCCTGTGCCTCTCAGTCGGGGTATATTTCTTCTTCAAATACCCCCTGAGCCGGGGTGCATTCTTGCTGCTTCTTATGCCCCAGGGCGGGGTATGTTTTGCTTCTTTTACCCCCTGACGGCGGGGCGTATTCCTCTTCATATGCCCTCCCCAGAGTGGGGGTGTAGCTTTTCTTCATCTGCCCCCCCAGGTCGAGGTGTATTGCTCTTCACTTCTGTGCCCCCAGGCGGGGTATGTTTCTTTATCAAAGGCCCCTGAGCCGGGGTGTAGCTTTGTTGTATGTTGTGCCCCCGAGTCGGGGTGGATTCTCTTCATGCGCCCCTAGATTAGGGTGCATATCCCTTCTTCTTCTTTCTTTTTTTTGCCTCTTATGCCCCCATGGTGGGGTATATCTCTTCTGCTTATCCCCTATGGCGGGGTATGTGCATGCTCTCTTCGAGAGTGGTGGCCGTGCTTGGCCTCATTGCTATAAAGCGTTCCCCACAGCTGGCAGCCATTCACCAAGTTACAATTGTGGCTCGCTGGGTCTTTTAACAACCACTCGGGGGGTGTTTTGTGCCAGATGGAGGCAGCAGGAAGGAGGAACGGGCGGGGTCATTGCACCGCGGATTCGGGGCCTCCTAGAGTCGGGCGGGATGCCGGGTTTCTTCTTGCTCTTTTGGTCGGCGATGCTGGCCGACTTTTCTTCCTTTCTTCTTTCTTTCTTTTTTTCTTTTTTTTTCTCTTCTTCTTGTGTGATTGACCAGGGTGGAGGTGCAGGAGAGCGCTCACCCCCTCAGGGAGGGGATGAGTGGTTCGCTCCACCGCATCAACCCCACAATGGTAATCCTTATTCAGCACGGGTCTCGACGGACGTGGCCGTACAACCCTCTCTCGCCGACTCTTTCTCTTCCTTTTTTTTTGCTTCTTTCTTTTCTACTTTTCTTCTTTTCTCCTCTTCTCCTTTCCTTCTTTTCTTTTTTTCTTCTCTTTCTTCTTGAGGAAAGGGGGGGTTTGATTTCCCCTCCCTTCTCTTCTCTTTCTCTTCTCCCTTTTTTATAACAGCCCCCATGATTCCTGGAAGCTACATATGCTTCGAAGCAGCGTCCTTAAGGCCACAAAGGCAGCTGCACCGAGTCTGGATTTTCTCCCCATAGGGCTGGCGAAGACAGCACCTGCCATTCATCAAAGCAGGCAAACATCGTTAATTAGGAGGCCATGAGGCCCTGAATCCCGGCGAAGAGATAAAGGGTGGTTTTGGTCCCACCGGGCGTGCCAGACTTGTGGACGCACTTTTCGACATGATGGTTTAGGCCGTTTTGTTTGTTGGTTTATTAAGTGCGTGGGCGTGCCAGTCACAAAGTGACGATTTATTCTGGTTCCAGAGAGCCCATGGTGCGCTCGATTTGACTAATCAGACGATTGTGTGGTTCGTGTCGGGACCAAAACCCACCGCGCCATAAAGGTCATGACGTCATTTACATCCCCCATACGAGGGAACACCCTTGATTAATCGCCGAGAATCAGGGCCTCATGGCCAGGAAATTAATTGCATGAAAGACCTATTAGGAAGCATTGAAATCCCCGTATGAGGGTGAGAGGAAAACATTCGCGGTCATGTCGGTCATGTGCTGACCATTTAATGTTCGGACGAATGTCCGACTCGAGAAAAGCGCAATCATCACGGGAAAACCAGAACATATGTATGCCGGGGTACGGCAGATTTATTGTTCGGAAGAACGGAAAACATTCGGCTAAACCTCGGTTAGAGCGGTCAGAAACCAGTAAGTCTGTTGGCTTGGTGCAAGGGCAAGCTGCAACCATGCTGCGGTGGGCCCCCCGCGGTCGAAGTTTGGATCGCATGAGCATCATTAATATTTCCGGTGCCAAGGTGCAACGGGGAAATATCTCTTGAATCAATTGGAAAGCCCCATGTCTAGGGAAGCGAACGTTCGAAACGCATCGGTCATTCGGGAGACCGTTTAATATTCGGACGGGTGTCCGGCTTGAGAATATCGTAGTCGTCGCGGGAGGACCTGGGACATATGTATGCCGGGATACGGCAATATATATTATTCCGAGATATTGGAAACATTCGATTAAATCTCGGCTAGTGTAGCAGGAAGCTAGTGGATTTATTGACCCGGTGCAAGATCGAGTCAGGACCATACCGGGGGCGCCTCCCGTGGTCCGAACGAGACTTGTGCGGGCATCATTAATATTTCTGGTGCCGGAGGACAACGGGAAAGAGTCTCGGGACCAGATCTGAGAACCAATATGCGTTCAAAGGGAGTGGTCTATAGGCCGAGGATGTGGGTCAGGCCACGACCATGATCGGGGCGGGCCCAAGGTCTAAGCACGGCCCACGGAGGCCTTATTGATATTCCCATGCAAAGGGTCCGAGGTGACGAGGATCACCTCGTCCCATTCGGATTTTGTCGGTCATTCATGGACCACTTTATGTTCGGACAAAGGTCCGTATTGAAGGTACGACGTAGATGGAAACAACCCCGTACAAATATATGCTGAGTTCGAGGCAATTTCAATGAAAGAGTCGGAACGAATCCCAATAAGAACGGGTCGGAATTGATGAACTATTGGCCCAGAGCAATGCTGGATCACGGCCATATCGGAGTGGGAGCCGTCGGCCGTGCTGGTCACTCGCGGGCCTTTACATGTTCGGACACAGGTCCGTAATAGAAACGCGGCGGAAATCGAGGTGAACCCATTCAAATGTATGCCGAACGTGCGGCAATTTTAGTAGCGGCTCGGGAGGGATCCGGCCTGAGAAGCGAGTCCGGTTTAATCGAAATATCAGCCCAAAGCGAGGTCAGGTCACGGCCAGTTCGGGATAATTCCCAAGACTCAGACCCAGCCTGCGAGGGCGGCGTTGTTGTTCCTTCAGCACCGGGTAACGGGAGAGACGGGGCTGCGATGTGGATTTTACCAATTTTTATCTGGGCTTTAAATTATATGCAAATATATTTTTATGTATTTATTCTGGATGATTTCTCCGTTTTCGTTTATTATTATTATTATATTTTCTCTTTTCTTACAATTATTATTACTATTTCACACTTTTGTTTATTTCATATATATATATATATATTCATGTTTATTTTTTTTATCATAATTTTATTAACTTATTATTATTAATATTATCATTATCATTGTATATTATATATATTTCTCAGGGGAAAGAGTGGGCCGCTGGAGGGCTAAAAGAGGCTAAAGGGGCGTGCCGGCGAAGTTAGGGCTAGTGTGCCGGCGAAGGCAGGGAGAGTGTGCCGGCAAAGGGGGGCTGGAGGGGGTACCGGGTAGGTTAGAGGACGTCGGAGAAGCACCAAGAGAGTGTGCCGAGGAGGGAGTTCGCGGGCGTGCCGGGCTAACTCGAAGTCTGTACAACGTCTGCTAGCACACACGCCAAGTCTGTACACTATCCATTTGCTGCAACTCAAAGTCTATACATTGGCTGGTTGTTGCAACACAAAGTCTGTACATTGGCTGGTTGCATGCACACAAAGTCTGTACATTGGCCGGTTGCTACAACACAAAGTCTGTACATTGGCTGGTTGCATGCACACTAAGTCTATACATCTGTCAGCTCAAAGTCTATACATTCTCGGACCAAGTCTGTGTGGCCCGTGTGCTCCATGCATTCAAAGTCTATACATTCCTATCTTTACCTACGTTCACTGGCTTAGCAAACCCAGAAGTCCGTACATTGGTTGCATAGCTTGCCATGCATAGATGGTGCACTCCTCATTTGCTACAAACTCAAAGTCTGTACATCGTCTGCTAGCACACACGCAGAGTCTGTACATTGTCCATTTGCTGCAACTCAAAGTCTATACATCGGCTGATTGCTGCAACACAAAGTCTGTACATTGGCCGGTTGCATGCATACACAAAGTCTACACATTGGCTGGTTGTTGCAACATAAAGTCTGTACATTGGCTGGTTGCTGCAACACAAAGTCTGTACATTGGCTGGTTGCATGCACACTAAGTCTGTACGTTGTGTTCCACTTCGAGAAAGGCCATTCCACATGGATTTCTTTCATCCAAAAGTCACCTAATCACCCACAAATTATGGATCTGGTCTGAAGGATCTCCAAGGGCCATTCAAGGTCTATAAAGCCAACACATGAGGGGTTAGAAACCCCAAGGCTTCAAGGGAGAACGAGAGAGAGAGAGAGAGAGAGAGAGAGAGAGAGAGAGAGAGAGAGAGAGAGAGAGAGAGAGAGAGAGAGAGAGAGAGAGAGAGAGAGAGAGAGAGAGAGACGGTGGGAGAAGAGGTGAGACGGAGAGATAGATGAGACGGTGGGGAGAAGAGATGAGACGGTGGGGAGAAGAGAGATGAGGTGAGAGTGAGAGAGAGAGAGAGAGAGAGAGAGAGAGATGATGGGGGAAGCCGAGAGAGAGAGAGACGGTGAGCGTGAGAGAGAAACGGCGGGAGGAGAGATGGTGAGACGGAGGGAGAGAGAAAGAGACAGTGGGAGCGCGAGAGAGAAAGAGACGGTGAGGGAGAGATGGTGAGACAGAGGGAGAGAGAAAGAGACAGTGGGAGCGCGATAGAGAAAGAGGCGGTGAGGGAGAGAGAGAGACGGTGGGAGAGTGTACCGCTGAGGAGGAGTGTGCCGCTGAAGGGCCAAAAGGGTGTGTCGTTGAAGGGCTGTTAGAGTGTGCCGCTGGAGGGTTGATAGGGTGTACCGGCGAAGGCTGGACCAGGTGTGCCGATGAAGGCCCACTCCTCCTTTACTTCTTTTAAGGCTTTTCTTTTCTTCCTTTCTTTGGTTTTTATGCAGTTTTATACAAGTCTTTCCTCCCTTTCCTCACAGCCTGTTCTTTATAAGTTGGGCATTTAATCCGCCACACCACCGTTCAATCTGATTCTTTTCACGTCGCCCACAGTGTCTTATTCTGGTTGGAGGGTTTTATCGCCGAGCGTTCCATTCGTTCGTTATTTTCCTTTGCCCTTTAATATGTTGTTGTTCCATTTGTTTGTTGCATCCTTTTGCCTTTTTATGTGTTATTATTCTATTTATTTGTTGCTTCCTTTTGTCTCTTCAATGTGTTATTATTTCTAACAAAAATTCGGCAGCATCTCCCCTTGACCCGGGCGTAAGGGAGATAAAGGGAACGCGCCCACATGGAGTGGCGGAACTCGACAGTTGGAGGTGGGCGCCCGAGAGCGGCAACACCTTAACAAAACCTCGGAAAACTCGGAGGAAACGATGGACGGGAAACCTCTAAGACTCGACAGGGTGTACTGGAGGGAGAGTTAGCCAAGGCGTGCCGGCCAAGGACGGGCACAGGGCGTTTGAGGGGTGTACCGAGCTAGAGAGAGACCAGGTGTGCTGCTGGGGCATCAAGGGAGAGTGTACCGCTGGGGGCTACTATGGGTGTGTCGGCCAAGGTGCCGAAAGGGTGTGCCACTGGGGGAAAGTGCAAGCGCACCGGGCAAGGCTCCAAAAGGGTTGGCCTGCTGATCAAACCCATAGGGACCCCTGACAGGAGGGGAGAGGACTTAAAGGGGAAGGCACGGGTGAAGGCGTTGGGCTTTACAGGAGGAGGTTCGTGACCTTAAACCATTCAAGATGGCACCGGATCCGAGGAAACCATCGGCGTGAGGGATGAAAACAAACACCGGAAAGGGAAGGAAAAGACGATCAAGTGCACTGTGGCCCAAACCAACGAGACGAAGAGAAAAAGAAAAACCCACTGAGGGGACGATCTTCATTCATGGGGAACAAAGGGCCGTAGCCGTCCATATACATTACAAAGCATGCCCGAGCTAAGGCTACATGCAAGAAAGAAAATTGAAGAACAAAAGAACGGGGAGGGGGAAAAAGAGAACAAAAGAAGAGGGAGTGTTGGGGATCGAAGCAGGGACGACCGTCCACTGCTCTTTCCCCACTTTCCCCTACTACATCAAGCCATCTCTCTCTCTCTCTTACCCTCTTTTCTTTGCCTGGTGGTCATCGGAAGACTCCACGCCGGAGCCCTCTCCCTTTTCTTCTCTCTTCTCCTCCTTCTCGTATGTGGCTCTGTGTCTGTTCATCTCTTCTCTCTGTGTACCTCTTCTTCGTGTCCCCCTCCTCTTTGCCGGAATGGGAGTGGTTTTATACTCCCAGCAGTGGGAGTCCTCGAGCACGGCAGTCGGAGGCGGGAAGTGTTGGGTCATCATGGGGTTTGACCTCCCCGTCCTTCGGTGGCAGAGGGATAGCTTAGGTGGCCCAACCTCCGGTCGACACCTCAGATAGCTCACTGCACGGTGAAGATCCGTTGGGCATGGGCGCGAGATTTGGTCTGCCAGACGTGCCGTTGAAACGGCTGAGCGTCGTGCCGCTGGCGGGCTCAGCGAGTGTGCCGCTGAAGGCCACAGCACCGTGCCGCTGCAGGCCGCAAGGGTGTGCCGTTGTAGGCCAACAGGGGGGTGTGCCACTGAGGGCTAGGGGCGTGCCGCTGTAGCCCTTCAGCGCGTACCGCTGAAGGCCAGGGGTGTGCCGCTGAAGGCCATCAGGGGTGCATTTCTGAGCCCGTTGTGAGCACGAGTTATGGCCCATTTGATTCTCTTCGAGGCCCATGGATTGTGGGGCTCTTGGTGGTTGATTTCTCTTCACAGTCGTGATTCCAGAGATAGCTTCACGGCAGTGTATGCGTTTGTTTGGAGAGTCCGGATGGCCCATCTTCCCTGTAGCTTTTCTATTTGTAGTCGTTGTTGATACTAGACTAGTTAGGACGTACGGGAGTGCAATTTTGCATGTCCACACCAGGTAAGGGGTGGGGTAGTGGGAGGCTCCCCTTACTTTCGTAAGGTCCTAATTAAAAATTGTTGTGTAGTGGATAGCGGATCTAGAGGGGAGGGGTGAATAGATCTGCCCCTCTTTTCGTAATGTAACCCTCTATATAGCTAGATGAGATAAATTGCAGCGGAATATAACTAGCTAAACGAATGACACAACGATTTGCTTAGCAAGATGATTACTAATATATCGATTCGAACCTAGGCATGCATTTAGAACGAAGCAATCACACGAACAAACCACAACATATGAGATTTTAAGGTGGTTCAGACTGAATCCCCAGTCCTACGTCCACCCCTTACCAAATCCGGTGAGGCTCCACTAGTGCCACGCACTGAACCGCAAATCGGAAAGACCACCGATTGCCTTCCTACTAACCACCTGGTAGGGACGTCAACAACGCAGATCGGACAACCTCCGATTGCCTTCCTACTAACCACCGGTATGGAAGATTCTCAGATTCAATTGTTTGTATGAAATGAAAAAGGGAACAAATATGAAATCACTCAAACAAGATATAGAGTATGCTCAAAGAAAAGAATCTTGTCTGAGTTGCAGAAGCTTGAATCGGATGCTTTGACGGTGTCTTCTTTCTTGCGGGATGATCTTCCTTGAACCTCTTCTAGTTGATGAAGAAGACGATGGATGTAGCTTCAATCTTCCTTTTGATCTTCTTGAGCCGATGAAGAGGATGTAGAAGATGTAGGATGCAGCTTAGATCACCCTTGAGAGCCTTGATTCCTTCTTCTTCCTTGGAGGTTGAGATGGCTTCAGATCTGGACTTGAATGCCTTGAAATGGATGAAGAACTTCCTCCTAAAACACTGTTCACGGAGGTGCTACAGTACCTCGAAAATGAGCTCCCTTGATCTCCCTTGAAGCCTTGAAGCCCTTGTATTTCTAATCCCTCAAGTGAGAGTTTTATAGACCTTGAATGGTCTATAGACAAGCCTCAGACCAGATCCACAATTTGTGGGTGATTAGGTGACTTTTGGATTAAAGAAATCCATGTTGAATGGCCCTTTTCGAAGTTGGAAACAAAGTCAACATTGAAGGCTCAGGGCTGACGGTATACCTGCAGCTCCTGGCGGTTGACCGCTACTGTGAAATGTTGTAGACGAATGGCCCCTGGGATTTCCGGTCGACCGCCACTGGCTGGCGGTCGACCGCCATCTGAAAGAACTGCAGTCGGGGGGTCCCTGGCTGGGGCGGTCGACCACCCCTGTGCTGGCGGTCGACCGCCAGCTGGACAGAACCCGGCTTATCCCGGGTCGGTCCAATTTCCGTTCTAGCTCCGTCGTTCAACTCCATTAGCAGCCCGTGCATGTCGGTGGCATCTCCCTTGATAGTCTAAAAGATATCAACGGAGTTTATGGCCTTGGATTCTCTTGGCTATGCTTCTTTGTGCATTGACCTTATATGGATGACGAGCCAAATATCGCGTGTCGACTTGTGCTTGTTTTCGCATCCTTGCTTGGGCGCGATCAATGAGCTTTCACTTTGCCGACTCCACTGTCTTTCTTGTCCATGTAATGGTGTACCTGTCATGATCGAACCATCACGTATGTCAGTCACATGAGAGTGAGAAATATCAATGACTAATAGTGTTTAGCCATTATCAAAACCAAGAATATGACAGAACTCAAATGACCGTAGGATGATGTCAAATTACCCAAGTGAACTCAAATGACCATAGGGGCACAACATTCTCCCCCTTTTTGATGATGGCAACACTGTGAGTCATTATATGGCATAAATATCTAATATGGCAAATATGGCAAAGTTTATGACATATGCAACCTGTGTGCAGCTCAAGATCCATGATAGTGAAACATGTAAATGCGGATATGTATGCATGGATGATCAAAGCATGTGAATGCTACATGTAAATGCTATGCAATTATGCAAACCCCATCACATACATATATGAGATGCAAAGTTGAGCAATGGAGATTCTCCCCCTTTGACTCTCCCCGTATACCATTCACACATCCCCCGCTCTTCCCTCTTTACATAAGGCATGGCGCTCTTTACAAAGGAAAGGACTCAGACAGAGAATTCTCCCCCTTTGTCAACAGCAAAAAGGAGGGATATGAAACAGCAGGTGATAAATGGTCTAGAGATCAGAGTGGAATTATAGTGGAAGAGCAAGCCATTATATAGAAATTGAAATCATGCCGCGAACAATATATATATGTGTTTCAAAGCTAATGAAGTCCAAGTTCATCAACAGAGTTCAAAAAGCAGCTACATTGAAGATTTAATAGAAATGAACCAAAGGCGCATAGCATGGCAGTGTTAAACTTTCCCTTGTCTTATATATCCATATTCAATAACGATAAAGGAAATAACATAAAAACTAGTATTGAAGCTAAACAATCATGATTAGAGCATGGAAGTGTTATGAGTGCAATAACTTTGACTTTCAATCTCTTTTGAATTTGAATGCATATTACTCATATTTTACGAGCAATCAAGTCTAGTACACGCCTCCTAGCCGTAAGAATACACGTTGTTTAGACGCCAGTATTCCTAGGTATTTGGCAAGACTAACGGTTATGCTTTGGAATGAACAGAGATAGCAAAGTCACATCATGACATACCCAATCTCATTTCTTTGATGAGAGGATATATTTCTTAGCAATTATGCCATTGCTCTGCCTAGAGTCCAAATGAATTGAGACAGAGATAACAGAGGCACATCATGACATATCATTCGTCACTTGATTGGATGACGTGACATATTTCTCCGTGCAGTAATATCATTGCTCTGTCAAATTTAGTTTCAAGAATTCCAGCTCATCAAGATGTTTAGAAGCAATACTAAGCTCTAGAGTATTACCAAGAATGTCATGAACTTTGAATTTTCAGATATCAGGATAGTCATTCAAAGCACAATATACAATCTCTAGTTAAGGTCTATTAAAACCACAGAACATAGATGATTTCATAACATATATTTCAGAACTTCAAGGAAATAATTAAATCTGAACCATTTTTATTGAATAGACAATCATCAGTTCATATAATAGAAAGCTCTCGCACTATCTGTTCGTTAGTCTCATGATCTCATATATAGACTGTAAGCCATGGAAGCACAGATTGTAAGAGATTAAGAGACTCAACAAAACTCCCCCTAAGGATATGCAATGGATACGCGAAGGGGTTATGTTTGCAATCAAGTGGAATGGCAAAGGAGGTTGACCTAGTCACTCATGAAGGTAGCAGAAATGAAATGTATGACCCAACGCATGGTTGTACACTTATTAAATGTCATAGAATGAATATGCATGAATGTTGCACAAGGACAACTCCCCCTTACTATATGGCCTATATGCGACATTGACACATGGTACTTGGCAGAGGTGAAACCTCACGCATATTGAGTGCTTCGAGACAAGCATAACCTGTCCTTCCATACATCAACATTTGATATACCATGGCCATGCAAGAATGATGCGACACAAACCATACAATGCATTATGAACATGAACTCAATTCATTATTATGCATCTACATGCAATGCAAAATAACATATTGACATATCAACAATGCATGAAACACCAATCTGCAAAAACACACACTAAATTGAACATGATCATCATTTCAAATTCTTATTGGCCTGAGGTCGGCAAAGACCAAGCTCCCTTCTGAGTGTTGAAAACCTGTCATTACACAAGGGCTTGGTGAAAATATCAGCAATTTGATTTAGAGTATCAACAAAATGCAGTTCAAAATTTTTCTTACCGACCTCATCTCTAATGAAGTGATGCCTAATCTCAATATGCTTAATCCTAGAGTGCTGGACTGGATTTTTTGCAAGGTTGATAGCACTAGTGTTATCACACAGAATCGGGACACAACCAAGATCCACCAAGTAGTCTTGGAGTTGGTGTTTAATCCACAACACTTGGGTGCCACAGCTCCCCGCAGCAACATATTCTGCCTCCGCGGTTGAGAAGGCAACCGAGTGTTGTTTCTTGGAGGCCCAAGAAACTAAACACCCGCCTAGAAACTGGCAATGGCCACTAGTACTCTTACGATCCAGCTTGCATCCAGCGTAATCCGCATCAGAATAAGATATAAGAGATAAATCACATGATGACGGATACCACAATCCCAAATCTTGAGTGCCGGCAAGATATCGAAGGATACGTTTGACGGCAGTCAAATGAGATTCTCTAGGACTGGCTTGAAATCTAGCACAAAGACATACACTAAACTGGATATCTGGTCGGGATGCAGTCAAATAAAGTAAAGAGCCAATCATACCTCTATAGACCTTTGCATCCACTAATTTACCATTTTCATCCGAATCCAGTGAAGTTGAGGTGCTCATCGGAGTTGCAATGATTTTGCTGTTTGCCATGTCAAATCTTTTTAGCAGCTCCTTGATGTATTTGGCTTGGCTTATGAAGTAACCATCTTCTCCTTGGTTGACCTGCAAATCGAGAAAGAATTGAAGTTCTCCCATTAGGCTCATCTCAAATTCGCTAGTCATGAGGTTAGCAAATTCCTCACACATTTCAGATTTTGTAGAACCAAACACAATGTCATCAACATAAATTTGAACAATCAAGATGTTCTTACCTTGCTTCTTGGTGAAAAGTGTTTGATCTACCTTACCTCGTGTGTACCATTTTTCAATGAGGAACGAGCTTAGTCTCTCATACCAAGCTCTTGGTGCTTGCTTAAGTCCATAAAGCGCCCTGTCTAGCTTGTATACAAAATCTGCATTGTTAGAACTCTCAAAGCCAGGGGGCTGCTTAACATAGACTTCTTCTTTGATCAAGCCATTCAAGAAAACACTTTTGACATCCATTTGATACAGCTTTATTCTAAGGGAGCATGCAAAGGTAAGTAAAATTCTGATGGCTTCGAGTCTAGCAACTGAGGCATAAGATTCATCAAAGTCTACCCCAAACTCTTGATTATACCCTTGAGCCACCAATCTAGCCTTATTTCTTATTATCTTGCCATCCTCACTTAGTTTGTTCCTAAAGACCCATTTAGTGCCTATGACAGATTGTGATGAAGGTCTAGGAACAAGATGCCAAACTTTATTTCTCTTAAACTGGTTTAACTCTTCTTGCATGGAATTTATCCAGTTTTTATCTTTTAAAGCATCATCAATATTTTTAGGTTCATGCTGCGAGACAAGAGCAAGTTGATCTAATTCTTCCATAATTTTAAAATGTGACCTAGTTCTAGGTGCGTCATTCAAGCTACCAATGACATTCTCCAAGGGATGATCCTTAAGAATTCTAATATTTGTAGAATCGTTACCTTCTCCTGGAGCTTGATCCCTTGCATTGCTTGATTCGGCTAGGTCACCATCTTCTTTTATTTCTTCTTGTGGAGGATCACTCTTGTCCTTTATGCTTAGGAATTCCCCATCTTCATCATTTTTCCTGCAAGAGTTATTATTGTTAGAATCATGATATTCATCAAAGGAAACATGGGGTGATTCTTTCACAGTTTGACTTTTGATATTATAAATTCTATAAGCCCTAGATCTATCAGAATATCCAAGGAATATACCTTCATCGCTCTTGGGCTCGAATTTATCTAAGTCTCTTTTGTCATTGTTGTGAATGAAGCATTTCGATCCAAACACTTTCATATGTGAGAGAGAGGGCTTTTTACCTTTTAGCAGCTCATAAGGAGTCTTTTTGGTGTGTGGTCTTACCATAGAGCGGTTGATAATATAACATGCCGAGTTTACCGCTTCAACCCAAAACCTCCTTGGAAGTTGCCGTTCAGCAAGCATGGTTCTTGCCATCTCTACAAGTGTCTGGTTTCTCCTTTCAACCACACCATTTTGCTCCGGCGTTCTTGGTGAAGAAAATCGGTGTGAAATCCCTTCGGCTCTGCAAAGGTTATAGAAGTTAGCATTTTCAAATTCACCACCGTGATCAGATTGAATCTTAGAAATTTTAAACTCACTGTCCTGCTTTATCTTCATGTAGAGTGCCTGGAACTCATCAAAAGCATCATTTTTATGTGTGAGAAAGAAAACCCATGTGAACCTAGAAAAGTCATCCACCAAGACATATCCATATTTTCTACCACCTAAGCTAGCAGTTCTGGTTGGGCCAAATAGGTCCATATGAATTAGCTCGAGTGATTTGGATGATGTATTTTCAGATCTTCCCTTGAATGATTTTCTAGTTTGTTTACCTAGGGCACATGCATCACACAATATGTTTTCTTGTTTAAAGGATAGTTCAGGCAAACCTTTCACCATTGAATGCTTCAAAAGTTTATGCAAGACATTGTAGCTAGCATGTCCTAGTCTACGATGCCATAACCAAGCAATTTCAGATTTTGGTGCAGCAAGACAAAGGTTTAAATAAGCAGGATCATCTAAGTCAATCATGTAAACATTGTTGACTCTCTTACCAGAAAATTTTACCTTGTCAGATTTTGGTTCAAAGATTTTACATTCATGAGAATCAAACAACACTTTGTGACCTTTATCACACAATTGACTTATGCTTAGTAGGTTATATTTCAAACCTTCAACTAGCAACACATTTCCAATGGAGTTGGAGAGGTTCTTACCTACATTACCTGTTCCAATGATTTTTCCTTTGTTGTTCCCTCCAAATGTGACATGTCCTCTTTCCTTTTCCTCCAAGAGATAAAATTTTAATTTATCTCCAGTCATGTGTCTTGAACAGCCGCTATCAAGGTACCACATGTTATGTATGACTGCAAGACACTCCTGTACAAGCAATTAAGCAAATGTGTTTGGAACTCAACCAAATTTGGGTCCTATCATACTCTTCAAATTTTCAAAGCATGAAACCATTTCTTTTGGAATCCAGACTTTTCTAACATTCATGTTTTATTTACTTAGAGCAGGGATTTGGTTTTTCTTTTCAACTTTGACATTCATTTTCTGTTTGGAGGTTCTTGGTTGGAATTTGTGAAAGTTTGATGAAGTTGGCTTCTTAACCCATTGTGGCCATTGGTTAGTTTTGGGTTGAGAGTGATTGTTCTGCCACCTAGGAGATTGAAAGTTATAGGATTGATGAACACATGAATCACAATTTCTCCAAAAGTATGGTGGTGTTGGCCTATATGAATGTGCAATCCAGTTTTGGTGATATCTGGAAGATTGAGCATGCAATGGCCAAGAATGTGTTGACCTATGCTGCGGGGAAGGTCGACCTTTCTTAGGTCTTTGGACAGACTTTTTGGGAATGTTGGTGACTCCCCCTTTAATCTTTTCTTTTCCTTTCTCCTTTTTTTTTTGCTGATTTTGTGTGGGAGTTATGTTTGAGGTGGAGGCTTCGGAAGATGAGATAAATGTGACTGTTTTTAGCCCAATTGGCCTTTTGTTTGTTGGTTCAAAACCTAACCCTTCCTTGTTGAAATTCATCCTAGTACCTAGCAAAGTATCTAGGTTTTCTTTTCCATCCACGAAATTTTCCAAGGATTGTTGTTTATCCTTCAATTCTTTTTGTAAGTTTTCAATGTTTTGCAAGAGTTGAGTGTTGACATGTTTTACAGCTTCATATTTTTCATTACTCAGCTTGATGTTCTTTTCATAGGTTTGCATTTTTAGCTTAATGCTATCAATCTCATTTCTCAAGTTTTCATTTTCAGTTTCCAAGTCAGCCATTTATTTTCTTCCTTCTTCCAAATCCTCAATCATTTTCTTAAGATCTTCAATTTCAGTTTCAAGTAGAGCATTCTTATCATCCTTGTCATGATCATGCACAAAAGAATTGATTTTCTTTTTCAATTATTTATTTTCCTTTTTGTACATTTCATATTTTTCCATGAGTTGTATATATGCATCCTCCCAATCATCAATTGTATAATCTTCAAATGGAGAATTTATCGCAATTTCTTCGTCACCTTTGGCCATGAGGCAGAAATCTTCTTTTTCTTTGTCCGAGGAGCTAGTTCCATCATTACTTTCCTCTTCATTGCTCCATGTGGACACCATGGCCTTGTTATTCTTCTTGCCCTTCCATTTGTCAGCTTTTCTGAATCTGTCGGGACAGTCATTCTTGAAATGCCCTGGTTTGTTGCAAGAATAACAAATGATTTTGTCAGATTTCTTAGAGTTTTCAAAATTAGATTTGAAATCATTTCTTACCCTTGACCTTCCTCTCATGAAGCTCTTACCTTCCTTTCTCAGGAATTTCTTGAACTTACGTGTGAGCATGGCTACGTCATCCTCATCTCGCTCACTTCCCGAATCCTCACCTTCATCAGAAGTATCTTGACGGCTGGGTCCAGCTTTAAGAGCTAGGGACTTCTTTTTAGGTGCCTCAGCCTCTTTGTTCTTGAGGTTGATCTCATAGGTCATTAATGACCCAATGAGTTCATCTACCTTGGTGGTTGCGAGATTTCTTGATTCTTCAACAACGGTTGCCTTCGTGTGTCATACTGGAGTTAATGATCTGAGAATTTTTCTTACAAGTTCTTGCTCTGTATATTTCTTTCCCAAATCAGTTAAACTATTAGTAAGCACAGTCAAGCGAGCATACATATCTTGAATTGACTCATCAGGCTTCATGCAGAACATTTCATATTCAGAAACTAAAATATTGGCTTTTGTTTCTCGTACCTGAGAGGTTCCTTCGTAGATTACCTCTAGCTTATCCCACATCAATTTCGCAGTTGCGCAAGTGGCTACTCTTGATAATTTAACTGGATGAAGTGAGCATTGCATGATATGTTTAGCACTCCAGTTGACGGTGGATTGCCGTATTTGTTCTTTGGTCCACAAGTCCTCATTATCCGTAAGCTCATACGGACCTTTGCTGATCACACGCCAAAGTTCGTAGTCTTGGGCGTGAATGAACACCTGCATGTGATGTTTCCAATAAGGATAGTTAGATCCAGTGAAATAAAGATGGTGCGGACACCTGAGCAGTTGAGCGGCGCGACACGCCGAGTCACCGGTACCGCACACGGAGCACGACTCGAGCCACCTCAGCATCCATCTGGCTCGAGACAGCCTGGAGACGCCACCTTGAGTCTCCCCATTTTTCATATTTAATTAGACTTTATTTGTGTGTAAGGTGTGTTTATTTCATTTTATACGGTTTGCAATTATGAGTGTACGAGGGGCTTATTTGTAAAATGGGACCCCTGGGCCCCACGGGAACCCCAGGCCCCCTCCCATTGGTCCATATCAGCCTTGTGGGGCTGGTCAAAATCCAAGGTGGACATCTAGAAGCCTTGGACTAGTCAATTGTCCACATGGGGGACAAGGGACCAAAATGGTCAACAATTCCAACCAAACCCACCTACCATGTTCCCCCCTTGGTCAAGGTGCGCCCCCCTCCCCTTTTGTTTAATATTTTTGTTGTATTTTGATCAAACTTCATCCTAGCCATCCATCCCTAACCCCTAGATCCAACGGTGGAGGATGGATTAGATGGGTGACCTATATATGCTTGTATTTTCCCATTTTCATGATTTAATGCCATTTGAATTGAAAAAAAAGCTTGAAGCTCCAGCCTTGGTGCGCCCCCTTCTCCTCTCCCTCTCCCCCTTGAAGCTGTGAAGGCTTCCTTCTGGTGGTGAGACTCCACCCTATCAGTTCCGGTCGCCGCCGCCGCCGCCACGAGCCGCCACCGCACCGCCACCGCCATCAACGGAGTTCTACCCGCGCAGTACCACAGCAGCTTGTTCGAAATTCACCGGTCTCCCCCGAGCTCATTTGGCTACCAAATTTGGAGGAGTTGTTCCTGGGATGTTCCTCTCCACTCACAAAAATCAGGCCAGCATTCAGATCACGTTTGCTAATTTTTGATTTTCGTCCACTCTTCCATTTCAGTTCTGCCAGAGTTCTGTCTAGGTTCACCTCCGTCCTGTGTTTCATGTCTTAGAGCCACTTTTTGATTTCTGTTGGTTCGCCCAATTTTACTGGGGGTTCCATCCATCCACCCCTTCATCCACAATTTTTATCAATGTTTTATTCACCCATCTCATATTTTCTAAAATTCGTTCTCAGACCCATCTACAGTTCTGTCCACCTGTTCCCAGATCCGACCACCAGTCACCCCAAAAATCCTAACAAATCGCCTTCACCTCCAAATCAAATTCTAAAATTAGTCCCAGTTCCTTGGTTTGATTCCCTAGAACTCCTAAGAAGAGCTCAAGAGCTGAATCGGAGGTTCACTTGGCGGTCAACGGTGGTTCTCAGACAAGTGCCCTGCAGATCTGAGATTTCGGTTACTGTACAACAGGGACTTGTAAATTCAATAAAGTTCTGATTCGACCAGATTCAACAAATCTCTCTGGGTCTAGATCGAAGCATTTGAAGAGAGATTTCCAACGATAGCTCATGCGTCCCGATCCGACGTCGGGATTGCTCGCAGCGGTCGTTTTCGCCGGAGCGCGCGCCGGAAGACAGCAACTTCAAGACTTGGGAATCGGGACCGATCGACCCCCGATCGGTGTTCCCGGCCGACCGCCGTCCGTGGAGGTGCGCCACCAGGGGTCCCCATCACAGTGGGTCCCACCCCCACAGATCCGGAGGACAGCGCCGTCCGTGGGCCCCGCGGGCCCGCCGAAGCCGCCGTTCGGAAAGCACGAAAATGCGTAGTTCGACACCGCCGGGCGACATCAAGATGCTGCCCGTCAACCCGAGTTGCGTGATTCCCGGACCCCACATGTGACCTTTTACCTCCCTGCGTGGAGTGGGTCGACTTAGTGTATTGCTGTAATAATTGTTAACCGGGAGTCCGTGATTCGGCCTGGGTTGTCTTCGCCACGCCGAGTGCGTGGAGATAATGGTCCGAACCTCTTGGCGTTCATTTGCTTAGCTAGTATATGGTCTTTTGCCGCTGCCGAGAGTGTAGGTACTATCCTGTGTGTCCATGTCACCGCTGTGAGAGTGAGAGTGACCCATCCCGTGACTCGATCCGAGTCCGGAAGTTGAGTCGGACTACCCTTGACCTCTACCGGTTCCTTAACCGCGCACGGTCCGCGCTTTCCCTCGCTTGGGACGACGAGTGAGCTTCCACTTCTGTTAGCGACGTTTTGCCACTAGGAGCTCGTAGTGTCGGGCTTAGTGTCTCTCTGGTGTGTGCTGCTGGTCGCGTCTTCATCTAGAGTCCGAGGGTGGCACCTAATAGTGTCGTCTCCCGTGTCTGTCCCGCATCAGTTTGGTATTAGAGCGAGTCGAGTCTAGGGTAGTCATTGCATAAGTCTTGCATGCATCATGGTCTAAGATGAGTCTAGGATCATCATTATTTTCAAAAAAAAAAAAAGAGAGTGTTTCAAATTGCATTTCACCCAATAGCTCGGTATATTAAAAGGCGTTGCCCGAACATTTGGTTATGCCTATCGTGAAGGTAGCGTACTTGCGCGAGTGATCTTCGGGTCGCTTATCTCCGCCACGTACTAGATATTGGTTAGGTCTAAGTGCATCCTTTAGTGAGTGTTTGCATTAGTCGGCGTCTTCTAGTTCGTGTGTAGTCCTATAAGAGTCAGTCGGTCTTGTCCAAGTGTCGGCATATCTAACATGTAGTTCCCCAGTTTCTCATGGAGTCCCAACCACCCGGGCGATATGACCGTTGGCCCACCCATGGGCTTGGCAACCATCCTCTCCGCTTCTGTAGGCCTGAAGCCTCAGATTTTTTTGGCTCCAATGACCCGAGCACCTACCTCAAGTGGGAGGCCACCATGGACACCTACTTTGATTATTATACTATGTCCGGGGCAATGCAATTCTCTTTCTCCAAAGAGCGGCTTCTTCATGAGGCTGCCGAAAAGTGGGATTACATCGAAAGAATGAGAGAGGTTAGGGGGCAATGGCCCATCGAGTCATGGTGGGACATGAAGAGAGAGCTTAGGAAGGTCTACGTGCCCCAACCGGTCACCTCCAACCAGCCCCACCCAATCACTTCCAACCAAGTGGGTTCTAGTCGGACGCAAAGAGTCCCACACGTAGATGAGTCAAGACCCAATCCTAGGACGGTTGACTACGGGCGAGTCCACCATGATATCCCTATTCCAACCCACTCCGTTGCCGAACTTATGCAAATGATTTTGGACCGGTTGGATGGGGTGGATAGGACACGTACTCCTAGTGATGTACTCCAACCCGAGCCTAAGGAGGTCATCGCCGGTAGTCTTAACCCGGCCCCATCAACGGAGTCCCCAAGCCCTCTCCCCATCATAGTGGATCCTCTTCTCCCACCCACGAGAGCCCCATTGCCTACACCCCCTGTCCGTCAGGAGGATAAGGGTAGGGACCCACTTATCAGGGAGCGTAGTGGGTCACGACAACAGTGTTATCGCTGCCAGGGGTTCAACCACTACGCCGGACAATGTCTCACTCGGACATCTCTAGCCATAAGGGTGTGGACGCGCTTTTCGTTTAACCGTTGTTTCGGGGCGATCACCGGTTTATTGAGTGCGTGGGCGTGCCAGTCACCGAAGTGACGATTTATTCGGGCTCCGGAGAGCCCAAGGTGCGCTCGAATCTGACTTCGTCAGACGACTGTGTGGTTCGTGTCGGGACCGAATCCCGTCGCGCCGTAGAGGTCATGACGTCATTTACATCCCTCACACGAGGGAATACCCTTGATTAATTGCCGAAATTAGGGGACCCGCGGCCGAAAAGAGTAACACTGATTATGCGAGAGAGAGAGATAGGGATAGGTCACACTGAAGGTCATATCGGGGCTATAAACTGTCGGCCATGTCGGTCGCTCCGTGGACCTTCTAGTATTCGGACACAGGTCCGTGGCAGAGACACAACGAGAAAAACCGGGGTGGATCCCTTCAAATGTCTGCCGAGCATGCGGCAATTTTAATGAGGATTCGGAAGGTATCCGGAACGAGAAACAAATCTGGTCCGGTTGGGATGTCGGCCCAAGATTAGGTCAGAACTTGGCCATATCGGGATAATTCCCAAGGTTCGAGTTCGACCTGAAAGGGGTGGCGTCGTTGTTCCTTTTACCCCGGGTCCCGGGGAGAGAGGGAGCTGCAGTGTGGGCATTAGCGTCTTTTATCTGGGGCTTTCTTAGTCGTATCTTCTGGGATTTCTGAATTAATATTTACTGTTTATTCGTGCCTTTGTCCGGGATGATTTCTCTTCTTTTTATTCATGACTATTCTTGTTATTATCATTCATTTGCTGTTTATTTTTTATTACCCCTCTCGCCTCTTTATTGTGATTAATATTGCGCATTCGGAATCCTTTAATTAGCGTAATTTTTACTAATTTATTTGCTATTATTAATGCCCTTATCAGGCTGTATATGCATATATGTATAGTGTACCGGCGAAGGGGAAAACGGGAGTGTACCGTTGAGGGCAGAGAGCGTGCCGCTGGGAGGCTAAAGGGGTGTACCGCTGAAGGGCAAGGGGGCGTGCCGCTGAAGGCCAATGAGGGCGTACCGCTGAAGGCCAATGGGGCGTACCGCTGAAGGCCAATGGAGCGCACCGCTGGGGCTCAAGGGAGTGTACCGCTGAAGGTTAAAAAGGGGCGTACCGCTGAGGGTTGAGAGGGGTGTATCGCTGAAGGCAAAGGGGAGCGTGTCGCTGAAGGCCAATGAGGGCGTGCTGCTGAGGGTTGAGAGGGGTGTACCGCTGAAGGCAAAGGGGAGCGTGTCGCTGAAGGCCAATGAGGGCGTGCCGCTGAATGCCAATGGGGCGTACCGCTGAAGGCCAATGGGGGCTCGATCAGTTTTCGATTATTTGTTTTAAGGCTTTTCTTTTCTTCTTATCTTAACTTTTGTGTAGTTTTATATAAAACTCCTCCCTTGTTTTGTTTCGTTTGGTTCGGCCTCTTTTCTTGCGGGTCGGACACTCGGGCTACCGGGTAGTTAATTAGTTCGGTTCGGTTTTCGTTGTGATGCCGGCAGTAATTTGATAAATGGAAGGCTTCATTGTTGATCGTTCTTATTCGTTTATTACTTCCTTTTGCCTCTTTAATTGTTCATTAATTTCTCACGAAAATTCGGCAGCATCTCCCCTTGACCCGGGGCGTAAGGGAGATAAAGGGAACGCGCCCACATGGAGTGGCGGAACCCGACAACTGGAGGTGGGCCCCCCCTGGAGGGGCAACACCTTTATGGAACCTCAGAAAACGCGAAGGAAAGGCCCCGGGGATGAGGCCAAGAAGGGGGCTGTTGAGAGGCTGAAGGATGTGCCGCTAAAGGCCATAAGGTGAGTGTGCCGGCCAAGGGCCAATTGGAGTATGCCGGCCAAGGGGTGTACCGGCTAGGGTTAACAGAGTGTGGGTGTGCCGCTGAGGGCAGAAAGGAGTGTACCGCTGGGGGCAAATGAGGTGTGCCGCTGAGGGCTGGACAAGGTGTGCCGCTGAGGGCCAATAGGGGTGTACCGCTGAGGGCTATTGGGTGTGCCGCTGAGGGCCAAGGCAAGTGTGTCGGTCAGGGGCCAAAGTGAAGCATTGCCGGAGGATTAAAAGGGCCAAGTGTGTGTGGGCTTGCAGATTGTTCAAGAAAAGGAGGAAGGGTTACTGGAAGTGAATGGAGGACTCACAAGGCCAGGCTTTAAAGGGGAGGCATCACATTGATGTGGTGGCTCAAAAGAAACCGGAGGAACGGAGGAAACGGGTAACACAATACATGCACTATGAAGGCAGGATCAAACCAACAGAAATAGCAAAAAAAAAAAAGGCCCAAGGAGGGTGATTGTTTCCATTCGTGGGATGCCAAGGACCGTATCCCTACATGCATATTACAAGAGAAAATGCCCAAATGAGGCCATGGACAAAAGGAAAAGACTCCAAGACGGAGAACGAGAGGAGGAATGAAATACAAGATGGAAGAAAACGTTGGGGTCTAAGACATAGGCTACCATTCCCAACCCTCTCCCCCAATACAACAAGCTCTCTCTCTCTTACTCTTGTTTCTTCCCGGTGGCCGTCGGACGGAGCTCAGGCCGGGAGGGTCGCTTCTTCTCTTCTCTCTTTGCCTCTTTCTCCTGTGTGTGTGTCTTCTACTGTCGGAGCCTCTTCCCCTCTGTGTGTTCGTCTGTGTGTGTCTCTCCGTCCGTCCTCTCCTCTGTGTGTCCCCCTCTTTTTCTGTTCGAAACGAAGGGGAGGGGTTTTTATACCCCGGACGGCGGGAGTCTTCGTGCAGGGGCGTCGAAGCGGGAAGTGGCCCGTGATCATGAGGTTTGACCTGCCTGTCCTGGCTGTCAGTGGACTAGGCCACGTGGCCCAACGATCGGCTGCCACCTCAGACGGCTCCACTACGCGCCAAGGATGTGTAGGGCATGGGCCTCACGTCGCCCGTTGAAAGAACTTCACCGCTGTGCCGCTGGCAGGCTGAATGAGCGTGCCGCTGGAGAGCCAAAACGGCGCGCCGTTGAAGGGTTTCAGGGCGTGCCGCTGAAGCTCTGAGGGTCGTACTGCTGGGGAGCCTGCGGGGCGCGCCGCTGAAGACCCCAGTTGGGCGTGCCGTTGAGAGGCCATGCCGCTGGGGGACCCCGAGGGGGTGTGCCGCTGAGGGGTTCTTCGGGGCGTGCCGCTGGAGACCTTTTGGGCGTGCCGCTGAAGGCCCTTAAAAGCATGCCGTTGAAGGCCCTTTGGGGCGTGCCGCTGAAGGGTTCTTCGGGGCGTGCCGCTGAAGGCCCTTAAGAGCGTGCCGTTGAAGGCCCTTTGGGGCGTGCCGCTGAAGGCCCTTAAGAGCGTGCCTTTGAAGGCCCTTTGGGTGTGCCGGCGAGCGCCCAAAGGGGCCGTGCCAGTGAAGGCTGCTGTAGGGCGTGCCGCTGGAGGGAGCGTGCCGCTGGAGGGTCCTGCCAGGGCGTGCCGTCGAAGCCTCAAATGGGCGTGCCGCTGAAGGGTTAAATGGGAGATTTTGAGCCCATTATGAGCACGAGTTGCGGCCCACTTGATTTTCTTCGAGGCCCATGGGCTGCGGGGCCTTTTGTGATTGATTTCTCCGGGGTTTCTTCACTCGGCACCGTTGTCGATGCTGGGCCGAGCATGACATTTAGATGTGCGATTTTCGATGTCCACAAATGCCCCCCACCCACGGGTAGCGCAGGCGAAGGATGAGCCGGGCGGTGCCCGCGGGTGTGCTGGCCTCTTTTTCTCATCATCGGTGTCGCCGGGGTGTCGGGAGCCGACATGACTTGTTTGTCTCCTCTTTTCTTCGTCAGTGCTGACGGGGTGTCGGGATCTGACCTGGTTTGTTGGTCTCTTTGTCTCTTCGTCAGCGTCGACGGGGCGTCGGGAGCTGACATGCTCTGTTGGTCTCTTTGTCTCTTCGTCAGCGTCGACAGGGTGCCGGGAGCTGACTTGCTCTGTTGGTCTCTTTGTCTCTTCATCAGTGTCGACAAGGTGTCAGGGACTGACCTAGCTTGTTGGTCTCTTGGTCTCTTGGTCTCTTTGTCTCTTCGTTAGTGCCGACATGGTGTCGGGAGCTGACCTGGTTTATTGGTCTCTTGGTCTCTTCGTCAACGCCGACAGGGTGTCGGGAGCTGACCTGATTTGTTGGTATCTTTGTCTCTTCGTCAGCGCCGACAGGGTGTCGGGGGCTGACCTGGCTTGTTGATCTCTTGGTCTCTTTGTTTCTTCGTCAGCGTCGACAGGGTGCCGGGAGCTGACTTGCTGTGTTGGTCTCTTTGTCTCTTCGTCAGCGTCGACGGGGCGTCGAGAGCTGACATGCTCTGTTGGTCTCTTTGTCTCTTCGTCAGTGCCGACAAGGTGTCGGGGACTGACCTAGCTTGTTGGTCTCTTTGTCTCTTTGTCTCTTCGTCAGTGCCGACGGGGAGTCGGGAGTTGACCTGGTTTGTTGTCTCTTAGTCTCTTTGTCAGTGTCGACAGGGTGCCGGGAACTGACCTGGTTTGTTGGTCTCTTTTTCTCTTCGTCAGCATCGACGGGGCGTTGGAAGCTGACATGCTCTGTTGGTCTCTTTGTCTCTTCGTCAGCGTCGATAGGGTGCCGGGAGCTGACTTGCTCTGTTGGTCTCTTTGTCTCTTCGTCAGTGCCGACAAGGTGTCGGGGACTGACCTAGCTTGTTGGTCTCTTTGTCTCTTTGTCTCTTCGTCAGGGCCGACATGGTGTCGGGAGCTGACCTGGTTTGTTAGTCTCTTGGTCTCTTCGTCAACGCCGACAGGGTGTCAGGAGCTGACATGATTTGTTGGTATCTTTGTCTCTTCGCCAGCGCCGACAGGGTGTCGGGGGCTGACCTGGCTTGTTGATCTCTTGGTCTCTTTGTTTCTTCGTCAGCGTCGACAGGGTGCCGGGAGCTGACTTGCTCTGTTGGTCTCTTTGTCTCTTCGTCAGCGTCGACGGGGCGTCGAGAGCTGACATGCTCTATTGGTCTCTTTATCTCTTCGTCAGTGCCGACATGGTGTCGGGAGCTGACCTGGTTTGTTGTCTCTTAGTCTCTTTGTCAGTGCCGACGGGGAGTCGGGAGTTGACCTGGTTTGTTGTCTCTTAGTCTCTTTGTCAGTGCCGACAGGGTGCCGGGAACTGACCTGGTTTGTCGGTCTCTTGGTCTCTTTGTCAATGCCGACAGGGTGTCGGGGATTGACATAGCACGTTGGTCTCTTCATCAGTGCCGACGGGGTGCCGGGAACTGAAGTAGTATGTTGGTCTCTTCATCAGTGCCGACGGGGTGTCGGGAACTGAAGCAGCGTGTTGGTCTCTTTGTCTCTTCGTCAGTGTCGACAGGATGCCGGGAGCTGACCTGATTTGTTGATCTCTTGGTCTCTTGGTCTCTTCGCCAGTGCCGACAGGGTGTCGGGAGCTGGCCTGGTCTATTGATCTCTTTCTCTCTTGATCTCTTCGTCAGTGCCGACAGAGTGCCGGGAACTGACCTGGCTTATTGATTTCTTTGTCTCTTCGTCAGCGCCGACAGGGTGTCGGGGGCTGACCTGGTTTGTTGTCTCTTAGTCTCCTTGTCAGTGCCGGCAGGGTGCCAGGAACTGACCTGGTTCGTTGGTCTCTTCTGTTCTTTTCTTTCTCTCTTTTTTTTGAACCACATTACCGATACAAGCGCCCTTTCGGGTTTTCGCCGGTACCGGCCCCCTCTTGCTTTTGCCCACGCGCCCTTTCGGGTTTTCGCATGGCGGGGTACCCGATTTTGCCCGTAGCGCCCTTTCGGGTTTTCGCCACAGCCGGGTTGTTGCCATTTTTGCCCTTGTCCCCGTGTAGGGACAAGTCCGGCGGGGTATCTCCATTTTTAACCCCATTTTATTTTATATATTTTTTTTTGACAAGCGAGGAATATACGAGTGTAGGCTAGGGCACGAAGCGTTGCGCCGGAAGATAGGGTTCATCCGTTGGCAAGAATAGAATGCCAGCGCAACGGGAGAATTTATGCCGATTCGGACGTAGGGTCCGTAATGGCAATGTTGTGCGGAGTGGGTGGCTAGGGCACGGGGCCTTGCGCCGGAAAGGGACTTATTCGTTGGCTAGGAATTAATGCCAACGCAAGGATAGAGGTTCTACCGACCCGAGCGTAAGGCGCGCGACGGTACTTCTGTATGACGGGAGGTGGTTGAGGCACGGGGCTTCGTCCCTGAGAGGGTCTTGGCAGGGCAGTGTAGTGGCGTCATTGCAGAGGTGGAGTGTGTAGGGGTAACGTTGCTTTTATTTGCACGGGTGCACGTCCGCCCGAGGCCGTGGGGATGGGACGTCCCCTCGGAAGGACCTTATTATTGTGACTCATTTACGCGCATCTAAAAATATATATATATATATATAAGTGGATGGATATACGTATGTGTGCATATATATATGTATATAAGTATATATATATTATTTATAATAATTTTTTTGTTTTTCCCCCTTTTTGTTTTCTTCTTTCATCCCCCCCTTTTTTCTTTTTATTCTCCTCTCTCTTTTTTCCCTTTTTTTATTCTCTATTTTTTTGAAATTTCTTCGTCTCTTTTGTCCCCTTCTTTTTTATTTCCTTCTCTTCCTCTTTACTCATCTTCACCCTTTTTTCTTCCCCCCCCCTTTTTTATTTTCCTTCTTTTCCTTTTTTCTTTTCTTTTTTTTTGCCGTATAAAAGGGGCGGGGGCGGTTCATTTGAACCACCCCCGTTCGAACCCCCCCTTCCCTCTTCTCTCTCTTCGGCAGACGAGACCGCCCCCCCTTCTCTTCTCTTCGTCTTCTCCATCACCGGGAGCCACCGCCGCGGCCACCGTCGTCGTCGTCGTCGTTTCTGTTGCCAGGGGTGAGGAGGCGACCGTAGAGTCCCCCCCCCCCCTCTTTCTTTTCTCTTCCTCCTTCCCTCCTTTCTCCGCCTACTTCTTCCCCTCTCTCTGCACCTTCTTCTCTTCGTCACCGGGGCACGGCGGAGCCCTGGGCTCCGTCTTCTCCTCCTCCCTCTTGCCGGCCCTCCCCCTCTTTCATCTTCTCTTCCCCGTCCTCGGCGTAGCGTGTGCAGAGGAGAGCAGCCGCCGGTGGCGGCTGGGCGTGGCCGTCGGGCGTGCCGGGCTACGAAGGCACACAGTGTGCCATTGACGTGAGGGCGGTCATGGTGTGTCGGGGAGTGACGTCCGGGGTGTGCCGGGCAGGGAGGCCTCGGGCCGTGCCGGGGAAGGGCGTCACGGGCGTGCCGGGCGGAGCGTCTGAATGGTCCACCGGGGAAGCCCAATGGGGCAAGTGTGCCGGGGAGACCTCCTCGGAGCGTGCCGTGGGAAGCACCGCGAGGACTGTGCCGGGGAGCGGCTACTAGGAGTGTACCGGGCAGGGCGCCCGGGGGCGTGCCGGCGAAGGCCCGTGCGGGGTGTGCCGGGGAAGGATGCTGGCGGGCGTGCCGGGGAAGAGCTGTCTGGGTGTACCGGCGAGCGGGAGCTGAGGGCGTACCGGGGAGCGGGGCACATGGGTGTGCCGGGGAGGCCGGCTCCAAGGCGTACCGGGGAAGCCACCAGCGGGGTGTGCCGGGGAAAGCACCTGGAGGGTGTGCCGGCGAGGCCACCAGCAGGGGCGTGCCGGGGAAGGCACCTGGAGGGTGTGCCGGCGAGGCCACCAGCAGGGGCGTGCCGGGGAAGGCACCTGGGGGCGTGCCGGCGAAGGCACTAGCAGGGGCGTGCCGGCCAAGGGGCTTTAGGCAGTATGTGGGGACTTTTAGTTTAGGGAAGAAGACTCCTTCGACCGGCGGACTTCTGGTGTTGCCTCTCGGGGCCCACCATATTTTGTTGGGGCCGTCACTCCTTGTGGGCGCGCACCCGTGTTTTCCCTTACGTGTTTGGCCTAGGGGAAACTCTGCCGAAATTTCGTCAGAAATTGGCAATATTTTGTTCACTTGACTTGTAGTAAAGTTTCTTTGCAGTCCTTTTGCTTGTGATTTGTTCTGAACTTCTTCTTTGCATATCTTTGCAGAGATATGGCTGCTCCAAGTGGTTCTGCCGCCCTCGCTGCTGCTATCGGGGCCGACCTCATTCCACGGGGTCCAGTGCCGGCAGTGACATGGCTCAACGTGGAAGACTTGGACCGTGAACATGGGGAGATAGCTGCCTTGGCTGAGTCGTCGGGGTCCGACCGGGAGAGCATGGACTTCGGCCGGCTCACCAGAGTTGACATCGGCTTCACTTTTGACCGGGCCACCGGGGAGTACAGGAAAGACTTCCCGAAGGATAGGCACCTTGTTCGATTCCTGAAGCACCTGCGCTCCCGAGAGGGGCGAGACTTTCGCACTATAAAAGCCGTCGAGCGGGCCATCCTGCATGCCCGGGACAGTCTATTGTATAGTGTCCCCAGGAGTATTCCGATGTATCTGGTGGGAGAAGCCCGGGAATGGAAGCCGGTCTTGGGTATTGAGGGAGTGCTGCCGGCTGAAGACAAATTAGTGCGAGCCCCTCAATTCACACCAGCAAGGTGGGACATGTCTGCGGGGAAGGTGCGTGGCGAGTCGCCCCGATTTGGCTTATTCCTGGCTCCCCTAAAATGGGGTTATAGGGAGGAGCCGTTCATATTGGACTGTTTGGCCATCAGGTTCAAGTACGAACTATCACTGGGCTGGTTTGGGGAACTGAAGCTTCAAGACGCCCACAGCTTCCGAGAAGGGGCGGTGGAGTTCACTGAGTATGTACTGTTCAACTACGCCCCGTTGCTGGTCCGGGTTGGCATCTACCACAGCGTGTACGCCTCCCGGTATGGTTATCCCATCTCCAAGGGTCTCTGTTGCGGCATGATAGAAGTATTTAGTGCGGAGACCAATACCTTCTACACGGCAGAGGGAGAGACTTCACTTGATTTGTGGAGCCTAAGCCAGCTGAACGGCTTGCCCATTGACGGGGAGCCTTATGAAGAAGTATGCCTCCCGGACTTGATCAAAGACGAGACTAACGGGGACGGCTATTATTCTCTAGGGTATTCATACCGGTACCTGATGAAGGCGTACCGGGAGCTGTACCAGCTGTCGCACAAGGGGAAGCAGCCCGCCCGTGGGGATAGGAAACGGGTGCGTATGGCGGTATGGCTGGAATATTTCTATGATGGGCTGAAGCAGTATGAAGATTTTCCTTGCGTTGGCACCGCTGTTGCTCGCAAGAAACGTGCGAAGCCCAAGCATGATGTGAAGATCCCCTCCAGGGGACGTCGGAGCGGGGCCAATCCGATGGGGGTCGACCCACAAACTCACTGTGCCGCCTATCTGACGTACTGGCTGTGTTCATTTGCCATGCCGTACGGGGACGAGACAGTGATCCGGCCAGATGCCATCTACCCGGCGTGCCAGATGGCGTGGGGTGTCAAACTTTCTCTGTGCCCGGCGGCGCTCTGTTTGATTTATAAGGCCCTGGGAGACATCAGCACGCACCAGTTCCCGAGGCAGGCCCGGTACGTGTGCCCACTGCATTTCTTCAATGCGTGGGTTTGTTCACTGTTTCCGGAGTTCGCCCCGCGAGTCCTTCAGGATTGGGGGCTGGTGCCGAGGATGCTGGAGTTCGCGAGTGCAGAACCGGCTTCTACTTCCATGCGGATGTATGATATTCGGGGCCGGTTGACCACGGTTCCCCGGGATGCAACCGGTACTATTCATTTCTGGACGCTGGCCGCACATTCAAGCCCCCTCGTGAATAATAAGAGGGAATGCAAGGATGACCAGGTGGAGAGGTATGTCCACCCTATCAGCCAGGAAAACGTGGTGCGCCCGTTGCTGGAGCCCGAGCTGAGGGATTGGGCGCTGGCTATCCGCCCGAGCGTGTTGGTGTTCCGGAAGGGAGACAACGTACTGCTGGAGCCGTATTACCCCTTCCGATTTGGCCGCAACTTCGGGTATGACCAGCATATCCCTGCTTATCATGCGCAATTCGGCTTGCCTTCGCGGAACGTCCGGGGAAGTGCGGTCGCCGAGCACGCTAGAAGCTGGTGGGACTTCTTCCACCGGGCGGACTCTGCCTCCTTCAGGGTGCCAGCCCCGGGTCGCGTGCCCCGAGTGACCGAAGACTATATAAAGTGGTGGAATGCCCGGACGGCTTTCTATCGGTTGCACAAGACCGATTGTTGGGATGGCGCCGAAAGGAGATTCCTTAGCCGGCAACCGGTGCCAGTACTTGACATTGAGCCAGATCATCTTCTTCGGCTCAAGAACAGGCAAGAGAAGGAGGTGGCGACATATATGATAGCTCGTCGGGAAGCCCGGGATAGGAGGCCGACGCCGAAAGTGGAGCTGCCTCCAGTGGCGAAGGACAGCTATCAGAAGACGCTGAGGGATCTGTGCCGGGTAGGGAGCGACCGTCTGGACCTCATCAATTATTCATTCCCCATAGAGGAAGAGGGGACTCCCGCCAAGAGCTGGCATCCGGAGAGAGACTTGGCCTACCTGTATCGCACATTCGTGAGGCGGGAGGAGAGGAAGCCCGAGAATTACAAGGATACCACGTGGCTATATATCCTCCTCCGGGTGAATGGGATGAAGATTGAAGATGTGACGGCCTCCATCCTGGGCAAGCGCCTGCACATCCCTTATTATTAATCTTTTTTGTCACCTTTCTTCCAAGAAGCATGCGGATCTGGCCAACCTCACGGACCGGTGTCAAACTATTGAGGACGTTTGTTGGCTAGTCCGGGAGGCGGCACGTCGGGACAAGGAGATATCCCTGAGCTACTGGCCGATCACGCTGCGGTTGTACACTGGCCCTCATGGTATTCAGTTCCCTCTTGCTCTTCGGTTTTGTCCCTCAGCGCTGCGGCTTTCGCGGTGAGTTAGGTACTAATGGTATATGCATGTTCGTTCTTTCCCCTCTTTTCTTTGCAGACCATCCCGACAGCACGCAGATGGCCACGTACCGGAACCTCCTCCGGCTGGTGAAGAAGCCTGCGTATTTTGAAGCCGCGCCGCTGGCCCCGACCACGGCTCCTTTGCCTAAGGCTGCGAAGAGGCCCCGGGCTAAATCGCCTGTGAAGAAGGCGGTGGACGCCGCCATGGCGGCTAAGCAGCGGGATACAAAGCGGAGGAAGACAGAAACGGCTAAGGCTTCGACGGCTGTTCCTCTGGCACCACTAGTCCCGTCTTTCGAGGAATTCGAAGCTGCCCGTCCCGAGCCAGGTCAACCTGTCGGTCAGTGTTCCCGATCATTAGCGTGTCTCTTGAATCTCCCCCCCCCTTTTATTTTGGAGTGGAGTCTTGACACCTAGATACTTCTTTTGTCTCAGCTTCTATGGGAGAGCCCGTGCCCTCGCCTGACATGGGTGAAGTTGCGGTCCCGGCAGAGGCGACACCGGCGGCGGCTCTGGCTCCCTTGCCGCCGGCAACGGGAAGGCCCCGGGCACAGTCGCCCGTTAAGAGGGCACTGGCTGCTGCCAAGGTGGCCGGGCAAAAGACGGTAAAACGGCAGCGGACCGAGGCATCCCCGGCTCCGACGGCAGCCTCGCCGGTGGCCCCTGTCTTGTCCTTCGAGGAATTCAAAGCCACGCAGACCGAACCGAGCCGCGAAGCTGGTGAGATTCATCGACCGCCCGTGTCGTCCGCGGTCGACCGGCCTCCCGAGTTGGCCTCGGATTCGCGCATGGCGACGATGCGCTTCTATCTCACGGGCAGCACGGAGGAATCGACGCCCGTGTTGCTCCCGGGCGAGGGTACGGCTGGGACTCCCGAGAAGGGTTTGCCTGTTGAGGAAGCCCGTGGGTCATCTCGTGTCGCAGGAACTGAAGGGGGTAAATATTTTCGACTATACGGTTAACTCCCTTTTTTTTGTGTCCTGGGGGCCAGTAGATTCAGCATGGCTTATCTTCCTTTGCATGACAGGCGTTGCCGCGGCGGCCACCAAGTCATTGTGGCCTGATCTCGACCTCCCGATGACGCTGACATATGTGAGGAGGAAGAAGATCGGAGTACAAGTCTCGCCTAGCCCGAGGGAGGACGTGTTGGACAGAGACTCTGAGGAGGAAGCTCCCCTGCCGGCCCAGGCCGAGCCGACGGCGGTCGAGTCTCCGCCTGGGGAAGAGGTAGATTACAACAACTCTTCCGACGAAGCAGCTCCTGACGAGGGCGTGTCCGGGGCATCGGAGCCGCTCGAGCCGGTCTTCGGGGCCCCCTTACTTGCTGGCTCCCCGAGCCTTGTGGGGAAGACCGCCGTGAGTGTGAGCTTGTTTAGGCCGGCTCTCCCTTCCCTTTTTGTGATTGACTGACGACTTTATTCCCCCCCTTTTTTTTAGGATTTTCAAGAACCGGCCGAACTTGAGGTCGCAGAGGAGGCTGCCCCGGCTGCGCTGATCGACCGCCCAACAGGGGTCGATGCCGGCATGGGCAAATTGGCTCTTTTACTCGACGCCCTTCGAGAGGAAATGCCCGCGGAGCCCTCCGGTACTACCAGAGCGGCGGGCGAGCCTCTGGAGGAGGGGGAGATCGCGCCTGAAGGTAGCATCATCCCAGCGGCCGAGGTGAGTATGCGGGCTCCACGGTCTCCCTTTTGCATGGTTTATTTTAGATGGCGAATAGCTGATTCCCATTCCCATGGTCAGGCGATGCCGATATCGGGGAAGGCGCCCGGTCGTATCCGGAAGGCAGTGGCCAAACGGAGACCGAGCATTGGCCCGATAGCGGTGGAGGGGCCGGCTCCAGTCTTGGGCTTGGAGAGAGAGAGACTGGCTGCGCTCGTGGAAGCGGGACGTTTACCCCAGCTGGTGGTTCCGCTTCCGCCCTTCCCGAAACTCCCGGCTCAGATGGAGGACCCGCTCTTGCAGCAGATATTTGCGGGGCTCCGTGCGCATCTGGAGGGATCTCAGCTGCGAGGGAGGAGTTCATGGGTGGCGACTTCGGGCCTGTCCTTACTCGAAGCTCCTCCTCTAGCCGAGGTGACGGCCCCTGCACCCCTGCCCCTTGGAGCAGTGGCAGGGTCGGGCCAGACGGAGGTAAAGGGGGCAGGGGAAATCCAAACGATGGGGGCGCCGGAGGCTTCGGCAATGGTCTCGTCCGTTCCCCAGGCAGTGGTTGGCCAAGAGTCTCTCGTCGAGCTAGGCCGGCCGGGTGACTTGACCCTCGCCCTTCCTTCATCTTCAGTGGCGGCAGATACCGACCTGTGGGCAGAGGTGGACAGCACCATGGAATTCACTCCTCCGGTAGCGCCCTCAGTCAGCCATATGTCATCAGAAGCTCCAGTACGCCAAATGCTGATCACTCTACGGACCATGCTCCTCGCCGACCCTTCTCTATCATATAGGGAGGTGCATACTATAGTGGTGCAATTGACTGGGGCGTTGCAAGTGCTCAGCTGCCCGCTGGGAGAATGGTCGTGGCGGGTTCTGCTGTTGCTGAAGTATGTCAAGCGCCGCGAGTTCCTGGAGACCCAGGCTCCTGACGAACGCGCCGCCCTTGATGCTCAGGCAGACGAATATCTGCAGACCCTAAAGGCCCGACGCGACAGTAGAGAACGCCACGGAAAGGCCCTAGAGGTAGGCGAAGGCAGCGTTCGTTCCTTCAAGAACCGGATCGAGAAGCTGGAGGGCTATCTCGCTGCGGCTAAACTTGGCCTTGCCGAGGCGGAAGGGGCGGTGGCCGAGGAGAGGGAAGCTCTTGCCGTCGCCGACGTTGAAATGGCGTCCGTCGAAGCGGAGCTCGCCCGTCTTGAGGGATTGAGGGGCCAACTGCGCGATATGACGAACTTCCCTTGCGTCGGGATCCTCCCCCTCGAGGACATCTTCAGGGACATCGACTAAGCGTTGCATCCCTTAATTTCTCTTTCTTTTGTTTGAATGTAACACATGGGTATGCCCCGCAGCACATGTAGTTTGATCCTCTTTTGAATAGAGCAAAGCATTTATGATTTCACGCGTTCCTGGTGTATGCATTTATCCCGGAGGGAGCTTTCCCACCCCTCTTTCTCTTCCGTGCATATTGTTTTCTCCTTCCTCTTCCCTCGCTCTTGTATCTTTCCCCCCTTTTCGTGTAGGGGCCCATTGGCAGGGTATGAGTCTTTGCGGGGATTCACTTTGGAAGGACCAGGCAGGGACCCATGTCAGGGTACAGGAGAGTGCTCGCCTTCCCAGGGGGAGGATGAGGGGACCACTCCACCATACCGAACGGGCAACTCCCTGGTTTTGCCGCAATATTGGAAGCGTGTGCTGGTCTCGAGTGAGGGGTACTTGGCCAGAGACCCCTTTTGCCGTTCAGAGGTGGCGGATAGAAAGGTCTGTTTAGTCAGTGACTTAGACGGGAGGTCTAATCCAAAGGGGTGCTCGCCCCCCGGGGAGGATGGAGAGAAGAGTTCGTCTAGTCAATGACCCGGACGTGAGGTCCGAGCCAAAGGGGTACTCACTGCCCGGGAAGGACGGAGAGAAGAGTTTGTCTAGTCAATGACCCGGACGTGAGGTCCGAGCCAAAGGGGTACTCACTGCCCGGGAAGGACGGAGAGAAGAGTTTGTCTAGTCAATGACCCGGACGTGAGGTCCGAGCCAAAGGGGTACTCACCGCCCGGGAAGGACGGAGAGAAGAGTTTGTCTAGTCAATGACCCGGACGTGAGGTCCGAGCCAAAGGGGTACTCACTGCCCGGGAAGGACGGAGAGAAGAGTTTGTCTAGTCAATGACCCGGACGTGAGGTCCGAGCCAAAGGGGTACTCACCGCCCGGGAGGACGGAGAGAAGAGTTTGTCTAGTCAATGACCCGGACGTGAGGTCCGAGCCAAAGGGGTACTCACCGCCCGGGAAGGACGGAGAGAAGAGTTTGTCTAGTCAATGACCCGGACGTGAGGTCCGAGCCAAAGGGGTACTCACCGCCCGGGGAGGACGGAGAGAAGAGTTTGTCTAGTCAATGACCCGGACGTGAGGTCCGAGCCAAAGGGGTGCTCGCCGCCCGGGGAGGACGGAGAGAAGAGTTTGTTTAGTCAATGACCCGGACGTGAGGTCCGAGCCAAAGGGGTGCTCGCCGCCCGGGGAGGACGGAGAGAAGAGTTTGTTTCTTTCTTTTTAAATCAATTTTGGTACCCCCGCTGATGCGGGGCGGTGACTGGAAATGGGGGGCGTTCCCCCTTTCTGGCTTCTCTTTTTTTTTCTCTTTTTTTTTCTTTTTTTTCTCTTCTTTTTTTTTCTCTTCTTTTTTTTTTCTTTTTGCTTCTTCCTTCTTTCTCTTTCTATTCCTTTCTTCCCTTTTTCGGGAACTCGGCTGGTGGCCAAATCATTCGGACACTAATCACGCAAATCCGCCCCAAAATGGGGCGAAGAGTAGTATTATTACCTGAATGGGGGCGCTGGGGCGTGGTACAGCCTCAAGTGCCTTCCATTAAGAGGCAGGAATTGAACCTCCCCGCGGTGGTTGACAATTACATAGGCTCCACCTTCGTAGACTTTCTGGACTACGTAGGGTCCGAGCCAGTTCTCGTTTAGCTTACCTTTGGGGTTGGCCGCCATGAGATCTCTTCTCTTGACCATGACAAGGTCACCCTTCTTGAATTCGCGTTCCTTGACGAGCTTGTCAAAGGCGCGTGCAATCCGGGCCTGATAGACCTGGATATTCTGTTGGGCTTGAAGCCGCTTTCCTTCCAGACTGGAGAGTTCATCGAGCCTTCGCTCGGTGTTGGTCTGCCCTTCGGGGACAAGCCCATGCTGAATGGCGACCCTGAGGGACGGTATCTCCAGTTCGACGGGGATGATTGCTTCCGAGCCATATACGAGAGAGAAGGGCGAGCAGCCCGTTGGGGTCTTGTATACGGTTCGGTACGCCCAAAGTGCTTCATACATTCCTCCTTCCCAGTCCCTTTTGTTAGGGCTAACAGTCTTGGCCAGGAGAGTGCAGAGTGTCTTATTGAAAGCTTCGGCCAGCCCATTAGCTTGTGGATTGTAAGGAGTTGAGGTCCTCCAATCAATTTTGTATTTTTCTGCTAGTCGGTAGACTTTCTGGTTGTGAAAGTGGCTGCCATTGTCTGATACAATTCGGTCGGGCACGTCGAACCGGAATATGATGTTGCGGAGGAAAAACCTGGCCACGATTTCTCCGGTGACCTCCCGTAAGGCAACGGCCTCGGCCCAGCGGGAGAAGTAGTCGGTCGCCGCCAGAATGTATTTGCAACCTGTGGAAGACGCGGGAAAGGGGCCCACGACGTCTGTTCCCCATTGGGCGAACGGCCAACTGGGCACTGTTGGGTGTAGTGGTGCAGGAGGTCTTCTGGGAATGGTGGCATGCTCCTGACATCTCTGACACGACTTAGCATACTCGCAACAGTCGTTGAACATTGCAGGCCAATAATAGCCAAGTTTCTTGATTTCAATTTTCATTTTCGGCCCCGCCTGGTGTGCGCCAGCTATGCCGGCATGGACCTCCTTCATAACCCTCCAAGCTTCTTCAATGGACAAGCATCGGAGGAGTAGCTTCCGTTTGGCATCGGCCACAATCCGGAATAATATTCCGCTTCGGAGCTCATAGGAGTCCTTGGTTCTGACCAGCTTGATCTTTTCTTCTCTTCGGTCGGGTAGTTGCTGGTGCCTGAACCACTGCATTAGGGGGTCCCTCCAGTCAGGCAGGCTGACGGCTTCTGCTGTAGCGACCTGTAGGTCCTCCTCTTCCGGCTCTTCTTCTATCATGCTGGGCATCTGGCGTTGGTTTATTACTTGGATATGGAGATATCCATCTGGGGGCACCGCCAGTGAGCTTGCCAATTTTGCCAATGCGTCGGCTTGTGCGTTCTCCCCTCTGGCGACATGGCCTATCTCGAGGAGGTAGAACCGCTCCATGAGCCCTTTTGCTTTAGTGTGATACGGGAGCAGCTCAGGTTTTCGGACATCAAACTGCCCCTGGACTTGCTTGACGACCAGCAGCGAATCGCCGAACACCTGGAGCATTTTGATCTCCATTTGGAGGGCGACCTGGAGGCCGATGATCAGGGCTTCATACTCTGCTTCATTATTGGTGCAGGGTTTGCTGATGCAGCAGGAAGTGTGCATCACCTCTCCGTCCGGCGACTTGAGGACGATGCCTGCTCCGGCTCGTACCTTGGTGCGCCCGGACGGGGTCGCTTCTGTCCTTGAGGCTCCATCAAAGTAAAGCTGCCAGATGGCTTGTTGTATTTGGTCTACCTCTAGTGTTTCATCTTCAGGTAGCTCGGTGGCCAACGGGGAGTCTTCGGGCACGGGATGTGCTGCGAAGAAATCCGCGACGGCTTGTCCCTTAACGGCCCTTTGCGGCACGTAGGTGATATCGAACTCCATGAGTAGCACGGCCCACTTGCCAAGGCGCCCCTTTGGGACGGGCTGGAAAAGGATGTGCTTAATGGGGTCGGCCCTGGATATCAAGCTGACTTCATGGGACAGCATATAGTGCCTCATCTTCTTGACTGCAAAGACCAGGGCAAGGCAGATCTTCTCAATCGGGGTGTACTTAGCTTCTGCACCCACCAATCTTCGACTGAGGTAGTAGAGAGCCTGCTCTTTTCCCTCATCATTGTTTTGGGCGAGCATTGCCCCCAGTGAGTATTCGGTGGCCGCTATGTATAGAATCAGCGGTCTGCCTTTGACAGGTGCCCCCAGGACAGGCGGGGTCTCCAGATACTCCTTTAACTGGTCAAACGCGTGCTGGCATTCATGACCCCAGCTGAAAGGTGCATTCTTCATCATTAGTCTGTGGAATGGCTGGCAGCGCCCCGACAGGTTGGAAATGAACCTGCGGATGTAAGCTAGACGCCCCTGTAGGGATCTCAGCTCTCCCAGATTCTTCGGAGGGGGCAGCTCCTGGATAGCTTTTATCTTAAAGGGGTCGATCTCGATCCCTCTGTGTCGGACGATGAAGCCGAGGAACTTTCCACTGGACACGCCAAAGGCGCACTTCATGGGATTCATTTTCAGCCCGTACAGACGGAGCCTTTGGAAGACGACCCTGAGGTCATTCAGATGCTCATCCCTCTTTTTAGTCTTGACGACCAGGTCGTCGATGTAGCATTCGACCTTGCTGTATAGCAGCTCGTCGAAGATCTTGGTCATCGCCCGCTGATATGTGGCACCAGCATTCTTGAGGCCGAAGGGCATCCTCTTGTAGTGAAATATCCCTTTAGGTGACCTAAAGGCGGTGTGAATCCGGTCGTGGTCGGCTATCTAGATTTGGTTATAGCCGGACGACCCATCCATAAAGGACAAGGCCTCGTGGCCAGTAGTTGCATCGATCATCACTTCGGTGATAGGCACCGGGAAGTCGTCTTTTGGGCAGGCTTTATTCAGGCCGCGGAAATCCACGCAAATCCTGATCTGTCCATTCTTCTTTTTCACCGGTACAATATTGGCCAGCCATGTGGTGTATTGATTCTCCGCCACGAAGCCGACGTTTATGAGCTTGTCGACCTCTTTGCAGATCTGGCTGGTTAGCTCCGGCCTCATGCGCCGGGGAGGTTGCTTCACTGGTTCCACTTTGGGATCAATGGACAGGATGTGTTGAGTCACCTCGGGGCTAAGTCCGGGCATTTCTTTATAGTTCCAGGCAAAGCAATCCCGGAATTCTTGCAGCAACTTTGTGTATTGTTCTCTCTCCTGTAGAGGCATGAGAGCACTCAGAAAAGTCGGCCTGGGATTGTCTTCTGTGCCAAGGTTGATTTCAACCAATTCGTCGACTGTGGCCTGGCCGCCATTTTCAATTTCCGGCGGGGCTGGCGACAAATCGACGAAGTCTTGGTCTTCATTGTCCTCGGGTTCGAGAATGCCATCTCCCTCTTCTTGTTCATCATGACTGGGCATGGAGGCTGCATTCACCTCGCTCTCCTCCTGGGCCGTGGCCGCCGGGTGTGCGAGGCCCGCTGGCTCAGAGGGGCGTAGGTCCATCTCAGGCTCTTCTGTGTATTCATCATAGATAGCTTGGACGGGGGCCGGGGCAGCCGCATCTTCAGGGGCCTGGAGTGGATGGACACGGTGTAGGCTCCCGCTCTGGGGCTGTCCGCTACATGGGGGCGTGGCGGGGCTATCACATAATCCCCCATCCTGAGCTCGTCCCTGTCAATGAGGTCTTGGGTAATGTCTTTGAAGACATAGCAGTCTTCAATGGCGTGGCCCAGCATCTGGTGGTAAGGGCAAAATAGCGGGGCCCCGCTTCTTCGGGTGTCTTGCGGCCTCTTGGACCGTGGAAGGGAGACATTGCCGTAGTGGCATGCCCAGTCGAAGATGCCCCGGGTCTTCTCTCTCGGAAAGGAATAAGGCTTCTGTAGCTTCTCTTGGAGTGTCAGCCCTTGCCTGGTCGGCCGCTCGGTCAGCGAGCTTGCCATGTCTCTCATTTCCTGCCTTGACAAAGCGGGGGTGCTGGGACTGGCGCCTCGGGGCCGAGGCATCCGGCCACCCCATGGGGGGAGGGAGCCCTGGATCAGGTCGGCGACTAGCGAGCTTAACTCGGCTAGCCGCCTCTTCAGCATCTCGATCTCCCGTTGCTGCCTGTGGTACAAGGCGTACATGACGGGGTCGTATCGAGGGGAATTCGGAGCATGGCCCATGCTGCTGCTCCTTGCTTCGCCGGCCGGCCGGGGCGAAGGTGTTTCGCCGGTGTGCCCTTTCGAGGTCGACACTTCGGGGAAGGAGGGGGTCTTCTCTATGCAATGGCGGCGGGGAGGTTTCCAAAGGAAGATCTCCTCGTCTTGTGCCTCCTGAACTGAGGGCGCAGGATGTGCGTCTTGACAGGCTTTCCGCGAATCTGTAGCTTCTACGGTATCGTTGCCGGGCCATGTTGAGACCGATATGACATCAGTCTCGTAGTAATTTTCTAGTGAAAAGCCCAGACCGGGGTGCTTGGTGACTTTCAGCAACCGTCGATCCAGGTTTGGTGGATTCCACATTTTTTCAAACATTTCCTTCCGGCTGGAGGGCTGGTAGGGAGGAATCTTCTGCTTCCTGACCATTCTGGCTGCCCGGTCAGTCATGTGGGGAAGTCCCGTAATGGGGACGTGCGGGTCATGCAACTCGTCAGGGAACCGGCAATCGTCGTCTTCCCTGACCGGCTTCTCCCTGGCCACATAGAAGATAGTGGACGGCCCCTCGGGGTTAGGCACCTCGAAGGTTCTCAATTGCTCAGCCGCTTGGCATTCAATTTCCGCTATCGGCTTGACGATCCCTGGCGGGACCCTGACATCTTCTAGCAGGTCTTCGAGGCAGGGTGCCCCCGGTGTGGGGTAGATGGGGAGAGGGGATGCCCTAAATACCCCTTCCTCTTGTGCAATACATGGTACATGTGGGGGAGCCAGATAGCCTGGGGGCGGCGGAGGAAACCAGCTAGGAATGTCAATGGATCGGGTTCGGCTCGGGTAGACCAATACCATACTCTATCCATGAAAATTTTATTAATACCATACCCGAATAATACCCTATTATTTTCGCGGGTATGGATACGGGTATATCCGTCACGGGTATGAATATATCCGCGGATATCCGTATCCGTCCATAAAGTATGAGTCCGCATTCACATCCAAAGAAATGTGAGATTTATGAGAATTAGAAAAAAAAATCCGGTCAATTCTTTCCTTTCTAAAGTAATTTTTATGTTTTATAAAAACGTCCTTATAATTTTAGAAAGAAGTCTAAACTCACAAACTCCACAAGACGGGCAACGGATTGGGTTCATGTCAAAATCATAGGCCTAACATGCACAATAAGTTATTAAGAGCGGGTTCGGATCGGGTACGGATTTTGGTGCACTAAATCCATACCCTATTCGAATATGAAACGGGTATTTTAAACGTATCCGAATCCGAATCTATATCCGTTTATTCGGGTATTACCCGACCCATCACGGGTCGGGTAATGCGGGTAATCGGATTCGCGGATATTTTTGACATCCCTAAAACCAGCCTCCCGATTCCATTTTCTTCTTTCCCTTGTCTCGGGCAGCTTGAGGAGCTTGCTTCGCCTCTCCCAAGTACAGATTAGCATCTGACAAGTGACACTCAAACACCTCAAACGGGTGGAGGTCGGCGAAGATTCTGACTTCCTTTCCCTCGCAGGGGTACTTGATACACTGATGCAAGGTGGAGGGCACCACCCTATTTTGGTGTAGCCAAGGCCGGCCGAGCAACGCCTTGTAGGACGTGCTGGAGTTGATGACGTGGAACTGGACTTTGGAGGTGAAGTCGTCAAAGGTCAAGTTGAACTCTGCGACCCCCATGGGAACCTCACATTTCTGGTTAAAGCCGGCAATCTTGACATTTTTAACTTCGACCAGGTGTACGTCAAAGTAGTGCTTCTGGTATACCCGGTACGGGAGTATATTCACTGCTGCCCCTGGGTCGATCAAGACCCTGTTGATAGGCTGGCCGTTCAGCTGCCCTTTCATGTAGAGGGGCCTGTTATGGCTGCAAGTCGGTAGGAGCATGTCATCTTCTGTGAAAGCCACTGCTACTTCAGGTGATAATTCTGCCAAACAGGCTTCAAGGTGTGCTAGCGTCTGGAGTGCGGCGATGATGGCTTGCCGTGTTTCTTCATTCAAGGACAGCATCTCCCACACCGTGAACCGGGTCGGGATTTTCTTGAGGTGTCTGACTATTCGCTCGGCCGCCCGCACCTTGAGCAGTTTCATCTCTTCGGGCTTGCTGCGCCTGCCCTCATCCTGGGATTGGGGCGCCGGATTAGGGGACGCCTCCTTTGCGGTATCTGTTGTAGCCCGTTGAGCAGGCGGGGCCTGTTGGGCCTCCTCCGCTGTTCGCATGAATTCGGCGAGGTTTGGGGTGCCGCTGAATCCTTCCTCTGGCTGGGCAGGAGTTGCAGCTAGCAGAGCTTGGGGAATGCTTGCTTTACTGGTCGCAGCGGGCCCCTGGGGGTGCGCCCGCCTTCCTGCTCGAGCTGACAGGAACTCGGCGAACGACGGGGCGCCTTGACTCTTGGTGCCTCCGGGGTAGAGGCCTGATGGAGGAGGGATCTCGGTGCCTCGGACCTCGGGCTCGGGAATCTGGTATGGTTGTTCCCCCCTGAGCATGATGTTGAGGCTGCCCTGAGGAGAGCGCCCCCACTTCCTCCCTGACCTGGTGGCGTGCTGGGAGGTGGATGCTTCAGCTTGACTCACTTCCGCCGGCTCATGGGGTGGCTCTTCTTCTTTCTCTTCCAGGGAGAGAGAGGTATCGAACAACGCCGAGAGGGTGTTGCAGGCGAAGACGACCTCCTTCTTCTTCTTGCCCCTGGGTCTTCTCTTCTTCTTCTTCTTGCCCGCTGCAGCGGACGGCTGCTCTCGAATAGGTTCACCCGACAGGGGAGGCTCTTTGTCTGCATCAGCTTCTGTTCCTGGAGCCAGCTCGAGTGACTCGAACTGCTCCCAGGGGACATATTGTTTTAGCTCGACGGGATGGATTTTGGGCTGCTTATAATCTTCAAGCCCGTCGATAATAGCCTGGAGTTTTTCAACCGCCGGGCTAGTCTTCATGTACATCCGCAGCGGGGCAGAGCTCTTCTTGTTGTGAGTGGGCCGCCTCATGACCAGCCGGGGGGCCGTGTCGTGGCAAACAGGGTTTACCGGGGGCGGTGCAGGCAGGGGCGCTGCTACCCTCGAGTGAATTCCTGGGGTAGGTCGAGAGGCGCGCACCTTTCTGGTTTTTCTGGGTGCAGTCTGCCACCCTTCTTGGTCTTGAGCTGGGGCCATGATAAAGGTTTCATAAGTGGCACGGGCACAGGCCTTCACCCATTCTTCTGGCAGCTCCTGATATAGTGAGATCATATTGACGGAGGAGGCTATGCTGGGCAGCTCGTGTGGCTGCGGGGGGTCTACTTTATGCTCCCCCATGTCCAGCTCCCCGTCCCTGATTAAGGACTCAATAACATCCTTGAAGACGTAGCAATCTTCAATAGTATGCCCGAGCACCCGGTGGTACATGCAGAAGCGCGGGTCATCCTTCTTCTTTGAGTCGCCAGGCCTTTTCGGCTCTGGCAATGTGATCTTATTGTAGCTGGTTGCCCACTCAAACAGGAGCTTGGACTTGTCCCGGGAGAAGGAATACAACTTGTTTCTCATCTTCTCTCTTAGTGAGGGGCCTTCCCGCCGTTCTGTGGTTCTGGGCGGCGGAGGGTTAGCCGCTCCCTTGGCTTTCTCCTTCTGCTTTTCAAAAGCCTGGAAGTCTAGTGCATGCACCTCCGGGGGAGCCGGCTTCTTCTCCGCCTGCCTGGCTCTCTGGCTTGACATGGCTGGGGTGGAGGAGTATCGGGCCAAGAATGCCTCGATCTCCGCTACCACATTGTTCAGATGGTCAAATGTCTTGACCTCAGTGCCGATCATTCTTTCTAGGATTTCTTTCTTTAAGTTTTGCTTGCAGATCTGAACTGCGTCCTCCTGATGCGGGGGGCGTTTGCACCTCATACTAAGGTTCCTCCATCTTTTGATGTAGTCGAGGGCCGACTCATCATTCTTCTGTCTTGTGGCGTAGAGTTCAGTCATAGTAACTTCTCTCTCGGCCACGTAGAATCTTTCCTTGAACTTCTTCTGCATGTCGGGCCAATCGGCCACCGACCCGGGCGACAAGCCGGAGTACCATTCAAAGGCAAGCCCGGTGAGTGTTGAACCGAAGAACTTCAGGAGGTAGGCCTCATCAGCAGCCAGGTCTCCCATGACGTTCACGTAATAGGCAATATGCTCTCTGGGAGATCCTTGCCCATTGAACTTTTCAAATTTCGGCGGCTTGGTGACGCCAGCCGGCAACTTCCTGGCAGCATACTGAGCCGGGTAGGGTACTCGGTAGACGTCGAAAGGCGTCTGATCCCCATCGCCCCTTTCGGCCAACTTCATGTCTATCATCTGCTCAAGCATCAACCGGCTGACTGCCGCCGGGTCGACCAGGTTCGGGTAGAAATGAGCGGGCTGTGCGCTCGGGGTGACTACCACGGTCGCTTGGGGGGCCATGGGGGACCCTTGTGAAAGCGGAGCCTGTGGCGGGGTCACCGCTGTGCAATGTGCTTGCTGCGGGGGCGTGCCCCTGGGGGGATCGAGGGTTGCCGGAAGAGCTGCCTCGGAAGACTGCCCCCTGTCCCTGGGTACCTCGGGTATGGTCTCGGTCTGCCAGGACATTGGGGGTGGTGTGTTTCGCTCATTCAACTGCTTTTTAAGTGATTCGATTTCCTGCTGGAATCGTTGCATCATGAGCAGCATTGCTGGATCAGCTGTGGGAAGACTGGGCATGCCCCCTGTCTCTTCGACCGGGGCGTCCTCGGATGATGTCGAGGGTCCGCCACTCGTGTCGCCGGTGGTGACCACATTGGCCGTGAGGGCCGTGAGGGGCCCCGTGGGTGTCGCGTCGCCTGCCGCTCTCCTTCTTCTGGTAAGGGGTCCCGGCCTGGCGGCTATTCTGGCCAATTCTTCCGGGTCGGTGGGTAGGGCCCCATACCGACCATGGACCCCTGCCATATTGCAGGTGAATGTCTGCCATTTCTTATTCTTATTTCCTCTTGACGCCCTCCGGGACGGTCCTCCTGGGAATGTTAGCCTGTCGAAGACCGACCGTCGGGACGGTGCCTCCTCCCGTACAGGGGACTGGCGCGGCTCTTCCGGGCGGGTCCTCGACTCCATACTAGGTGCAGGTTCCCCCCTTTCTTCCTGGAAGGCGGAGGTCATTGCCCCCAGTAGTCTTTGGCGGCCAGCGGGGGTGCTACCAGGGCCTCGGAGGTAGTTTCTCATAGCCTGCTCGATCCCTTCCCACTCCTGGTCAGGGAGAGCGGCCTGTGGTTGCGCGTCGATGACGGCAGCAGGAGGAGCGTAGGCCCCGAGTGCCGGGCGGGCGGCGTTGTGCCGGCGCCCTCGGCGACGGCGATGAGCATTCTCGGGCGGCACCGGAATGACGGGTGCCGGTCGGAGAGTGGGGGTCACTGCCTCGACCCCGTCATCTCTTCGGGCCCTCCTCGGGCGGAAAGTGCTGGGCCCCGCCTGGGCGGGTGCAGTGGGCTGGGCCTCCCTGGGTACCCAGACTTGCTTCAGTTTGGCTAGCTTGCGAGCCGGTGCAATCTTTGGTGGGGTGGCCACAACAGCGGGCGTCACCTTCCCTTTTAGTTTCTCCAGCCCTTGAAAGGAGTTGCGGACTGGGACGGTCGGGACGACGCGGTCTGGCGTCACCTGGGACCTCTGGCCGTCTAGGCGGACTCGGAGGGCCCCAACCGTCATGGACTTTCCGGAGTTGGACAGGCGACGCCCTGAGCCGGCGCCGGTGTTGCCTCTCCGAAGCCTCCTTCGGTGGGATGCCGACCCTTGGTGGAACGGGCCGGTGGTCTGGTGCACATGGTGCACGTTGCAGTTGAGCGTCGTTGTGGGGACGCTATTGTTGCCTTCGGCCACCGCTCGGCCGGCGGCAGCTTCGACGGCTCTCGGAGCGGGAGCGTTGGTTTGAGGCTCCTCGGGCGCTCGTGCGTCGAGGATGTCAACGAAGGCCACCCCCAAGAAGTTGGGGAAGCCCACGGTGGGAGGGAAGCTCCCGAAAGTGAGGGGCACCGCCAGGTAGCCGCCTCGCACATGATTCTTCACAACCTCGGGGCTGCAGAGAACAGCCATTGTCAGCTCCATGATGCCTTTCCCTTTTTCTGCATTTAAGAAAGTAGCATAATTAGTATTACAAGAAGGGGGCCGCGGGGCCCCTAATTTCGGCAAAGAGATGAAGGGTGGATCGGTCCCACCGGGTGTGCCAGAGTTGTGGACGCGCTTTTCGTTTAACCGTTGTTTCGGGGTGATCACCGGTTTATTGAGTGCGTGGGCATGCCAGTCACCGAAGTGACGATTTATTCGGGCTCCGGAGAGCCCAAGGTGCGCTCGAATCTGACTTCGTCAGACGACTGTGTGGTTCGTGTCGGGACCGAATCCCGTCGCGCCGTAGAGGTCACGACGTCATTTACATCCCTCACACGAGGGAATACCCTTGATTAATTGCCGAAATTAGGGGACCCGCGGCCGAAAAGAGTAACACTGATTATGCGAGAGAGAGAGATAGGGATAGGTCACACTGAAGGTCATATCGGGGCTATAAACTGTCGGCCATGTCGGTCGCTCCGTGGACCTTCTAGTATTCGGACACAGGTCCGTGGCAGAGACACAACGAGAAAAACCGGGGTGGATCCCTTCAAATGTCTGCCGAGCATGCGGCAATTTTAATGAGGATTCGGAAGGTATCCGGAACGAGAAATAAATCCGGTCCGGTTGGGATGTCGGCCCAAGATTAGGTCAGAACTTGGCCATATCGGGATAATTCCCAAGGTTTGAGTTCGACCTGAAAGGGGCGGCGTCGTTGTTCCTTTTACCCCGGGTCCCGGGGAGAGAGGGAGCTGCAGTGTGGGCATTAGCGTCTTTTATCTGGGGCTTTCTTAGTCGTATCTTCTGGGATTTCTGATTTAATATTTACTGTTTATTCGTGCCTTTGTCCGGGATGATTTCTCTTCTTTTTATTCATGACTATTCTTGTTATTATCATTCATTTGCTGTTTATTTTTTTATTACCCCTCCCGCCTCTTTATTGTGATTAATATTGCGCATTCGGAATCCTTTAATTAGCGTAATTTTTACTAATTTATTTACTATTATTAATGCCCTTATCAGGCTGTATATGCATATATGTATAGTGTGCCGGCGAAGGGGAAAACGGGAGTGTACCGTTGAGGGCAGAGAGCGTGCCGCTGGGAGGCTAAAGGGGTGTACCGCTGAAGGGCAAGGGGGCGTGCCGCTGAAGGCCAATGAGGGCGTACCGCTGAAGGCCAATGGGGCGTACCGCTGAAGGCCAATGGAGCGCACCGCTGGGGCTCAAGGGAGTGTACCGCTGAAGGTTAAAAAGGGGCGTACCGCTGAGGGTTGAGAGGGGTGTATCGCTAAAGGCAAAGGGGAGCGTGTCGCTGAAGGCCAATGAGGGCGTGCCGCTGAGGGTTGAGAGGGGTGTACCGCTGAAGGCAAAGTGGAGCGTGTCGCTGAAGGCCAATGAGGGCGTGCCGCTGAATGCCAATGGGGCGTACCGCTGAAGGCCAATGGGGGCTCGATCAGTTTTCGATTATTTGTTTTAAGGCTTTTCTTTTCTTCTTATCTTAACTTTTGTGTAGTTTTATATAAAACTCCTCCCTTGTTTTGTTTCGTTTGGTTCGGCCTCTTTTCTTGCGGGTCGGACACTCGGGCTATCGGGTAGTTAATTAGTTCGGTTCGGTTTTCGTTGTGATGCCGGCAGTGATTTGATAAATGGAAGGCTTCATTGTTGATCGTTCTTATTCGTTTATTGCTTCCTTTTGCCTCTTTAATTGTTCATTAATTTCTCACAAAAATTCGGCAGCATCTCCCCTTGACCCGGGGCGTAAGGGAGATAAAGGGAACGCGCCCACATGGAGTGGCGGAACCCGACAACTGGAGGTGGGCCCCCCCTGGAGGGGCAACACCTTTATGGAACCTCGGAAAACGCGAAGGAAAGGCCCCGGGGACGAGGCCAAGAAGGGGGCTGTTGAGAGGCTGAAGGATGTGCCGCTAAAGGCCATAAGGTGAGTGTGCCGGCCAAGGGCCAATTGGAGTATGCCGGCCAAGGGGTGTACCGGCTAGGGTTAACAGAGTGTGGGTGTGCCGCTGAGGGTAGAAAGGAGTGTACCGCTGGGGGCAAATGAGGTGTGCCGCTGAGGGCTGGACAAGGTGTGCCGCTGAGGGCCAATAGGGGTGTACCGCTGAGGGCTATTGGGTGTGCCGCTGAGGGCCAAGGCAAGTGTGTCGGTCAGGGGCCAAAGTGAAGCATTGCCGGAGGATTAAAAGGGCCAAGTGTGTGTGGGCTTGCAGATTGTTCAAGAAAAGGAGGAAGGGTTACTGGAAGTGAATGGAGGACTCACAAGGCCAGGCTTTAAAGGGGAGGCATCACATTGATGTGGTGGCTCAAAAGAAACCAGAGGAACGGAGGAAACGGGTAACACAATACATGCACTATGAAGGCAGGATCAAACCAACAGAAATAGCAAAAAAAAAAAAAAGGCCCAAGGAGGGTGATTGTTTCCATTCGTGGGATGCCAAGGACCGTATCCCTACATGCATATTACAAGAGAAAATGCCCAAATGAGGCCATGGACAAAAGGAAAAGACTCCAAGACGGAGAACGAGAGGAGGAATGAAATACAAGATGGAAGAAAACGTTGGGGCCTAAGACATAGGCTACCATTCCCAACCCTCTCCCCCAATACAACAAGCTCTCTCTCTCTTACTCTTGTTTCTTCCCGGTGGCCGTCGGACGGAGCTCAGGCCGGGAGGGTCGCTTCTTCTCTTCTCTCTTTTCCTCTTTCTCCTGTGTGTGTGTCTTCTACTGTCGGAGCCTCTTCCCCTCTGTGTGTTCGTCTGTGTGTGTCTCTCCGTCCGTCCTCTCCTCTGTGTGTCCCCCTCTTTTTCTGTTCGAAACGAAGGGGAGGGGTTTTTATACCCCGGACGGCGGGAGTCTTCGTGCAGGGGCGTCGAAGCGGGAAGTGGCCCGTGATCATGAGGTTTGACCTGCCTGTCCTGGCTGTCAGTGGACTAGGCCATGTGGCCCAACGATCGGCTGCCACCTCAGACGGCTCCACTGCGCGCCAAGGATGTGTAGGGCATGGGCCTCACGTCGCCCGTTGAAAGAACTTCACCGCTGTGCCGCTGGCAGGCTGAATGAGCGTGCCGCTGGAGAGCCAAAACGGCGCGCCGTTGAAGGGTTTCAGGGCGTGCCGCTGAAGCTCTGAGGGTCGTACCGCTGGGGAGCCTGCGGGGCGCGCCGCTGAAGACCCCAGTTGGGCGTGCCGTTGAGAGGCCATGCCGCTGGGGGACCCCGAGGGGGTGTGCCGCTGAGGGGTTCTTCGGGGCGTGCCGCTGGAGACCTTTTGGGCGTGCCGCTGAAGGCCCTTAAGAGCGTGCCGTTGAAGGCCCTTTGGGGCGTGCCGCTGAAGGGTTCTTCGGGGCGTGCCGCTGGAGACCTTTTGGGCGTGCCGCTGGAGACCCTTAAGAGCGTGCCGTTGAAGGCCCTTTGGGGCGTGCCGCTGAAGGCCCTTAAGAGCGTGCCGTTGAAGGCCCTTTGGGTGTGCCGGCGAGCGCCCAAAGGGGCCGTGCCGGTGAAGGCTGCTGTAGGGCGTGCCGCTGGAGGGAGCGTGCCGCTGGAGGGTCCTGCCAGGGCGTGCCGTCGAAGCCTCAAATGGGCGTGCCGCTGAAGGGTTAAATGGGCGATTTTGAGCCCATTATGAGCACGAGTTGCGGCCCACTTGATTTTCTTCGAGGCCCATGGGCTGTGGGGCCTTTTGTGATTGATTTCTTCGGGGTTTCTTCCCTCGGCACCGTTGTCGATGCTGGGCGGAGCATGACATTTAGATGTGCGATTTTCGGTGTCCACAAAGGGACAAAAGGGATGGAGAAGCCCCACTCTCCGATCTTTATTCTAAGCCACCTCAGCCCGAGCCACCCGTGTTTCTAACGGGTATGCTTGTCATAGCCGAGCCGCTTCTTAGCTAGGTCAAGAAGGGCTTTGTCCCACTTCCCTTCCCATCTATGGACCCTATCCTACCTCTGGTGCCAATCAATTCATTTCATACCACTTTCCGGTCTAGTTACTATGTGTATACATTGGATGACCTTCTTAAAGGGTTAGACCGGCAGTGGACATTTACGCACTTGTTGGCTCCAGGCTTCGACCGACCCACAGGTCGTAGTTTCACTCATCCCGCTTTAGGGTCCATCACCTCCGTGTACACCGTGGGTCATGTTACCACGGAGGTTCTTCTACTCCTCCCTACGCTGGCCGAGTCTGACTTCATTTCCTTTTACCCAAGGGAGGAATCTTACTTTCTACCTATGACTGTCGTCCCACCTCTCACAATGAATGAAGGTGATCATTTACACCTCTAAGATTTCCAAATATGGGACACCGATTTGTGGAAGCCTAGTCCGAGGGGTCATATCTTCTTTGATCCCTTCGACCCATTCTCTTGTGGACCCCGTGACCCACCATATTTACTCCACCTTTTTGATAGAGTCCACCATCATACCCCCACCATCTCATCTCCCTTCAAGGATGAAGGAGATCAACAACACCTTCTAGACTTCCACACATGGGATCTTGAGATGAGGGAATCCATATCGAGGGGTCACACATTCTTTGATCACTTCGATCCCTTTCTTAGTGGTCCCCTTGGTCCACAATCTCCATTCCACTTCTTTAAAGGAGGTCACAATTATACCCCTCCCCCATGGACCGGGCCATCGGCACCCACCGAGTCCGTTCAAGGGCGAGAGACACCCTACCCTCCAGTCCCACCCAAACCTCCCAAATCCAAAGGACCGTCTTATGATTGTACCGACCCTCGGTCACACCTAGGGTATGCATGGCACACATTCGGATGTCCTGGACCACCTTGCATATGATTGGGTCGGACTAACTGTAGGGTTGTTTAGGGTTGTGTGTGCATCCGTGTGTTTTTTTTTTGCTAAGCATTTTAGGAGTGCATAGTGAGTCTGCCGAGTCGTTTGCTAGGCATGTTAAGAATTTGCATGACGACATCCGTCGTCACATTGAGGCCAGTAATGCACTGTACAAGGAGTTAGCCGATGCCCACCGACACCACCGAGAGTTCCACGAGGGCGAATACCTCATGATCAGGGTAAGACCTGAACGGTTTCCCTTTGGAACCGTTAAGAAGTTGCAAGCACGCGGAGCCGGTCCCTTTAGAGTGTTGAAACGCGTTGGATCCAATGCGTATATTGTGGACCTGCCCGAGGAATATGGTATAAGCTCTACCTTCAATGTATCGGATCTTGTTGCATATAGGGACCCAGCGGTGATCCCTAGTGAGCCTTTTGAGCCATCTCCTCCCCTTGAGAGTGATCCCACACCTGAGTGTCCACTTCCACCTCCAGCCCCTTTTTCACGGCAGCGTGAGCATATAGATCGTATACTGGACGAGCAAGTGACAGTTACTAGGAGTTGATCTTACCCGCGCTACCTAGTGCGATGGAGAGGACGGCCCGCTACTGAGGACACATGGATCACACATGGCGAGTTGCAACGGATTGATCCGGACCTTCTGGAGCGATACAGGAGCGATGCAGACCCTTACTCGACAGGGTCGAGTTTCTCCCACCCGGGGAGAATTGGTGCGGACACCCGAGCAGTTGAGCGGCGCGACACGCCGAGCCACCGGTACCGCACACGGAGCACGACTCGAGCCACCTCAGCATCCATCTGGCTCGGAGACAGCCTGGAGACGCCGCCTTGAGTCTCCCCATTTTTCATATTTAATTAGACTTTATTTGTGTGTAAGGTGTGTTTATTTCATTTTATACGGTTTGCAATTATGAGTGTACGAGGGGCTTATTTGTAAAATGGGACCCCTGGGCCCCACGGGACCCCCAGGCCCCCTCCCATTGGTCCATATCAGCCTTGTGGGGTTGGTCAAAATCCAAGGTGGACATCTAGAAGCCTTGGACTAGTCAATTGTCCACATGGGGGACAAGGGACCAAAATGGTCAACAATTCCAACCAAACCCACCTACCATGTTCCCCCCTTGGTCAAGGTGCGCCCCCCTCCCCTTTTGTTTAATGTTTTTGTTGTATTTTGATCAAACTTCATCCTAGCCATCCATCCCTAACCCCTAGATCCAACGGTGGATGATGGATTAGATGGGTGACCTATATATGCTTGTATTTTCCCATTTTCATGATTTAATGCCATTTGAATTGAAAAAAAAGCTTGAAGCTCCAGCCTTGGTGCGCCCCCTTCTCCTCTGTCTCTCCCCCTTGAAGCTGTGAAGGCTTCCTTCTGGTGGTGAGACTCCACCCTATCAGTTCCGGTCACCGCCGCCGCCGCCGCCGCCGCCACCGCAATTAATGGAGTTCTGCCCGCGCAGTACCACAGTAGCTTGTTCGAAATTCACCGGTCTCCCCCGAGCTCATTTGGCTACCAAATTTGGAGGAGTGTTCCTGGGATGTTCCTCTCCACCCACACAAATCAGGCCAGCATTCAGATCACGTTTGCTAATTTTTGATTTTCGTCCACTCTTCCATTTCAGTTCTGCCAGAGTTCTGTCCAGGTTCACCTCCGTCCTGTGTTTCATGTCTTAGAGCCACTTTTTGATTTCTGTTGGTTCGCCCAATTTTACTGGGGGTTCCATCTATCCACCCCTTCATCCAAAATTTTTATCAATTTTTGATTCGCCCATCTCATATTTTCTAAAATTCGTTCTCAGACCCATCTACAGTTCTGTCCACATGTTCCCAGATCCGACCACCAGTCACCCCAAATATCCTAACAAATCGCATTCACCTCCAAATCAAATTCCAAAAATAGTCCCAGTTCTGTGGTTTGATTCCCTAGAACTCCTAAGAAGAGTTCAAGAGCTGAATCGGAGGTTCACTTGGCGGTCAACGGTGGTTCTCAGACAAGTGCCCTGCAGATCTGAGATTTCGGTTACAGTACAACAGGGACTTGTAAATTCAATAAAGTTCTGATCCGACCCGATCCAGTAGATCTCTCTGGGTCTAGATCGAAGCATTTGAAGAGAGCTTTCCAACGATAGCTCATGCGTCCCGATCCGACGTTGGGATTGCTCGCAGCGGTAGTTTTCGTCGGAGCGCGCGCCGGAAGACAGCAACTTCAAGACTTGGGAATCAGGACCGATCGACCCCCGATCGGTGTTCCCGGCCGACCGCCTTCCGTGGAGGCACGCCACCAGGGGTCCCCATCACTGTGGGTCCCACCCCCGCAGATCCGGAGGATAGCGCCGTCCGTGGGCCCCGCGGGCTCGCAGAAGCCGCCGTTCGGAAAGCACGAAAACGCGTAGTTCGGCACCGCCGGGCGACATCAAGATGCTGCCCATCAACCCGAGTTGCGTGATTCCCGGACCCCACATGTGACCTTTTACCTCCCTACGTGGAGTGGGTCGACTTAGTGTATTGCTGTAATAATTGTTAACCGGGAGTCCGTGATTCGGCCGGGGTTGTCTTCGCCACGCCGGGTGCGTGGAGGTAATGGTCCGAACCTCTTGGCGTTCATTTGCTTAGCTAGTATATGGTCTTTTACCACTGCCGAGAGTGTAGGTACTAGCCCGTGTGTTCATGTCACCACTGTGAGAGTGAGAGTGACCCGTCCCGTGACTCGATCCGAGTCCGGAAGTTGAGTCGGACTACCCTTGACTTCCGCCGGTTCCTTAACCGCGCACGGTCCGCGCTTTCCCTCGCTTGGGACGACGAGTGAGCTTCCACTTCTGTTAGTGACGTTTTGCCACTAGGAGCTCGTAGTGTCGGGCTTAGTGTCTCTCTGGTGTGTGCTGCTGGTCGCGTCTTCATCTAGAGTCCGAGGGTGGCACCTAATAGTGTCGTCTCCCGTGTCCGTCCCGCATCAAAGGAGGTCTGTTCACAGAGTGTCCTTCAGGTAAATAACCCTTAGATGCTGATCCACCATTTCCCTCAAGGTCGTTGACCCCATAATGAGAGATTAGGCTCTGATACCACTTGTTGTGTAGTGGACAGCGGATCTAGAGGGGAGGGGTGAATAGATCTGCCCCTTTTTTCGCAATGTAACCCTCTATATAGCTAGATGAGATAAATTGCAGCGGAATATAACTAGCTAAACGAAGGACACAACGATTTGCTTAGTAAGATGATTACTAATATATTGATTCGAACCTAAGCATGCATTTAGAACGAAGCAATCACACGAACAAACCACAACACATGAGATTTTAAGGTGGTTCGGGCTGAGTCCCCAGTCCTACGTCCACCCCTCACCAAATCCGGTGAGGCTCCACTAGTGCCACGCACTGAACCGCAAATCGGAAAGACCACCGATTGCCTTCCTACTAACCACCTGGTAGGGACGTCAACAACGCAGATCGGACAACCTCCGATTGCCTTCCTACTAACCACCGGTAGGGACGATTCTCAGATTCAATTGTTTGTATGAAATGAAAAAGAGAATAAATATGAAATCACTCAAACAAGATATAGAGTATGCTCAAAGAAAAGAATCTTGTATGAGTTGCAGAAGCTTGAATCGGATGCTTTGACGGTGTCTTCTTTCTTGCGGGATGATCTTCCTTGAACCTCTTCTAGTTGATGAAGAAGACGATGGATGTAGCTTCAATCTTCCTTTTGATCTTCTTGAGTCGATGAAGAGGATGTAGAAGATGTAGGATGCATCTTAGATCACCCTTGAGAGCCTTGATTCCTTCTTCTTCCTTAGAGGTTGAGATGGCTTCAGATCTGGACTTGAATGCCTTGAAATGGATGAATAACTTCCTCCCGAAACACTGTTCACGGAGGTGCTACAGTACCTCGAAAATGAGCTCCCTTGATCTCCCTTGAAGCCTTGAAGCCCTTGTATTTCTAATCCCTCAAGTGAGAGTTTTATAGACCTTGAATGGTCTATAGATAAGCCTCAGACCAGATCCACAATTTGTAGGTGATTAGGTGACTTTTGGATTAAAGAAATCCATGTTGAATGGCCATTTTCGAAGTTGGAAACAAAGTCAACATTGAAGGCTCAGGGCTGGCGGTCGACCTGCAGCTCCTGGCGGTCGACCGCTACTGTGAAATGCTGTAGACGAATGGCCCCTGGGATTTCGGATCGACCGCCACTGGCTGGCGATCGACCGCCATCTGAAAGAACTACAGTCGGGGGGTCCCTGGGTGGGGCGGTCGACCGCCCCTGTGCTGGCGGTCGACCGCCAGCTGGGTAGAACCCGGCTTATCCCGGGTCGGTCCAATTTCTGTTCTAGCTCCGTCGTTCAACTCCATTAGCAGCCCGTGCATGTCGGTGGCATCTCCCTTGATAGTCTAAAAGATATCAACAGAGTTTATGACCTTGGATTCTCTTGGCTATGCTTCTTTGTGCATTGACCTTATATGGATGACGAGCCGAATATCGTGTGTCGACTTGTGCTTGTTTTCGCATCCTTGCTTGGGCGCGATCAATGAGCTTTCACTTTGCCGACTCCACTGTCTTTCTTGTCCATGTAATGGTGTACCTGTCATGATCGAACCATCACGTATGTCAGTCACATGAGAGTGGGAAATATCAATGACTAATAGTGTTTAGCTATTATCAAAACCAAGAATACGACAGAACTCAAATGACCGTAGGATGATGTCGAATTACCCAAGTGAACTCAAATGACCATAGGGGCACAACAAAAACCACTAGCCCGCTTAAGGCGTTTTGTGACGACCCGAGAATCCGGTTACCGGGAAGGCCCGATGACCCGAGACTCGAACCACCGCCCACGAGCCGGGAGGGCTCGGAAGGGCTAAAAAGGAGTGTGGAGGTACAAAGAACTAGGAAATAAGGCAGGACAATTCAACAATTAACAGAAATAAATGAACAACTACAACAGAGTCTAGTCCAACAGAAAGTACAGTCCAAAGCAGTAAAATGTACCACATGCCAAGTGAACACTCGGCCCGGCAAGCTGGCAACTAAGAACCTCCACGCAACGCCCTCGAACCTCGAGGAAGAACCGCCGCACCTAAAACGCAGGGGTGAGCCTCATGTCACTGGCCCAGTAGGGATCCCGCGGAACCCCAACTGAGAAACAACGGCGGCACTGAAAGCAGTAACTATGAAAGTAGGAAAGTAACAATGGTGGCCGGCAAAACCTCGGCTCTACAGCTACTCCTACTGTACCAGAAAACACGACCTAGTCACCCATCGGGGGACAACCAAGCTACACACCCGACCACCCGATTCCACGATCGGGGACCACCAGGCACAAATCGCCCTAGCCACGCTACTAGGAAAATGCCACGATACCTCCGTAGCGGAGGCCTGCCCTCACAAAAAGGGCCCGAGCCAAAACCACACGGTCAGGGAACACGGTCACGACCTCACCGTCGTGAATACAACGTTGTCTGGAGAAAGGCCCTCGGTGACACTCACCGGAAACCCCAGACCTCGACTCCGGGAACACTCCCGAAACCACTCACGAAGTCCCGTCACACGGACGGAAACAGAACCCAGTGCACGACAACTCACGTTACGTGACAGAAGTACCACCCACTTGAAGAACGATCGGATGCGTCCCCTGACGTCTTACACCGCGTCACAAGTGTCTAGCTACGACGCCCCGGGTGTGAGACTCAGACACACACAGTAACCAGTACCACAGAATAGGGACTAGTTGGGGTCGCGCCTGCCGGCGCCGTTCGACGCCCCCAACCTCGTGTGCACACTCAGACCATACGCCCTAGGCCTGTCCTCAAGCTGGTAATTTTCCCTAAGCCCGGACTCGGCTGTACGTGGGGGACCTACGGTAACCAGCCTACTCACCGTCTCTCTCAGGTCAGCCGCTCCACCACTCCCAGGTGGGTCAGCACGTGCGTGCCGTAAGAAGGCTATGACTAGTAGACGTGTCACAGAACATGGATACGGAAAACCACGCACGCACTCATTGCGAGTAACACAGAGTAACAGGTGGCACGACGCCACCAGACTCTAGATGGTCCACTAGACCTACAAAACCCAACGGCCTTTGAGTCACAAGACTCGGAGTCGAGACCGTTGCACATGATAGCACTAAGCCGTCAATCTGGCCTAATCCCTAGGTCCAAAACCACAACTCGATAACTCACGAGGCAGTTCACAACTGCTGAGACCCATCCCTCGGGGAGGGAACTTAAGAAACCTCCAGCCCCAGGCTGGGCGACTCGACTCGCCGTCCAAGGCCACACGCTTGGCCCACTCGGAAGCCACCTTCCAGAGAAGCAGCGACCTGCGGGGAAACCTCACCGCACTCACACCGATACACGGTGACTCGATCTAGAAAGAACACGAAAGCCCGGAACACCTGAGGTCACCCGGACCCACCAAGACCACGGGCACGCTTATTGAGGTAACCTGGTACTTCCAGACACCCGAAAACACGGTAATGAAATCCACGGGGTGTCCGGGACACTCACGAGGCCAAAGATTGACCACTGGGTCACAACCGGGACAACCGGAGACCAACACAACACAATCGGAACGCTAGAAGGTCACCCAGACCCTTAAACTCACGGGGACACTAATCGAAGTAAACGGTCCTCCGGACACCCAAAGACACGGTCACGGAACACCACGGGGTGTCCGGGACACACACGGCCCAAGGGGAGCACGATCAGCCGCAGACCGCCCACCCTAGGCAGCCCGGCTGGTCACCTCCAAGAACGCGCTATATGTTCATCGCGCGTTCAAGCAGAACGCGCTAGGATCCTACAGCGCGACAGTAATGAACGCGCTATAGGTCCATGGCGCGACCCGGCCAGGTCGCGCTATGATCCTATAGCGCGACAATCCAGAACGCGCCATAACCCTATAGCGCGACAAGAACCGCCATACTATTCATCTTCTCCGATGAAATGAACACGCCGTATCGGGGCGGCGTGACCCTCAAGAACGCGCTAGCCGAGACAAGCGCGTTCTCAGTCCGCGCCCGAAAATGGTGGAAATCGCGGGAAAAACCATTCCACTCCCCGTCCACCCCCAGGTGAAGGGGAAACAAAAGGGGAAACCATCCCCAAGCCCCTAGGCATGCATCTAAACCCCTAGAACAGTCAAAAACACCGTAAAACGGGAGATCCGACTCACACACCCAAAAACATGCATTTTCCCCAAATCGCCCCGTTTAGCCCGCTCGGCTCGCCACGGCCTACAAAACTCGTGGGAAAAGAAGTATGCGAGTCGAGGGTCCATCTCTCTATCTCCACCGAAGATTCGACGCACCGTGGACGTCGATCCACGAAGAAAACGCCGTTGAAGCCTCGCCATCCCACGAACCCACGGCCGAGCTTCACCGCGCCTCCTCCACCTCGATCCTCGCCCATCCTCGCCCGTGCCGTCCCCACCTCGCCCATGCTCCACCCTGTCGGCCGCCGGAGAGAGAGGGAGAGAGGAGAGAGCGTGAGAAGAGAGAGGGAGAGAAGAGAGAAATGAGAGGGGAGAGAGAGAAAAGGTGGTTAATATATAGGAAAATCCAGAAATTCCCAAAAATACCGGAAAATAGAAAATCACATTTTCGTGATCCTTGAAACACACCGATCGTAACGGTACCACTCGCGCCCTCATGAACGTCCCGGTTCTCCCGCAACGAGGTTCCGAAGGAATTACCAAAACACACATCGGGAATCGGAAAATACACGCGGAAAAGCCATGGAACGCTTCCGGGCCTCCGAAACAACTCCGGATCGCGCCGATCCGAACACGAAAGATGTCCGAAATGAAATTTCGGACACAACGGAGTTGGACACTCCGAGAAATAGGATCCGGGACCCACGAACAAGGATCCAAAAAATTCGGAACATTACAGCCCTCCCCCGTTAAAGAAATTTCATCCTCGAAATTCAGGACTAACACCCAGCCACAGGGGAAGAACGCCTCGACCAACTGACAACGCTGTCAGGTCCCCAACACAGAAAACTTCATTTCTCGCAAAAGTACCAATCATGAGGGATACGGCCAGACCATAATCACGAACAATACCACGCTCCGCACACCGCGCACACACCGGCCACCAGAGCAGGCATAACACAAGGGCACAAGTCTGGTATCACCTCAGACACAACGGAAACCACTCACGGCATCGCTGCCACCCTCTCACTCACCGAGGGAACGCAATCCTTGCCACGAAAACCAATCCACCGGTCAACGCCCATGCTCGGCGGACCAATCAAACGCCAGCTTCGCAACCGCTGATCGATCTCACACCCTGCACTAGGGGCAACCAATCACTGAGCTTCCACCAGCTCACACCTCAGAAGAGGCTCACTGAGGTGTGTTTTTCAAGATGGGACCTGAGCTTTGTCGAAGTTTGAGTTCTGACATAGTTGGTCCCGCGTTGTCATTGGTATTTGGCTTGCCTTGGGTGAGCTGGTGGAAGCTCAGTGATTGGTCGCCCCTGGTGCAGGGTGTGAGACCGGTCAGCGGGTTGTGAAGCTGGCGTTTGATTGGTCCGCCGAGCATGGGCGTCGACCGGTGGATTGGTTTTCGTGGCGAGGATTACGTTCCCTCGGTGGGCGAGAGGGTGGTAGCGATGCCGTGAGTGGTTTCCGTTGTGTCTGAGGTGATACCAGACTTGTGCCCTTGTGTTATACCTACTCTGGTGGCCGGTGTGTGCGCGGTATGTGGAGCGTGGCATTGTTCGTGATTATGGTCTGGCCGTGTCCCTCACGATCGGTGCTTTTGTGTGAATCGAGGTTTTTCTGTGCTGGGGCCCTGACAGCGTTTTCAGTTGGTGGAGGCGTTCTTCCCCTGTGACTTGGTGCTAGTCCTGAATTTCGAGGATGAAATTTCTTTAAGGGGGAGGGCTGTAATGCCCCAAATTTTTCGGATCCTTGTTCGTGGGTCCCGGATCTGGTTTCTAGGAGTGTTCGACTCTGTTGTGTCTGAAATTTCGTTTCAAACATCTTTCGTGTTCGGATCGGCGTGATCCGAAGTTGTTTCGGAGGCACGGAAGCGTTCTGCGGCTTTTCCACGTGTGTTTTCCGATTCCCGGTGTGTGTTTCTGTAATTCCTTCGGATCCTCGTCGCGGGTGAACCGGTCCGTTCACCAAGGCGCGAGTGGTACCGTTGTGATCGGTGCGTTCCGAGGATCGCGGAAACGTGATTTTCTATTTTTTGGTATTTTTGAGAATTTCTGAATTTTCTATATATAACCTCCTTTTTCTCTCTCCCCTCTCATTTCTCTCTTCTCTCCGTCTCTCTTCTCACGCTCTATCCTCTCTCCCTCTCTCTCCGGCAGGCGACGGGGTGGAGCGTGGGTGAGGCGGGGACGGCCGGGCGAGGCACGGGCGAGGATGGATGAGGATCGAGGTAGTGAAGGCGTGGTGAAGCTCGGCCGTGGGTTCGTGAAATGGCGAGGCTTCAACGGCGTTTTCTTCGTGGATCGGCATCCACGGCGCGTCGACTCTTCGGTGGAGGTAGGGAGATGGACCCTCAACCCGCGTACTTCATTTTCCGTGAGTTTTGTAGGCCGTGGTGAGCCGACCGGGCTTGTTTGGGTGTTTTGTGGAAAATGTATGTTTTTGGGGTGTGAGCCGGATCTCCCGTTTTACGGTGTTTTTGGGCGATCCAAGGGTTTAGATGCATGCCTAGGGGCTTGGGGAAGGTTTCCCCCCTTTTTTCCCCTTCACCTGGGGGTGAACGGGGCGTGGAATGGTTTTTCCCGCGGATTCAACCGTTTTTGGGCGCGGACTGAGAATGCTCTAGTCTCGGCTAGCGCGTTCTTGAGGGTTGCGCCGCCCCGATGGGGCGCGTTCATCGGAGAAGATGAACAGTAAGGCGGTTCTTGTCACGCTATGGGGTCCTAGCGCGTTCTGCGTTGTCACGCTAGGGGTCCCTAGCGTGATCTGCCTTGTCGCGCTAGGGGTTCCTAGCGTGATCTTCCTTGTCGCGCTAGGGGTCCCTAGCGCGACCTGTCTGGTCGCCCTAGGAGAGCCTAGCGCGTTCCGTCTTGTCGAGCTAGGTGATCCTAGCGCGATTTGTCCTGTTGTCTTGTGCTCCCCTTGGGCCGTGTGTATCCCGGATACCCCGTGGAGTTCCGTGACCATGTTTTGGGGTGTCTGGAGGTTCTATTTACCTCGATTAGCGTGCCCGTGAGTTTAAGGGTCCGGGTGACCTTCTAGCGTTCCGATTATGTTTTTGGGGTGTTTGGAGGTACCGTGTTACCTCGATAAGAGTGCACGTGGGCTTGGTGGGTCCGGGTGACTCCAGGTGTTCCGGGCTTCCGTGTCCTTGCTAGATTGAGTCACCGTGTATCGGTGTGAGTGCGGTGAGCTTTCCCCGCAAGTCGTTGCTTCTCCGAAAGGTGGCTTCCGAGTGGGCCAAGCGTGTGGCCTTGGACGGCGAGTCCAGTCGCCCAGCCTGGGGCTGGAGGTTTCTTAAGTTCCCTTCCCGAGGGATGGGTCTTGGCAGTTGTGAACTTCCTCGTGAGTTATCGAGTTGTGGTATTGGACCTAGGGATTAGGCCAGATTGACGGCTTAGTGCTGTCATGTGCAACGGTCTCGACTCCAAGTCTTGTGACTCAAAGGCCGTTGGGTTTTGTAGGTCTAGTGGACCATCTATAGTCTGGTGGCGTCGTGCCACCTGTTACTCCGTGTTACTCGCAATGAGTGCGTGCGTGGTTTTCCGTGTCCATGTTCTGTGACACGTCCACTAGTCGTAGCCTTCTTACGGTACGTGTGTGCTGAGCCACCTGGGAGTGGTGGAGTGGCTGACCCGAGAGAGACGGTGAGTAGGCTGGTTACCGTAGGGCCCCCACGTACAGCCGAGTCTGGGCTTACAGGGAATTACCAGCTAGAGGACAGGCCTAGGGCGTATGGTCTGAGTGTGCACACGAGGTTGGGGGCGTCGGACGGTGCCGGCAGGCGCGACCCCAACTAGTCCTTGTTCTGTGGTACTAGTTACTGTGTGTGTCTGAGTCTCCGCCTGGGGCGTGGTAGCTAGACACTTGTGGCGCGGTGTAAGACGTCAGGGGACGCATCCGGTCGTTCTTCTAGTGGGTGGTGCTCCTGTCACGCGACGTGAGGTGTTGTGTACCGGGTTCTGTTTCCGTCTGCGAGACGGGACTTCGTGAGTGGTTTCGGGAGTGTTCCCGGAGTCGAGGTCTGGGGTTTCCAGTGAGCTTCACCGAGGGCCTTTCCCAGACAGCGTTGTATTCACGATGGTGAGGTCGTGACCGTGTTCCGTGACCGTGTGGTTTTGGCTCGGGCCCTTTTTGAGGGCAGGCCTCCGCTACGGAGGTATCGTGGCGTTTTCCTAGTAGCGTGGCTAGGGTGGTTCGTGTCTGGTGGTCCCCGATCGTGGAATCGGGTGGTCGGGTGCGTGGCTTGGTTGTCCCCCGACGGGAGACTAGGTCGTGTTTTCTGGTACAGTAGGAGTAGCTGTAGAGCCGAGCTTTTACCGGCCACCGGTTTGCTGTTCCTGCTGTTACTGTTGTTCTTGCTGTTGTAGCTTTCCTTCTGCCGTTGTTTCTCAGTTGGGGTTCCGCGAGATCCCTACTGGGCCAGTGACAGGAGGCTCACCCCTGCGTTTCAGGTGCGGTGGTTCTTCCTCGAGGTTCGAGGGCGTTGCGTGGAGGTTCTTAGTTGCCAGCTTGTCGGGCCGAGTGTTCACTTGGCATGTGGTACGTTTTACTGCTTTGGACTGTACTTTCTGTTGGACTAGACTCTGTTGTAGTTGTTCATTTATTTCTGTTAATTGTTGAATTATCCTGCCTTATTTCCTATTTCTTTGTACCTCCACACTCCTTTTTAGCCCTTCCAAGCCCACCCGACTTGTGGGCGGCGGTTCAAGTCTCGGGTCATCGGGCCTTCCCAGTAATCGGATTCTCGGGTCATCACAGTTGGTATTAGCTGTAATGCCCCGGATTTTTTGGATCCTTGTTCGTGGGTCCCGGATCTGGTTTTTCAGAGTGTCCGACTCTGTTGTGTCCGAAATTTTGTTTCGGACATCTTTCGTGTTCGGATCGACGCGATCCGGAGTTGTTTCGGAGGCCCAGAAGCGTTCCGCGGCCTTTCCGCGTGTGTTTTCCGATTCCCGGTGTGTGTTTCGGTAAATCTTTCGGAACCTCGTAGCGGGTGAACTGGGGCGTTCACCATGGCGCGAGTCGTACCGTTGCGATCGGTGCGTTTCGAGGATCACAGAAACGTGATTTTCTATTTTTTGGTATTTTTCGGAATTTCTGGATTTTCCTATATATTTAACCCTTTTTCTCTCTCCCCTCTCATTTCTCTCTTCTCTCCCTCTCTCTTCTCACGCTCTCTCCTCTCTCCCTCTCTCTCCGGCGGCTGACGAGGTGGAGCGTGGGCGAGGCGGGGACGGCGCGGGTGAGGCACGGACGAGGATGGATGAGGATCGAGGTGGTGGAGGCGTGGTGAAGCTCGGCCGTGGGTTCGTGGAACGGCGAGGCTTCAACGGAGTTTTCTTCGTGGACCGGCGTCCCCGGCGCGTCGTTTCTTCGGTGGAGGTAGGGAGATGGACCCTCAACCCGCGTACTTCATTTCCCGCGAGTTTTGTAGGCCGTGGTGAGCCGAGCGGGCTAAACGGGGCGATTTGGGGAAAATGCATGTTTTTGGGTGTGTGAGCCTGATCTCTCATTTTACGGTGTTTTTGGCCGTTCTAGGGGTTTAGATGCATGCCTAGGGGCTTGGGGATGGTTTCCCCTTTTATTTCCCCTTCACCTGGGGGTGGATGGGGTGTGGAATGGGCTTTTCTGTCGTTTCCGTCATTTTCGGGCACGGACTGAGAACGCGCTAGGCTCCAATAGCGCGTTCCAGAGGGTCGCGCCGCCCCGATAGGGCGCGTTCATCGGAGAAGATGAACAGTAAGGCGGTTCCCGTCGCGCTATGCGGTCCATGCGCGTTCTGCGTTGTCGCGCTAGGGGTCCCTAGCGCGATCTGCCTTGTCGCGCTAGGGGTTCCTAGCGCGATCTGTTTGGTCGCGCTAGGAGAGCCTAGCGGGTTCCGTCTTGTCGCGCTAGGTGATCCTAGCGCAATCTGTCCTATTGTCTCGTGCTCCCCTTGGGCGGTGTGTGTCCCGGACACCCCGTGGAGTTCCATGACCATGTTTTCGGGTGTCTGGAGGTTCTGTTTACCTCTATTAGCGTGCCCGTGAGTTTAAGGGTCTGGGTGACCTTCTAGCGTTCCGATTGTGTTGTGTTGGCCTCTGGTCGACCCGGTTGTGACCCAGTGGTCGACCTTTGGCATCATGAGTGTCCCGGGCACCCCGTGAGTTTCGTTACCGTGTTTCGGGGGTGTCTGGAGGTACCGTGTTATCTCGATAAACGTGCCCGTGGTCTTGGTGGGTCCGGGTGACCTCAGGTGTTCCGGGCTTTCGTGTTCTTTCTAGATCGAGTCACCGTGTATCGGTGTAAGTGCGATGAGGTTTCCCCGCAAGTCGTGGCTTCTCTGGAATGTGGCTTCTGAGTGGGCCAAGCGTGTGGCCTTGGACGGTGAGTCTAGTCTCCCAGCATGGGGCTGGAGGTTTCTTAAGTTCCCTCCTCGAGCGAGGGGTCTTGGTGGTTGTGAACTGCCTCGTGAGTTATCACATTGTGGTTTTGGACCTAAGGATTAGGCTAGATTGATGGCTCAGTGCTGTCGTGTGCAACGGTCTTGACCCCGAGTCTTGTGACTCAAAGGCCGTTGGGTTTCGTAGGACTAGTGGACCATTCAGAGTCTGGTGGCATCGTGCCACCTGTTACTCTGTGTTACTCGTAATGGGTGCGTGCGTGATTTTCTGTGTCCACGTTTTGTGACATGTCCACTAGTCATAGCCTTCTTACGGCACGCTGTTGATATGTTATTCCTCCTCGAGTTAAATAATATTGAAGTGATAAAAAAAAAACAACAGGAGGAAAGATGAAGCTGTTGACCGTGATCGCCACCCGGTGAAAGCGCCGGGACTCGGAAGCTACGGGAGAATGCGGGTCCGTTCCTCCACTCCTCCTGGCCGGCCAGAAGGTGCGGGCCTCGTGCTTTTGGTTGCTGACCTGAAAGCAAACGGTGAAACACACAGATAAACGGAGATTAGCTAAATGATGGTGTAGTAGGTGTACTAATTGAAATAAAGCAAAGGAAGAACATGGCCCGGCGATACCTGGAGGTTTTGAAACCCCGTTTAGGGCGCCGGAAACAGTAGGAAAGATAAGAAATGCCAACTAAATGATGTATGTGATGTGTGATGCAGTGAAGAAAAGGCGTGTGTGGTGAGCAAACAGAGAAGGAAACACAAAGACACGAAGCGTGAAGTTCCCTGCACCGGGGGCCTGCGAGGGATGTAGAAGGCCCCCACTCCCTGACGAACGGGCGTATGCTGTATGAGATTTGGCGATGGAATTCGACAGCACTTCGTGATGGCCCCCCCCCGTCTCTTTTTTCTGTCAGAACCCGTGAGCTATATATAGAGCCCACGGCTTCGAGCTTAATCAGGGGTTAAGGGGAATGATGGTCGGTCAAAGGCCGGTAAATGAGAGCATCGTGTCAATATTGCCAACGACATTCTCCTCTTAATCCGCCTGGAATCACGGGGGTCTAATCTGGGTGGCCTTAAAAATGACGGTCCTACGAAGGCCGCCAAACATATATGACGGTCTTGGAGGGACCGTTCAATATACATGACGGTCCTCGAAAACCGTTATACTTAAAGAGGAGTCAACACCCAGACAAACAACTTTTCGTGAAGCACGTGGCTATGACCGACTGTCGGGCCTCTGAACCCTTTTCTTGTCGGCAAATAATGACGGCCCATGGACGACCGCTATATTGACTATAACGGTTGGCATTGAGCCGCTATACAAAGCGTATCACGAGATACAAATAACCCGGGGCAGCGGAACACAACGGCCAAGTGGGGACCGTTATATTGAGAAACACGGTTCATAACAGACCGTTAAATCCAATGAGAGGGAGGGAGGCCGTCTTCGCTGGGAAGAGCCCAAAATACTGCCAGAGGAATAATCTTTCATGTGATTGACTGTTCGGGACATCAATAACTGAGACGCAGGAACTGATTCGATTCATCGGTAAAAAACGGGTGTCAACAGATGCCCCTCCTTAACGTCCGCCTTGCAAGGGAACGAGCGGAGGTGTAGTGGAGGCGTCATGGAACATGGAGTTGTAGCGGAGATGAAGCGGAGTGGACTGCAAAAGCGAGCGTTAAGGCAATACGACACCCGTTTCATACCAATAAGCTATAGAAATCTTCCGGCAACCTTCGAACCAATTTGCAAGGTACTGTGGGACTGAGTGTTAAACCTGAATCTGGAGGAACTAAGGTAAAAGAGCAAGGAGCGGCCTCGTCGGCGGACAAGCTGTGGTCCTAAATGAGGCGATATAGAAGCTGGCAATAGCGAAATTAAAAGGATTTTAAAACTCCAGACGAGGGAAACACTTAATTCATCAGAACCGAACAATTAGGTCTAAAGAAATACCTTCTAATTTTGGAGTGGAATTATTCCTTCGGTGGGACATGGAACACAGAAAACAGTCAATCATACGCAAGATCATTTCTCAGGCAGACAGTAGGTCGTGAATGCTCAAAAGGTGCTTGTGATGCATGCTGGGCTAAAAGAAAGAAACATGTAAAATCGAATGCAAACAAAGGATAAAAATATAAAATACTCGAGAATATTATTGCAGAACTGAATGAGTCAGGGTCAGGACACTTCTTGCAACCACAGCGTGCAAGAGAGAACCGTCGTCCCCTGACTTCTTCCAACTTAGCGGCCTTTCCGAAGATTAGACACGCATACCTAGATCATCATGTGTTTTTGTTGACGGGGAACGTCAGATCCTAGAATGCGTGAAGAATCGACTGGTTCTCGAGATAGATGTTTATTACCATATAGTAATGCAATAAGAGTTTTGAGGGATTGAGGGCCATACCTGACTTACCTGTGCAGGCGTAACGGCGGGACATTGATGTTGTTTTAGCTTTAACTGCAATCAAAACTCATTGGCACATGAATTTCACAACAATGATACATTCAACAGTTAAACGGCTCATAGGGGACCGTTCTTAAGTTTGACGGCTCATGGTAAACCGCCATATGGATTATTAACGGTCATAGGACGGCCGTTCAATGATAAGTAACCGCTTGCAGAATAACGGTCTTATGGTAGCCGTTCTTTATTGTACGGCGGTCTATCGCTAGACCGCCATTCTCAACGTCGGTTCAAAAATATAAACCTCTTCTTCTTCCCTCCTCCCACCGTAACGGCAGGAAGAGAGAAGAAGAAGAGGAAGGAGGAGCGACCCCCCCTTTCTCCCACACTCTCATTCTCTCTCTCTTTTCTCTCGTGCTCTCCCTCTCTCACAATGGCCTCTCTCCTCTTCCTTTCCATCACCCTCTTCCTCACTCTCTCGGGATTTCTCTCCCTCGCGATGGCGGTGGATGGCGACGGCGACGAGCGGCGGCGGTCGGAGGCGGTTGCTCCGGGGGAAGAAGCCGGGACGATGGACTTCTCGGCGGATGATCTCGCCCTCGCGCTCGTGGAGGAGAGCGAGAGTGGTTCCGACGGCGAGCGTGGAGCCGACGAGCCGGAAGGCGACGAGCCGGCGGCGGAGGCGCCGCGCCCGGCGAGAAGGCGTCGTGACTCGGAGGTAGGTCCCTTTTCCATTGTATAGCACGGGGGAATGGGGGTTAAGGGATTCCACGGCGGTGGGGGATGGCGCTTCGCCATCGTTGGAGGAGATTACGCAATGACGGTCCTCAAAGGACCGCAAAATATACCCAACACGGCCCAGTAGGGGCCGTTAAACATATCTGACCTTTGGGTTCTCCTCAGAACAAAACGGCCCTCAACGGACCGTTAAACATAACAGCGGCCCAGGAGTGGCCGTTGACCATAACGTAGCAACCCTCGGCATTCAGAACAATGCGGTCCCCATTGGACCGTTCAAAATAGCACCGCGTCCCTTGGAGGGCCGTTGAATGATTCATCAGAACAACGGTTCATGGACAACCGTTGTGAATGGAATAGCGGCCCAGGAATGGCCGTTTTATTCAGAACATCATAAAATAGGACGGTCCATGGAGGGCCGTCATACGCAACAAAACGGCCAGGGGAAGGCCGTTGAACAACTAAAATGAGGAACACCCCTTTCTTTTGTTATTAAAAAATATGAAACTAATGAGATGAATGAATGAATGCAGGGAAAGCGTCGGACCCGTATCTCCTGGCTGCAGGTTCGGTCAGTGTATCTTGCACTGCCGGACTTTCAGCGAGAGAGGCTTGCTGCCATGGGGTTCGCCCCATTCCTCAGTATTGAGGTGTGTCGCTTTGACACACCTCTTCTCTATGCCCTGCACGACCGCTGGGATCCGGCGAGTCGCACGTTCCTCTTCCCGTGGGGTCACATGGTCCCTACGCTAGAGGACGTGGCCAGGCTCACTGGTTTGCAGGTGCACGGTCTGCCGGTGACTGGGATCTCCTTTCCTGATTACCGCGGCATGGCCGAGAGGACGTTGGGGCTCGCGCTCCAGACGACACGTCGGCAGACCACGCTTCTTCCGCGGGCAGCTCTCCAGGACAGCCTGGGGTTGCGACGGACGGGACTTGCGGTGGGCGAGCGTCCAGAGGAGCACTTGGACCGGCTGGTGACGCGCGTGCGGCCTCGAGTAGCAGCAGGACCGGGTGCAGAGGCGGACACGGTTCTTCGGCGGTTCCTGATGTTCTTGTTCGGGCGGCTTCTCTTCTCTACGCGTGCGGACGTCATCCACTGCCGACTTCTTCCGTTCCTCGAGGACCTAGAGCACGTGGGAGACTACGCGTGGGGTGCCGGTGTGCTCGCCTTCCTTTTTGAGAGCCTCAGCTCGACGTCCCGACGGACGATGTTGGGGGGCTTCTCTCCCCTTCTCCAGGTACGACTCTGACTCAGAACTCATGCAATTTCCTAGGACCTGTACTCTAGATGCTGACGACTTGTGCGTGATGCAGGCATGGGCTTACGTGCGGCTGCCTATGCTGCGCAGGGGACTAGAGATCCGCCCTGGACTCTTCCCTCTTCTACGACGGTGGGCGCCAGCTCGTGGGTCGGGGACCCTGACACGGCAGGTGCGCGACCTGCAGGATGACATTGACACGCTTCCGTACTCCTCAGTACGACTTCTAAACCTTTAGCCTTTATTTGGAAAATGCTTGTTTTATATGATGTTGATGTGATTGCTGATGTATGCAGGTGCAGTGGACTCCTTATGCACACGAGGACGTGACAGAGCAGCCGTGGGTGGTGAGAGCTCTCACCTTCTCCGGGCGTGATGTGTGGTTACACTGCATGAATGTAGTGGAGCCCCTTTACTCCCGGCTGGTGATGAGGACGACCGGCGTCTCTCAGCCCGTGGTAGACTTCCCGGCGCAGGAGAGCGCGAGGGAGAGGGTGACGCGGAGCACCCGAGGGCTGACTCAGCAGTGCGATTGGGCGGCGCGGAACGCCGAGCAGGTTGCCGACTGGCAGGCAGGTGGGCGTGTGGTGACCGCTCGTGCTGACAGTGATGCGGCGTACGTGACTGCGTACGTCAGGCATTATGGAGACCGCGTGTTCCGAGGATCACGCCGACCGGTACAATTCTAAACTCAGACTTAATCTACATGCTTTATGATTTCTATATGCTGTACTGACTTCCTTTCGTCATGCAGATCGACCCTGAGGGACGCTTAGCGGAGCTGCAGGGGCTCCTTCATGCCACCATCCAGGAGAGGGATGAGGCTCGCCGAGCCCTCGAGTTACTGGTATGTTCCTAAACTCTGGACCCTTACATTTCTATATGATGTTTATGCATGTGACTGTCCTGGGATATTTGGGTGCAGCGAGCTGAGGCTGCTCAGAGGCGTGGAGCGGAGGCTCCTTCTTCTTCTTCTGTTGAGACACCGGCCGACCGAGCAGCCCGGGATGCCGAGTTCCAGCGGATGGTGGAGCGGGCCGAGGCAGCGGAGAGCGAGCTTGCCGTGCGGGTACACTTCTGACGCTTCCCTTTGTTTATTTGTGCATGATATGAATGGAATGTGCTAATGCTTGATGCATGCAGGTGGACGACGTGAGGGTTGCTATGGAGGAGGCTACCCGTGCCAGAGAGGAGGTGGCCCACCTACGGGCTGAGTTGGTGCAGGTTGAGGCTCGGGCCCAGGAGGCGACTGTGAGCGCCCAGAGGTCGGTGTCTCGAGCCAGGGCGGAGTTAGCCGAGGCTCAGGAGGAGGTGAGGCGGCTCCAGTCGGTAGAGGCTGCCGAGTTTCGGGAGCGGGTGAGAGGACTTCATCCTGTGCTGACTGCCGAGCTGGAGCAGTTACAGGCAGGGCTGGAGCGAGAGCGAGCAGCGTCTCAGGAGCGAGAGGTGCTGCGGCTCGTGGCTGAGAGGGAGGCGGGCCATTTGCGTGAGCAGCTTGCGCGAGCTCAGCCGGCCGACGCTCTTGAGACAGGACTTCTCCGGGCGGAGGTGGAGCGCTACCGAGCGGAGGTGGAGCGCTATCGAGAGGAGGTGGAGCGCCACCGAGCGACGATAGCGGAGCTGGAGCCTTTCAGGACCGAGGCTCTTGTGCTGCGGGGCCAGGTTCAGGGTATGACGATGAGCCGTTCGAGGAGCCGATCGGTCGTACCGAGTGGCAGCCAGGCTACTCACACCTCGGTAGGACGTTACATGGCGAGTTCCTCTCAGCGGGAGAGGAACGAGAGTGATGAGCGACGACGACGTCGCGATGATGCTGAGACTTCTTCGATGGCCCCGCCAGCGAAGAGACAGGAGGGAGGTGGAGACAGTGACAGGCCAGAGGGTGAGGCCTGATTTTGTACTTTTTCCTCTTTTTTTTTTCCCCCTTTTTTTTTATGAGATTTTTATGTTTTTGGGATGATGATATGTATATATGATGCACCCCCTTTTTTAGTTTTTGTATGGATGTATGAATGTATGCAAATGGATGAGTGTATGTATGAATGACAATGGGTGAGGGAGGCGATGACAGACTCGGGTGAGCTGCGTGAGAGGTAGCGAGGTACGCCGACTCAGGGTGAGCGACGCGAGCGGGGGGTGAGGCACGCCGACTCAGGGAGAGTGACGCGAGCGGAGGTGAGGCACGCCGACTCAGGGCGAGTGACGCGAGCGGAGGTGAGGCACGCCGACTCGAGTTGAGCGACGCGAGCGGAGGTGAGGCACGTCGACTCGAGGTGAGGCACGCCGACTCGAGTTGAGCGACGCGAGCGGAGGTGAGGCACGCTGACTCGTGTTGAGCGACGCGAGCGGGGGTGAGGCACGCCGACTCGAGGTGAGTGACGCGAGCGGAGGTGAGGTACGCCGACTCGAGGTGAGCGACGCGAGCGGAGGTGAGGCACGCCGACTCTAGGTGAGTGACGCGAGCGGAGGTGAGGCACGCCGACTCGAGGTGAGTGACGCGAGCGGAGGTGAGGCACGCCGACTCTAGGTGAGTGACGCGAGCGGAGGTGAGGCACGCCGACTCGAGGTGAGTGACGCGAGCGGAGGTGAGGCACGCCGACTCGAGGTGAGTGACGCGAGCGGAGGTGAGGCACGCCGACTCGAGGTGAGTGACGCGAGCGGAGGTGAGGCACGCCCATGAGTTTAGAGAACAACGGCCATGAAAAAACCGTTTTGGAAAGAATGACGGCCAAGACAGGGCCGTGGGTTGCTTAAGAAAAACGGCGATGCCATAGCCGTTATGTAACATAACGGTCAAGGGAAAGCCGCTATTTGGCGCTGGCCGACTGAAGAACGACGGTCCATGGTAGACCGCGGACATGAGAATAGCGGTCTCCATTGGGCCGTGCTTAGATGAATGACGGTCTATCGTACGACCGCCAATCAGCACGATCTTAGAAGCCAAATTGAATTCCCTTAAGCCCATTCAATCCTGGTGTGCTCTCGTGCATCATGCGTTCCAGTGGAGCGAAACACGGGATGAGACCTCCTATAAGTAAGGGGTGCTCTGCCTTCAGGCTGAACCCAACCTCTTCTTCTGCTTCTTAAGTTTCTTCCCTCTAAATCACCACCAAATCATCATGAAGAGGAGTTTTGGTGAGCATTCTTTGGGTGAGGGAGACCATTCAGGCCCTAAGGCTGCGAGGAAGGAGCGAGAGGAGATTGCGCATTTGGGTTCTATTCCTCGACATCTCAGTTCAAATCCTTCTAGAGAGGTATGTTTAAATCACTTCAAACTTGGTTCATTTGATTCTGTTCGTCTAATATCTCTTTCTTTCTGCATTACTTTCCTCGTTTTCTCCTTTTTAGCTCCTTCCTGGCTCTCGCCGATACTCTTCTCTTAAGTGGGTGGCTCCCATGGTTCGTGCCTTGCCCCTAGGGGTAACCCACATCCTTAATTCTTGGCACTTACAATCCTTGCTGTTCTTAGGTCGTAACTTCCAAAAGATTTCCTTTGACTGGCACAGCATTTCAGCCCTTATAGAAATGTGGCACCCACAGACCCACACTTTTATCTTTCCATCCTTTGAGGCCACCGTCCTTTTAGAGGAAGTAGAGGCTTATCTGTCTCTCCCCAAGTCTAGGGTTGGGGAGGAGGATCTAGTGTGTCACACAGTTGCCCCTATAGATCCAGTTGCCATCTTTAGCGAATTCATAGAAGACCCGAGTGAGATCAAGACCTTTGTGGGAGCCCGTCATATTCACCTTCTTCCTCTCAGCCAGTGGGTGGTGGCACATTGTAAGAACAAATGCGGGTGGCATGAGGCTATTGCCAAGGCTGCATCCATTTGCTTGTGTGGTGCTATCCTCTTTCCGTCAGCCGACCACGTGCTAGATCTTCCCATCCTTAGCACCATCAGTGGTTTATGGAGAGGGCTTTCTATTTCCCAGGCTATCTTAGCCTATTTTTATGAAGGGCTTAGCTCTGCTGCCCTGAGTGGTCCACTGTTTGGTTCTATGATTCTCTTAGAGTGTTGGGTGGGCGTGAGACTGAAGTTTATCCCTAGGGCAAGCATAGAGACTGAGAGTAGGATCTTCGGGAGCCATCCACTTTCCTTTATCGGTGGCGGGTTTGGTTTCTCTTCGCAGGTGGAGTGCCGTACGGGGGATATGCGGACCAGAGAAGAATGGCGCAGGTACCTGAGTCGGCTACCCGTGGAGAGGTTCGTGATGCGGCCTAACTTCTTGGTGACTACGGAGGTCAGACTGCCCAGAGGACAGGGTCTGGATTTGAGGCTAGTGAGTGATACCGTACTGGCCGTGTATTATCCACACAGGTGCCATTTGCAGGTCGGTGTACCGCGGACCTTGCTTCCTCCGTTGTCGCACTTCCCTTCTCTTCAGGCTAGACAGATTGGCACTGAGCACGATGAGCAGAGTGTGAGGAGTGCACTAGCGATGTGGGGAATCAGCAAGGTGCGTGCCTTGCCAGCAGAGGTGGAAGAGGCGACCGAGACTCGCCAGGCGTATATCAGAAAACTGAGAGAGATGTGCCCCTGCGGGAATGCCCAGCGGAGGATTGAGTGATTGTACTTTCCCTTCCTTTTTATGATGCTTGATAAGTGAGAGTGCCTTGTTTGAGAGCGAGAATTGTTTGTATCAGGAATAAAAGTTGGAGTGACTGATTTTGCCCCTTGCAGTTGTTCTGTTGTTACTTCGTCTTCTTGCTCCATCGTCCTGCACACCATTAGCAATGAAACAGGTTAAATCTGTTTTAGGCTTAGCCCCTTGCCTTGTGACAAGTGCGGAGGTAACCAGTGCTCGATTTTTGGTCAAGGGGCAAGCCTTATTAAATAAGCGAAGGAAAAGAGAAATGATAACAATGCAATGCATGCATGCCATGAATGCAAGTCATGAATATTTTTGGATTTTTTTTTTTTTAAATGTTTGGATTTTGAAATATCCAATGTTTTTTTGGGTTTTTTTTTTTTTTTTAAAAGATATTTGTTGTTTTTTTGGATTTTGAAATATTTGTTGTTTTTGGATTTTGAAATATTTGATTTTTTTTTTTTTGAAATATTTGATTGTTTTTGGATTTTGAAATATTTGATTTTTTTTTTTTTGAAATATTTGATTTTTTTTTTTGTTTGAAATATTTGTTGTTTTTGGATTTTGAAATATTTGATTTTTTTTGAATTTTGAAATATTTGATTTTTTTTTTTTGAAATATTTGATTTTTTTTTTTTTTTGAAATATTTGATTTTTTTTGGAAAACCGATGCTTCCGTAACAAGACATGCCTCCCTCGTAACCTGAGGATTCCTCCTGAGATTGGCGTGTGATTGAAGGGACCCTCCTGGTCCGAACTTATATTTGCCTGACGGTGTTCTGCCAGGGCCACCCCCAGGGTACTCAGCTTTGTCCTGAAAAGAAAAAAAGAATACGGAGACAAGCTTACACCCGTCATGTGAGGTTTTAAGACTTGAATTCTTTCCTGAGTACCCCTCAAAGCTTCGGTCTGTTGCGCCGGGGTTTTGTGTTCGTCATCGAACCTTAAGCTACCACAGTTGTTCCAAATATTTTCATTTATTCATTTTCCTTTTTGTTCTTTTCCTCTCTTTTTTCTTTCTTTTTCTTGTGGCTTCAGGTCATAACGAACTGCCCCTATTTGAGACTTATCTCGTATTAGGGTACCCAGGTCAGGCATCGCCTCCTTATTTACTCCTCATTCTTGGGTTCAGCCGAAGCAAGAAACGTACAGGGACTACAACTTTCCTCCAGAGTGTGGCCCCGGGAAACGGTGTTTGGCGGAACTGGGGACAGGACCAAAGGGTCGTGTTTGTGTGTTCAGCTTCTCTCAGTGATTCTTATGAACAGGGGAGGCTTGCATTGCTAGGGAAGCACGTGGTTAGATTCCTTTTTAGGGATAGAAGCGTTTGAGATATAACCCGTTCCACGGATTTTCCAGTTCTTCTCCTTCTGAGTTTGTCAACCGATAGGCATTACCTGGATAGACTTCCTTGATGACGAACGGCCCTTCCCAGTTTGGCTGCAACTTAGCCCTTGGACCACCTGTTCGGATGAATTTCCTTTTCAAAACCATATTACCTATTTCAAACTTTCTTTCGATTACCTTCTTTTGAAAATGACGTGAGACCCGCTTTTGATAAACAGAAGCGTGATTGGCCGCATTTAACCTCTTCTCATCTAATAGTTCCAGCTGCGCTAGTAACGCCTCTCGACGCTCGTCGAGATTAAGTTCCTTATCTAGCTGCACTCTTAGGGAAGGGATGAGAATCTCATACGGGAGTACCGCCTCCATCCCATAGGTGAGGGCGAAGGGAGTCTGCCCTGTAGGAGTTCGGACAGAGGTGCGATAAGCCCATAGAGCGTCTATCAATTTATCAGCCCAATCAGCGTGCCGGTGGGATTCACACGTTTTCTTGATGATTTTAAGAAGGGTTTTATTGGTGGCTTCGGCTTGACCGTTGCCTTGTGGATAATATGGTGATGAATGATGCAATGCAATACCAAATTTCTTACAGAGGTCCTGGAGTTCTTGAGACACAAATTGTGGCCCATTGTCGGTGACAATGTCGCTTGGTACCCCGAACCGCGAGATGATGTTCTTTGTGATGAAGCGGCAAACTGTGGTAGCTTTGATCTCTGCATAGGCTTCAGCTTCCGCCCACTTCGTGAAATACTCTGTAGCGGTGAGGATGAAGGATTTCTGTTTTACTTGGGCGTTAGGGTCACCTAACGGACCGACAATATCAAAGGCCCACATGGAGAAAGGCCATGGGGCGGATAGTGGGCGAAGAGATGAAGCAGGGGCGTGGATTTTGTCAGCATGGAGCTGGCACTGAAGGCACCTACGGACGTAGGTAGAACAATCTTCCTCTAGGGTTGGCCAATAGTAGCCCTGCCTAAGGATCTTTTTAGCCAATGCCTGTCCATTCACGTGACCTCCACATTCACCGGAGTGAGCAGCTTCCACTACTTTCCAAGCTTCATTGTCGTCTAAACACCGCAATAGAACTCCATTGAGAGCGCGTCTGTACAATTCTCCTGCAACGATTGTATACCTCGAGGCGACTCTTCTGATGGCTTTTCTTTGTGTCGCATTGGCTTCCTCCGGGAGAGAACCATCCCGACAATATTGCTCAATCTCATGGAACCATGGCAACTCATCTTCGTCCAAGATTTCTTCCAATTCTGCCAAGGATACTTCCTTAACCTCTTCTTTAGCCGCTTTCTCTTCCATAATCTTCCTAAGGTTAGCAAACCAAGGATCTTGCAGAGAGGGAGCGTCCATCCGTTGGACCACAATGGTCTCAGTGGAACGACTAAGGGAGAAGGATAAAGAGGAAGCGAGAGATGCTAATGAATCAGCAAGAATATTTTGAGATCGGGGAACATGAACGTAGATGAGTTTGCTAAATTGTCTAGCCAAGAGTGTGACCAAATCTTGATATGGCTTTAGTTTGGGGTCACGGGTGCGATAAGTTGACAGAACTTGACGCAGCACCAATTGAGAATCTCCCATGATGTTGAGGTATCGTGCGCCTAAGAGATAGGCGTGCTTTAGTCCAGCTAGGAGAGCCTCATACTCGGCTATGTTGTTGGTGACAGAGAAAGAGAGCTGGTAGGCAAAAGGGACGGTGATACCTTCGGGAGTAAGGAGGACAGCGCCGATGCCACGGCCCTGGGAATTGAGCGCACCATCGAAATGTAGAGACCAAAAGGGAGGCGGATGAGAGATAACTGCAAGGTGTTCATCAGGGAATTCGTCCTGGATTGAATCAGTGTAGGGGATAGGAGAATGAGCAAGATGCTCAGCAATAGCATACCCCTTGATGGCCTTCTGGACGACGAAGGTGATATCAAATTGAGAGAGAAAGCTCTGCCAGCGAGCTAATCGACTAGAGAGGACAGGTTTCTCGAGGAGGTAGCGGATTGGGTTCATTCTAGAGATCAACCTTACCTCATGGGCTAGGAAATAGTGTTTTAACTTCTGAACTACCCATACCAATGCTGCACTAGTCTTCTCCATGGCAGTGTACCGGGATTCGGCAGAATTGAACAATCGGGAGAGATAATATGCTGCCCTCTCTCTTCCTTCATCATCCACTTGTGCCAGGACAGCACCTAGGGAATCCTCAGCGACAGAAATGTATAGGATCAAAGGCTTTCCGGGGACAGGAGGTTGCAAGACAGGAGGGTTGGACAAATAGACCTTAAGCTCCTCATAGGCCTTCTGACATTGTTCGTTCCATTTAAACTCGGCCCCCGCCTTTAATAAGTCGTAGAATGGGCGGCATCTTTGAGAGTGTTGAGATATGAATCTTCTAACGAACTGCAAACGCCCAATCAGACCACGAAGCTCCTTAAGATTCTTAGGCGGTGGCATTTCCATTACGGCCTTTGCCTTATTAGGATCAATCTGAATCCCTCGTTTGCTAACCATGAACCCAAGTAATTTCCCGGATGCGACTCCAAAGACACATTTCTTAGGATTCATCTTCAATTGGTATTCCCTAGCCCTTTGCAACACTTTGGCTAAAATGGCGGGGTGTTCTTCTTTTGTCCTCGACTTCACCAGAATATCATCCACATAGGCCTCCATGTAGACGTGCATCATGTCGTGGAAGATGGCCACCATTGCCCGTTGATAGGTAGCACCTGCGTTCTTCAATCCAAATGGCATGACGACATAGCAGTAGGTGCCCCAAGGCGTGGTGAAGGAGGTTTTCTCTTGATCTTCTAGAGCAAGACGGATTTGGTTGTATCCTGAATACCCGTCCATGAACGAGAGAGCCTCAAACCCAGCGGTATTATCTACCAAAACATCGATGTGAGGAAGCGGGAAATCGTCTTTCGGACATGCTTTGTTTAAGTCCCTGAAATCAATACAAATTCTGACTTTGCCATCTTTTTTTATTACCGGGACTATATTGGCCACCCACTGTGGATAAAGCACAACCCTGATGAATCTGGCCTTATGTAATTTGTCCACCTCTTCTTTCATTCTCAAGGCCATATGTGGGTGGAATCTTCTGAGCTTTTGTTTAACAGGAATCGCCCCTGGCCTTAAGATTAACCTGTGTTCCACTAAAGCGGGGTCGAGACCCGGCATGTCCTCGTAGGACCAGGCAAAAGAATCGCTGTACTCTCTCAAAACCTTGATGAGCTCCTCTTCTACCTTAGGAGGGAGATCAGCTGCAATAGATATGGGCCTGGGATCCTCTTCGGTCCCTAAATTGATTTCTTTAGTGGGTTCATCCACTGCTGACGAGGGTTCGTCGAATCTTCTCAATCCTTGTGCGTATAGGTCAGCAATGTCCTCCACATCACTTTCCTCATCATCCGCTGGGTCTTTCTCGTCTACAATTTCATACACTCCTAGTCCGTCATTGCTCCACACCCTGCCTTCTGAATCCTCATCCTCTTTCAAGGAGACGGTGGTGGCTATGAATTCTGGGCATCTGAGGAGGGCCTGGCATCTCAAGGCCAGATCCTGTAGGAACCTATCGGGAATGGAACGGGAGTGACATGCCAGTGGTGGCGTTGCAGAGGTGGATGGGCTATCTAAGGGGGAACATGCTTCTACCCTGACTGACTCGACTAACCTAGGAGACCCAACTACCTGTACATCTGCCCTAGGAGACAGAAAATCTAGTGGAGAAGGAGCAGGGGTTTGGTGCCCCTGGGGAGTGGATGAGCAGAAGACAGCATAGTCTTCGACTGAAATGTAAGTTTGAAAGTTGACGTTTTTTTTTGGGTATCTTCTACTACCAGAAGAGAGCAAGAAGAATCAGAAGGTGGAGGCAGAGGAAGGAGTTTTTTTGTGAAGAATTGAGGAAAGAGAGAGAGGAAGGTATCGGGGGAGAACCACATCCCGCGAACTCGGGGGTTAGGAGAAGGTGGTGAAGATAGATCGAGTAGATCAATGGGCGGACAGTGCCCGCAATTGGAGGGAATGAATAGAATTTTTGACGGTCTCCCTGTGAAACACGGTTTGACCAGTATTGGAGGGGATCGAATCACAAAGTTTGGGTAAACTGTTGAGGCCAAATGAGCAGGAGGAATAAAGAAGGAAATGTCGGAGCTTCCTGCCTCTTGTATCTTCTGTGGCCTTATCAGAGCATGCCTAACCATGGGCATCTCTGTCTCCTTCATTTGAGTGGCTGGACCAGTAAACAGACTTGACATTTCAGCAAAATAATCTTCAAGATCCCCTACCAACCCCTGCAGAGGCGGCGGTGGGTCAGCAACAATATTAATAATGGGAGCATCTTTCTTTTCTTCCTTGGGTTGTGGCTTATTTGCGGTGCCGGGCTGTAGTGGACCCTTTACAAAGTGTTGCCGGTAGTCCCAGGTTAGTGGCCCAGAATCTGCCTGAATGGTAGTGTTATGATAGCCTAAGCCCTGACGACCCATCTTCTTGCTTTCAGAGATGGGTTTGGTCTTTCCCTGTAACCGCGCGCCGAGACCAAGGCCTGGCTGATAGCCTAGCTTCATGATCATGTCCCAGCCTTTAGAATTTTTGGGTTTAGGCTTAGCTCCGGCATTCTTGCGTGTTGTAATGGGTTTGCCTGTCGCATAAGCCCATGGGTAATTTATGTCCATAACTGACAATACTGGCCTATTGCTCGGCCATAGAGTGGGGAGAACCTGGTCAGTGATGGCGTCCACTGCCTGGACGGTGGAAACACTCTTAACTTTGACCACCCGCCCCTGGAAGGAGAATTTCAGGCACTGATGGGCGGTGGAAGGTACCGCTTGCAGAGCATTTATCCATGGACGACCCAGAATAGCCTTGAACATCGGATCTATGTCTAGGACGTAGAATTCCACCTCTATTTGTAACGGCCCTAGCTCAGCCTGTAATGTGATGACCCCGTGACATGCCCTTCTGGAATTGTCATAGGCGGCAATGGTTGTCGGTGTCGGCTTCAGCATACTTTCAGAAATGTTGCAGGCACGCAGAGTACTTAATGGACAAACATTTATTGAAGCCCCAGTGTCCACTAGCACTGAGTCTACCACTACCTGGTTCAAGGTGATGGTGACGCATAGCGGCATTTGGCGTGCTTCAGGGGGCGCGAGTTCGGCCTCAGAGAATGTGATAGCGGGCCCTTTGGTAACAGTAGCCAACACTGACGGCAAGCTGTCTACCGCCACATCTTCGTTCACTATGACCCTTTGCAGAAACGTCCTTAATGCCTCTTGGTGTAGAGGTGAACGTCTGATCAACTCCAAGACAGAGATCTTTGCCGGCATGCGGTCAAGATGTTGCAACAGGTCGTATGTGGAACCGGGCGCGGGGTCAACTTCATTGTCTTGTGCTGCTGATGCTGAGATGGAGGGCATTTGGGGAGGTGCACTAGTAGAGGGGTAAGTCCTTTGAAATAACCGCCCGCTCCTGAGGGCAAGGTTTTGTGCTGGCATGGCTGTAGGTGGGCTCCCGCTTGACCCAGTGGGGTGAATGAGAATGGAAGGGATGGCAGTCTTGGTGATGGAGGATATGATAGGCATAGTAAGCGAAGGTTGTGGTGAAGGTAAAATGGGCGATGGGTGAGGTAAAGGGGCGGTTAGTGGACTGCAGTGATTGGTGGACAAGATAGTGGAGGGTATAGTAGGTGGGGAAGTATAATGTTGTGGGGGGATAGGCGAGAGAATATGGCTTCTCGGAGTGGTAAGTATGGTGGAAGGATGGATGACGGGGGAAGTTGTGGAAGGCATGGAAGGCCGAAGGATGGAAAAGACGGCGGGTGAGGTAGAGTGCGTAGGGATGTGGCGTAAGGTTAACAGGTGTGCGGGATCGTCAATGGTCCACCCTGCGTCAGGAGCCGGGTGGCGTAACATGTTGACTTGGGCCGGTGCCGGCGGCTGCGGTTGTTGTTGAGGAGCGGGTGCATGTACTGGCATGGGATTTTGGTGGATCCCTAAGTTTGGCTGCTGCTGCTGTTGCTGTGGCTGTTGTGGCTGGAATTGCTGAGGTTGTTGCTGAAACTGCTGTTGCTGTGGTGCTGCCTGTTGCGGCCTTGCTGGCCCTCTTCTCAGATCTTCAATCAGCTTCCTCATCTGAGCCCAATCGATCCTGTGACCTTCGTGCAGGTCGTATACCAGGTCCCTAAAATGATAACACCTCTCAATGGTGTGCCCCGGCTGCCGGTGATATACACAATATCGGGACAGATCGGCGGCCGGATTCATGTTCGGGCGCTCAGGTGGCAATTGTAAATCGCCAGTATGCATCAGCGCTGCAAAGACATTAGTGAGCGTCTCTGGGAGAGGAGGATAGTTGGCTCTTTTAGCAACCGGACGAGCAGGTGCGTAGGTAGCAGGCGGGGGAGTGTTATGGTATTGCAGTGGTTGCTGGGGCTGTTGTGGTGGTGGCGGAGATTGTTGTTGAGGGTGTTGCTGCGTGGGAAAGGAAGGGCGAGGTGATGCGGAGAAATGGGGGTTGCTTTGCTGGGGGAAGTGGGAGGTGGCAGTCTGGCTAACTACCTGCACCTGCTCGTTTGTTTGGACTCCCTCGGTAACAGGGCCCTGTGGTTTTCTGGAACTCTTGGGCTTCTGGGCTTCGAAGAGAGAATGAATGGGGGAGTCCTTAAACTGGGTCTGGATAAACCGGGCCCGACTGTATAGTTGATGCATACTGGTGATGTCATTCATCATTAGGACATTCCGGAAGAGAGGGGTTGCATTAGAAATGAGCAGTTTGATCTTTTCTTCTTCCGGAATCTGCCCGGGCACACGGGAGGCTATCTGCCTCCACCTATCAGCATAGGTAGCGAAGTCTTCATCAGCTTTCATCTTCTCGGCCACTAAGTCCGTGAATGAGTATTCGGGTCCGACCCGATCTTGGAATCTTTGCACGAATTTCTCCTTGATCGTCTTGAAGCTCCCAACCTCCTCCAATGGCAGAGCGTAAAACCATTCGAGTGCCACCCCGTCCAGGGATCGCCGGAATAGATATGCAAGGAGGTGATCGTCATGCTGGTATGGTCCTGACTCGTACAGGAATTCCTTGACGTGGATGAACGGGTTGCCGTTCCCATTGTACTTTCGGTATGTCGGGAGCTCTGACTGAGAAGGGAATCGGATGTCCCGGAAATTAGGAGTGAGAGCATCTGCGAAGGATGGTGGGCCAACCCTCTTATTGAGGAGATCGATCTGCTGTTGGAGAACTGCCAAGCGATCGTCACTTCCTTGTTGAGGTAGAGGGACTTGAGGTGGAACTGAAGGGTAGTGAGAGGCAGCTGGATGGACAGTAGAAGCCGAGGGATAATGGGAGACAGCCGGATGGATAGTGGGGGCCATGAGCCCGTAAGATGGATGTTGAGTCCAAAAAGGACCCACATCAGCGTAAGCGAGTTGAGCTATTCCGGGCTGTAGTGGAGTAGAATCCACTTGGGCCAGAGGGGCCGGTGGTGCTGATGAGACGGCCGCGTGGGCACTAGCACGAGGAGATAAGGGAATTTGACTCTTCCCTTTGTCTGCAGGAGGGTGGGCTGAGGTAGAAGCCTGGCCAGATTGATATATTGGAAACTGGAGGACCTGTGGGCGAAGAGGGGTATGGTCCACTGGGGCAACAGACGGTGCTCCGGACCTCTCAGCAGGATGGGTGGAAGAGACAGGAAGGGTTACAGCGGGCGGGACCTCTGCCCCGAGGGCTTGCTTGAATATCTGGAGTTGATCCTGGTCAAGTTGGGACATGAGTTGGAGTAGTTGGCTCGCCGATGGGGAGCCAAACTGAGGGAGCGTGGGTGGCGCAACCTCAGCGATGGAGGAAGGGGGAACAAAGACGAACCCCTCCCCATTCAGGGAGGAGGCAACCCCGGAGACGTCCTCGAGGAGCCCCTGAGGAAGAGAATCCTCGCGGGCGGGGATGGACCCGAAAGAAGACATGCTGGATGATGATGAGTTGAATAAAGGGTTGCAATAGAGGGAGAGTAGAGAATCGCCCCTAGGAGATGATCCCGAGGGAGGGGAGCAATGCTGCATGCAATGGGATGCACAGACTAGAGAGACTTAAGACCAAAGTACACAAGTAGAAGCAAAGCAACCACACAATGAAAGGTGGAGACGAGAAGGGAGTCAACCAAGTATGCACACACTTTGAATGATACCGCAAGTTTTCAGAATTCTTTTCTCTTAGGCTTAGTGTTTTGATTAAAATGTAGAGTTCGCTCGGACACTTGGGAGCCTAATAACGGTATGATGGGGGAACTGGCTGACTCTAAGGGGGATCACACTCCACGTATGCAGAACCTAGACACGGTGTGGCGATGGTACAACCGGCCCGGCGTCCGTGTGGGAATCCACGGCTCACGGGGGCTTACGGAGGTCCTCGGCAAGATTCCCTAGTCGGCTCCAAGGAATATGGAGACGAGAGGAAATCCTACTTCGGTAGGAAATGCAACTACAGTATGAAGTGAATGATCCTAGGTGCACCGGAGTGCATGCAAAGCCTAACCTAGAAATCTAGCAATCACATATGAAATCAAATGATAAAATCATGAAGCAATCAATAATATGATAGAAAATAACAAGTGGACAGCAGGGGGACCAATGCTGGGAATAACAATCAGGGATAACAAGTGCCAGCCGTAGACTCTACACCAAAATAACGGTCTACAGGGGACCGCTGAATTGATTATAACGGCTCTGGAAGAACCGCTAAAGTGCAGAGCTCAAAACGCAAATGGCGGCCTGATGATGACCGCCATACAAGTATGACGGCTTGATGGAAGCCGTTAAATGAGCAGAGTACAACAGTGATAATTGCGGAGAATACCAGACAACGACGGCTGAAAGAGAACCGTTTTACACAGAACGACGGCTGTTACAGAACCGCTGAACTTCACAGAGACAGAGAATGGTCAGCAAACCAGAAGCACGATGGGCATCAGATGTCCCACCGTGATCGCCAAAAAAGGAGAGGTGTTGATATGTTATTCCTCCTCGAGTTAAATAATATTGAAGTGATAAAAAAAAAACAACAGGAGGAAAGATGAAGCTGTTGACCGTGATCGCCACCCGGTGAAAGCGCCGGGACTCGGAAGCTACGGGAGAATGCGGGTCCGTTCCTCCACTCCTCCTGGCCGGCCAGAAGGTGCGGGCCTCGTGCTTTTGGTTGCTGACCTGAAAGCAAACGGTGAAACACACAGATAAACGGAGATTAGCTAAATGATGGTGTAGTAGGTGTACTAATTGAAATAAAGCAAAGGAAGAACATGGCCCGGCGATACCTGGAGGTTTTGAAACCCCGTTTAGGGCGCCGGAAACAGTAGGAAAGATAAGAAATGCCAACTAAATGATGTATGTGATGTGTGATGCAGTGAAGAAAAGGCGTGTGTGGTGAGCAAACAGAGAAGGAAACACAAAGACACGAAGCGTGAAGTTCCCTGCACCGGGGGCCTGCGAGGGATGTAGAAGGCCCCCACTCCCTGACGAACGGGCGTATGCTGTATGAGATTTGGCGATGGAATTCGACAGCACTTCGTGATGGCCCCCCCCGTCTCTTTTTTCTGTCAGAACCCGTGAGCTATATATAGAGCCCACGGCTTCGAGCTTAATCAGGGGTTAAGGGGAATGATGGTCGGTCAAAGGCCGGTAAATGAGAGCATCGTGTCAATATTGCCAACGACATTCTCCTCTTAATCCGCCTGGAATCACGGGGGTCTAATCTGGGTGGCCTTAAAAATGACGGTCCTACGAAGGCCGCCAAACATATATGACGGTCTTGGAGGGACCGTTCAATATACATGACGGTCCTCGAAAACCGTTATACTTAAAGAGGAGTCAACACCCAGACAAACAACTTTTCGTGAAGCACGTGGCTATGACCGACTGTCGGGCCTCTGAACCCTTTTCTTGTCGGCAAATAATGACGGCCCATGGACGACCGCTATATTGACTATAACGGTTGGCATTGAGCCGCTATACAAAGCGTATCACGAGATACAAATAACCCGGGGCAGCGGAACACAACGGCCAAGTGGGGACCGTTATATTGAGAAACACGGTTCATAACAGACCGTTAAATCCAATGAGAGGGAGGGAGGCCGTCTTCGCTGGGAAGAGCCCAAAATACTGCCAGAGGAATAATCTTTCATGTAATTGACTGTTCGGGACATCAATAACTGAGACGCAGGAACTGATTCGATTCATCGGTAAAAAACGGGTGTCAACACACGCGTGTGCGGATCCACCCAGGAGTGGTGGAGCGGCTGACCCGAGAGAAACGACGAGTAGGCAGGTTACCGTAGGGCGCCCACGTACAGCCGAGTCCGGGCTTAGGGGGAATTACCAGCTAGAGGACAGGCCTAGGGCGTATGGTCTGAGTGTGCACACGAGGTTGGGGGCGTCGGATGGCACCGGCAGGCGTGACCCCAACTAGTCCTTGTTCTGTGGTACTGGTTACTGTGTGTGTCTGAGTCTCACACCCGGGACGTCGTAGCTAGACACTTGTGACGCGGTGTAAGACGTCAGTGGACGCATCCGGTCGTTCTTCTAGTGGGTGGTGCTTCCGTCACGTGACGTGAGTTGTCGTGTACCGGGTTCTGCTTCCGTCCGCGAGACGGGACTTCGTGAGTGGTTTCGAGAGTGTTCCTGGAGTCGAGGTCTGGGGTTTTCGGTGAGCGGCACCGAGGGTCTTTCCCCAGACCACGTTGTGTTCACGACGGTGAGGTCGTGACCGTGTTTCCTGACCGTGTGGTTTTGGCTTGGGCCCTTCCATGAGGGTAGGCCTCCGCTGCGGAGGTATCGTGGCGTTTTCCTAGTAGTATGGCTAGGGCGGTTCGTGTCTGGTGGTCCCCTATCGTGGAATCGGGTGGTCGGATGCGTGGCTTGGTTGTCCCCCGATGGGAGACTAGGTCGTGTTTTCTGGTACAGTAGGAGTAGCTGTAGAGCCGAGGTTTTACCGGCCACCGGTTTGCTGTTCCTGTTGTTACTGTTGTTCTTGCTGTTGTAGCTTTCCTTCTGCCGTTGTTTCTCAGTTGGGGTTCCGCGGGATCCCTACTGGGCCAGTGACAGGAGGCTCACCCCTACGTTTCAGGTGCGGCGGTTCTTCCTCGAGGTTCGAGGGCGTTGCGTGGAGGTTCTTAGTTGCCAGGTTGCCGGGCCGAGTGTTCACTTGGCATGTGGTACGTTTTACTGCTTTAGACTGTACTTTCTGTTGGACTGTACTCTGTTGTAGTTGTTTATTTATTTCCGTTAATTGTTGAATTGTCCTACCTTATTTCCTATTTCCTTGTACCTCCACACTCCTTTTTATCCCTTCCGAGCCCTCCCGACTCGTGGGTGGTGGTTCGAGTCTCGGGTTATCGGGCCTTCCCGGTAACCGGATTCTCAGGTCGTCACAGTCGAGGATCCAGATACCGGGACGGTCCGATAACCCGAGACTCGAACCGCCGCCCACGAGCGGGAGGCTCGGAAGGGCTAAAAAGGAGTGTGGAGGTACAAAGAAATAGGAAATAAGGCAGGACAATTCAATAATTAACAGAAATAAATGAACAACTACAACAGAGTCTAGTCCAACAGAAAGTACAGTCCAAAGTAGTAAAACGTACCACATGCCAAGTGAACACTCGGCCCGGCAAGCTGGCAACTAAGAACCTCCACGCAACGCCCTCGAACCTCGAGGAAGAACCGCCGCACCTGAAACGCAGGGGTGAGCCTCCTGTCACTGGCCCTGTAGGGATCCCGTGGAACCCCAACTGAGAAACAACGGCAGAAGAAAAGCCACAACAGCAAGAACAACAGTAACAGTAGGAACATCAAACCGGTGGCCGGTAAAACCTCGGCTCTACAGCTACTCCTACTGTACCAGAAAACACGACCTAGTCTCCTGTCGGGGGACAACCAAGCCACGCACCCGACCACCTGATTCCACGATCGGGGACCACCAGACACGAACCACCCTAGCCACGCTACTAGGAAAACGCCACGATACCTCCGTAGCGGAGGCCTGCCCTCACCAAAAGGGCCCGAGCCAAAACCACACGTTCAGGGAACACGGTCACGACCTCACTGTCGTGAACACAACGCTGTCTGGGAAAGTCCCTCGGTGATGCTCACCGGAAACCCCAAACCTCGACTCTGGGAACACTCCCGCAACCACTCTCGAAGTCCCGTCTCGCGGACGGAAGCAGAACCCGGTACACGACAACTCACGTCACGTGACGGAAGCACCGCCCACTAGAAGAACGACCGGATGCGTCCCCTGACGTCTTACACCGTGTCACAAGTGTCTAGCTACGACGCCCCGGGCGTGAGACTCAGACACACACAGTAACCAGTACCACAGAACAAGGACTAGTTGGGGTCGCACCTGCCGGCGCCATCCGACGCCCCCAACCTCGTGTGCACACTCAAACCATACGCCCTAGGCCTGTCCTCTAGCTGGTAATTCCCCCTAAGCCCGGACTCGGCTGTACGTGGGCGCCCTACGGTAACCTGCCTACTCACCGTTTCTCTCGGGTCAGCCGCTCCACCACTCCCGGGTGGGTCAGCACACGCGTGACATAAGAAGGCTACGACTAGTGGACGTGTCACAGAATGTGGACACAGAAAATCACGCACGCACCCATTGCGAGTAACACGGAGTAACCGGTGGCACGACGCCACCAGACTCTAGATGGTCCACTCGTCCTACGAAACCCAACGGCCTTTGAGTCACAAGACTCGGGGTCAAGACCGTTGCACACGACAGCACTGAGCCATCAATCTGGCCTAATCCTTAGGTCCAAAACCACAATGTGATAACTCACGAGGCAGTTCACAACTGCCAAGACCCATAGCTCGAGGACGGAACTTAAGAAACCTCCAGCCCCATGCTAGGAGACTGGACTCACCGTCCAAGGCACACGCTTGGCCCACTCGGAAGCCACCTTCCAGAGAAGCCACGACTTGCGGGGAAACCTCATCGCACTCACACCGATACACTGTGACTCGATCTAGCAATAACACGGAAGCCCGGAACACCTGGGGTCACCCGGACCCACCAAGCCCATGGGCACGCTTATCGAGGTAATACGGTACCTCCAGACACCCTAGAAACACGGTAACGAAACCCACGGGGTGCCCGGGACACTCATGATGCCAAAGGTCGACCACTGGGTCACAACCGGGTCGACCGGAGGCCAACACAACACAAGCAGAACGCTAGAAGGTCACCCGGACCCTTAAACTCACGGGCACGCTAATCGAGGTAAACAGAACCTCCAGACACCCCAAAGCATGGTCACGGAACTCCACGGGGTATCCGGGACACACACGGCCCAAGGGGAGCACAAGACAACAGGACAGATCGCGCTAGGATCACCTAGCACGACAAGACGGAACGCGCTAGGCTCTCCTAGCGCGACCAGACAGGTCACGCTAGGGACCCCTAGTGCGACAAGGAAGATCGCGCTAGGGACCCCTAGCGCGACAACGCAGAACGCGCATGGACCCCATAGCGTGACGGGAACCGCCTTACTGTTCATGTTCTCCGATGAACGCGCCCCATCGGGGCGGCGCGACCCTCAAGAACGCGCTACTGGAGCCTAGCGCGTTCTCAGTCGACGCCCGAAAACGACGGAAATGACAGAAAAATCCATTCCACGCCCCATCCACCCCCCAGGTGAAGGGGAAACAAAAGGGGAAACCATCCCCAAGCCCCTAGGCATGCATCTAAACCCCTAGAACGGCCAAAAACACCGTAAAACGGGAGATCCGGCTCACACACCCAAAAACATGCATTTTCCCCAAATCGCCCCGTTTTGCCCGCTCGGCTCACCACGGCCTACAAAACTCACGGAAAATGAAGTACGTGGGTTGAGGGTCCATCTCCCTACCTCCACCGAAGAAACGATGTGCCGTGGACGCCGATCCACGAAGAAAACGCCGTTGAAGCCTTGCCGTTCCACGAACCCACGGCCGAGCTTCACCACGCCTCCACCACCTCGATCCTCATCCATCCTCGCCCGTGCCTCACCCGCGCCGTCCCCGCCTCGCCCACGCTCCACCCCGTCGGCTGTCGGAGAGAGAGGGAGAGAGGAGAGAGCGTGAGAAGAGAGAGGGAGAGAAGAGAGAAATGAGAGGGGAGAGAGAAAAGGGTTAAATATATAGGAAAATTCAGAAATTCTGGAAAATACCAAAAAATAGAAAATCACGTTTCCGTGATCCTCGGAACGCACCGATCGCAACGGTACCACTCGTGCCCTGGTGAACGGCCCGGTTCACCCGCTACGAGGTTCCGAAAGAATTACCGAAACACACACCGGGAATCGGAAAACACACGCGGAAAGGCCGCGGAACGCTTCTGGGCCTCTGAAACAACTCCGGATCGCACCAATCCGAACACGAAAGATGTCTGAAATAAAATTTCGGACACAACAGAGTCAGAAACTCCGAGAAACCAGATCCGGAACCCACGAACAAGGATCCAAAAAATCCAGGGCATCACACTGTGACGATCCAAGAATCCGGTTACCGGGATGGCCCGATGACCCGAGACTCGAACCGCCGCCCACGAGCTGGGAGGGCTCGAAAGGGCTAAAAAGGAGTGTGGAGGTATAAAGAAATAGGAAATAAGGCAGGACAATTCAACAATTAACAGAAATAAATGAACAACTACAACAGAGTCTAGTCCAACAGAAAGTACAGTCCAAAGCAGTAAAACGTAGCACATGCCAAGTGAACACTCGGCCCGGCAGGCACGATCCAACACATGACATGCCATCCGTTGACTCTTCGCACAGACCACCACCACCTCCAATCTCGAACCTCACGCCAACTCTGCCCTCTCAGGGGAGCACGGTGAAACCACATGACAAGATCTCCCTTCGGTCCTCACGTCACTCGACTCAGACTTACGGGGAATCCTCCCTTGCTGGCCGCAGACTGAGGATTAATATCCCACGCCAACGTCTCATCAGAGACCTCCACACACAGGCATCGACCACCGTCCTATCTCATCGAAATCTCCATCTCAATATGCCTGCCAATCCCGACTCCCGCTCTTATCACAGAGCCACGGGACATACAACCTCTTACAATCTACGACATACTTCTCCATAACACGATCTCATCCGCGAACGCAACCTCCAATGCAAGAATAGGGTACTCATGCGGCAACCTTGCCAGCACATTTCCCCAACTCTCCACCTGCCAGTGCCATGAACGACAAGATCTCAAGCAACGGCACGGCAACAACACATCTCACGCCACTGGAGACAGCGCACATCAAGGAACCAATCCTCCGCTGCTCTTCACTTCCTCAGAAATCCACCCGCAATAACCAACGCTACAATCCACGCACTCTGATCCACACGCACAACCACCACGACGACAACTCGGGATCCACCATCCCGACAACCATCTGCAACCCCACAGACTCCGATCCTCCGCACATCGGGAACCACAACACCAACCGTAAATCTCAAAAACACCGCCCAGCCGGCACTCGTCCTTCCGGAACAGCGCCAACACCCTTACACACCAGGGAACGGGCAACACTTCTCACAGGCAACCACCTTGCCAAAACACGGAACACGTCTCGCACGGACTTCATGGCACACCGAGGCCAACCAATCCGGACACGCAATGCAAGACGACGAACCTTAGCCAAACACGATTCTCTCCAACCAAGGAAAGAACTCAATACACTTCCGACCAACGGAAGGAAAACTCCACACTCGACCTGACCTCGACCCTCGCACATGCTGGGAACATCACCTTCCAGCACCAAGAAAATCATCACTCCCGTCGGGTCAGCTCCTCCAACATACTCAGCAAGTGTCACGTCGGACCATAATCACAACATCTCTCGATGCACCATCGCTGCAATTCCCCGAACGCAGCACCACAACAACACACCCGCCGGCAATCTCTGCCCAACGCAACACGACCAGGGCCACCACCCAAGGGAGAAAGCTCTCGACCTCGATCCGTAGACCCCACGCCAGCACGAAAGCCTTGAACAGCAACCACCCTCACCGCGCCGCACAGCGCACTCAAGCCCTCAGGCGAGAAACAAAGCGAAAAACATGCACGAAACCCTATGCCAACTGTCGACTGTACTGGACCTTACGGACTCTGATCACTACAATATCTCGAATTCCCATGTACGTCCACAACCACGCTCTAATACCAACTGTGACGACCCGAGAATCCGGTTACCGGGAAGGCCCGATGACCCGAGATTCGAACCGCCGCCCACGAGCCGGGAGGGCTCGGAAGGGCTAAAAAGGAGTGTAGAGGTACAAAGAAATAAGAAATAAGGCAGGACAATTCAATAATTAACAGAAATAAATGAACAACTACAACAGAGTCTAGTCCAACAGAAAGTACAGTCCAAAGCTGTAAAACGTACCACATGCCAAGTGAACACTCGGCCCGGCAAGCTGGAAACTAAGAACCTCCATGCAACACCCTCGAACCTCGAGGAAGAACCGCCGCACCTGAAATGCAGGGGTGAGCCTCCTGTCACTGGCCCAGTAGGGATCCCGCGGAACCCCAACTGAGAAACAACGGCGGCACTGAAAGCAGTAACTACGAAAGCCGGAAAGTAACTACGGTGGCCGGCAAAACCTCGGCTCTATAGCTACTCCTACTGTACCAGAAAACACGACCTAGTCACCCATCGGTGGACAACCAAGCTACACACCCGACCACCCGATTCCACGATCGGGGACCACCAGACACGAACTGCCCTAGCCACGCTACTAGGAAAACGCCACGATACCTCCGTAGCGGAGGCCTGCCCTCACAAAAAGGGTCCGAGCCAAAACCACACGGTCAGGGAACACGGTCACGACCTCACCGTCGTGAATACAACGCTGTCTGGAGAAAGGCCCTCGGTGACACTCACCAGAAACCCCAGACCTCGACTCTGGGAACACTCCCGAAACCACTCACCAAGTCACGTCTCACGGACGGAAACAGAACTCGGTGCACGACAACTCACGTTACGTGACAGAAGTACCACCCACTAGAAGAACGACCGGACGCGTCCCCTGACGTCTTACACCGCGTCACAAGTGTCTAGCTACGACGCCCCGAGCGTGAGACTCAGACACACACAGTAACCAGTACCACAGAACAAGGATTAGTTGGGGTCGCGCCTACCGGCGCCGTCCGATGCCCCCAACCTCGTGTGCACACTCAAACCATACGCCATAGGCCTGTCCTCTAGCTGGTAATTCCCCCAAAGCCCGGACTCGGCTGTACGTGGGGGCCCTACGGTAACCAGCCTACTCACCGTCTCTCTCGGGTCAGCCGCTCCACCACTCCCAGGTGGGTCAGCACACGCGTGCCGTAAGAAGGTTACGACTAGTGGACGTGTCACAGAACTTGGACACGGAAAACCACGCAAGCACTCATTGCGAGTAACACGGAGTAACAATTGGCACGACGCCACTAGACTCTAGATGGTCCACTAGACCTACAAAACCCAACGGCCTTTAAGTCACAAGACTTGGAGTCGAGACCGTTGCACATGACAGCACTAAGCCGTCAATCTGGCCTAATCCCTAGGTCCAAAACCACAACTCGATAACTCACGAGGCAGTTCACAATTGCCGAGACCCATCCCTCGGGGAGGGAAATTAAGAAACCTCCAGCCCCAGGCTGGGTGACTGGACTCGCCGTCCAAGGCCACACGCTTGGCCCACTCGGAAGCCACCTTCCAGAGAAGCAGCGACCTGCGGGGAAACCTCACTGCACTCACACCGATACACGGTGACTCGATCTAGAAAGAACACAAAAGCCCGAAACACCTGAGGTCACCCGGACCCGCCAAGACCACGGGCACGCTTATCGAGATAACACGGTACTTCCAGACACCCCAAAACACGGTAACGAAACCCACAGGGTGTCCGGGACACTCACGAGGCCAAAGATCGACCACTGGATCACAACCGGGTCGACCGGAGACCAACACAACACAATCGGAACGCTAGAAGGTCACCCAGACCCTTAAACTCACGGGGGACACTAATCGAAGTAAACGGTCCTCCGGACACCCAAAGACACGGTCACGGAACTCCACGGGGTGTCCGGTACACACACGGCCCAAGGGGAGCACGATCAGCCGTAGACCGCCAACCCCGGGCAGCTCGGCTGGTCACCTCCAAGAACGCGCTATATGTCCATAGCGCGTTCAAGCAGAACGCGCTAGGATCCTATAGCGCGACAGTAATGAACGCGCTATAGGTCCATGGCGCGACCAGACCAGGTCACGCTATGATCCTATAGCGCGATAATCCAGAACGCGCCATGACCCTATAGCGCGATAGGAACCGCCATACTGTTCATCTTCTCCGATGAACACGCCCTATCGGGGCGGCGCGACCCTCAAGAACGCGCTAGCCGAGACTAGCGCGTTCTCAGTCCGCACCCGAAAACGGTGGAAATCGAGGGAAAAACCATTCCACGCCCCTTCCACCCCCAGGTGAAGGGGAAACAAAAGGGGAAACCATCCCCAAGTCCCTAGACATGCATCTAAACCCCTAGAACGGCCAAAAATACCGTAAAACGGGAGATCCGTCTCACACACCAAAAAACATGCATTTTCCCCAAATCGCCCTGTTTAGCCCGCTCGGCTCGCCACGGCCTACAAAACTCGCGGGAAAAGAAGTACGCGAGTCGAGGGTCCATCTCCCTACCTCCACCGAAGATTCGACGCACCGTGGACGCCGATCCACGAAGAAAACATCGTTGAAGCCTCGCCGTCCCACGAACCCACGGCCGAGCTTCACCGCACCTCCTCCACCTCGATCCTCGCCCATCCTCTCCCGTGCCTTGCCCGCGCCGTCCCCACCTCGCCCATGCTCCACCCCATCGGCCGCCGGAGAGAGAGGGAGAGAGGAGAGAGCGTGAGAAGAGAGAGGGAGAGAAGAGAGAAATGAGAGGGGAGAGAGAGAAAAGGTGGTTAATATATAGGAAAATCCGGAAATTCTTGAAAATACCAGAAAATAGAAAATCACATTTCCGTGATCCTCGAAACGCACCGATCGCAATGGTACCACTCGCGCCCTCGTGAACGGCCCGGTTCACCTGCAACGAGGTTCCGAAGGAATTACCAAAACACACACCGGGAATCGAAAAACACACGCGGAAAAGCCATGGAACGCTTCCGGGCCTCCGAAATAACTCCGGATCGCGCCGATCCGAACACGAAAGATGTCCGAAACGAAATTTCGGACACGACGGAGTTGGACACTCCAAGAAAAAAGATCCGAGACCCACGAACAAGGATCCAAAAAATTCGGGACATTACACGTTTGCCGTCCGACCGTCTTGCCTTAGGCACCGATTTTCACAAGAGGGTAAGTCTAAATAACACAAGAATCACAGTGTGAACCTAGGGCCAACGTCTACTGGATTTTATTTAAGGTCTAGGTGATGCAAAGATACAAGGGAATTATGGTTTGAGGGCTAAGGAAGGGTGATGAAATCCCCACCTTATTTTGCTTATGGGTGTTGCCCTTAGAATATTTTAGAAATGATATGCAACAAACCAAATTCAAACAAGGGGTTCTATGCAAGTATGCATGGGCATGTGATTTAAGTAAAAGATTAGAAAAGAACTCACCTTGCCCCTCGCAATCTTCTAAAATGAAATTAACATAAACTGAACAATAAGGAAGGAAGAACTTCTATCTTACATGATGCATGACTTAAAGTATGAAAGTGTGGTTTCTACTCTTGCAATGAAAATTTTTATTGAAGTTCAAGTGATGATTTTTTTCTTTTTATTTAGTGAACCTATCTAACCACAAGATATGAAATGTAGAGAAATAAAATTAAAATGAAGGAGGAAAAGTTTGGATACTTACTTGAAAAGCGTTCCTCCATTCTTTTTTTTAAAATGAATGACAAAAAGACTAAGGAAATGGTGGAGACTTACCTCTGATTTTTTTTTAAATTTTCAAGTTGCTTTTTCTTTCTTTTTTTCCTGTAAAAATAAGAAAAGAAAACTTTATTAGTACACTATATACATAAGGAAAACAAAGTTCTTAAGTCAAAAATCACCATTCGTTCCCGGCAACGGCGCCAAAAATTGATAACGGAAAAGTTCGTCGTTTAAAACACGCATATCAATCTTAAAAAATTCCAACTCGCACTAGATGAAAGAGAGACGTAATATGGTGACGAGAAGGGTCGAATCCACAGGGAAGAAGAGATTTTTAAAGTTAAAAACCTTGTAACCTTTTAGAAAAACACTTGTGATTTTGTTTTGCTTAAAGAAAATAGTGAAATGAAGAATAAACCAAACACTTAATTAAAAACACCTATGATTATGCGCCTATGCTATAGAAATTAATTGCATGAAGTGAAAAAAAGAGATAGAAGAAGGGGGTAGAGATGGAATAAGATCAAGAACTAGATCAAGAGAACAACTTTCATTAACTTAAAAGAAAGAGTACATGAAATGTGAAACAAGTTTACACTAATGACACAATGAGATTACAATGAAGTGAAATAAAACTAAAGTAATAACAAAAAGAGGAGCCTAAGGTGTGAAGATGGTAGTAGCAATGGTGATGACGCCGTCATCTCCTCCTCGCCGAGCCTTGGAGAGAATCGCTCCGCCTTGAAAGAGATCACCGTGGAAAGAGGTGAATGAAGAAGTCGTCGCCGTCCACGTCACGAGCCTTGGAACGTCGCCCGTCTTGATGTGCACGCCGTCATGAAAGAGAAGTTGTGGAGGACAAACTTTGGAGAGAAATATAGAGAAAAATATGGAAGGATTTGTGTGGAGATGAAGAAAGAAGAAGATGAGAGAGTAAAACAGTGAGAAAATAAATATAACTCGTAAACGAAGAAGAATTGGAGGAAGTAATAGAAGAAGAAAATCTAGATCTACATAAGAGGAAAAATTTTGATGAAGAACTCGGAGAGAAAAGAAGAGTGGAAGAGCTTTAAAACGGAGGAAGAATAGAGTGTAGTACCTCGGATGAACAGTAAAATCACAGGATAGCGAGTTGACAAACGGAAAATAACTTCCAAACCAGAACGAAATATAGGATGATGTAGTAAAAGAAGTTGTAGAACACTTAAAAACAAAGAACTTTCATGAAGATAGTAAGAGAAGAAAATGACTAGAAGAGGGAGAAATAAGGAGAAGAACAGTGAGAAATATTGATTCGTAGATGAACAGGACGGTACAGCGAAAAACACGAAATACCTTGCAAAATAGGAGGAATTAGAAGATGATGCAGAAGAAGAAGTTGTAGAGGACGTAAAAAAAAGAACTTTTATGAAGACATCAAGAGGAGATAAGGGACGGAAGAGGGCGAACTCAGTGAACCAAAAGATGTGAGAGGGAGAGAAAAATGCCAAAAGAAGAATCCCCTTTCTCCTCCTTGTCATGGGCTATTTATAGGGAAAGTTGGGTAGATGAAGGGTAGAGATTGTATCAAAAAGAGATGGATGGCTGAGATTTAAGTGGAATATGATGCATGGGGAAGAGGAAAAGTAGGTGGGTACCCCCTTTCTTGGACTTTGGGCACCCCCTTTCCCAAGGCTCATCATGTCTCTCCTTTATTTCAAACTTTGAATTCAATTTTCCCTCCAACCGAAATATGTGTTTCTTTTCCTCAATTTCAAACTTTTAAAATTTCTTTTCCCTCCAATCAAAATATGTGCGTTTGATTTGGTCAAAGTAGTGGTGACAGTTTTGCCCTCGGCTTCTTTTGTAATTACCTTCGGTGTCCTACACACACATAATTACACTTTAGTCTATAAAAATTACCACAATGTGCACATAAATATCAAATACTCATGATTATGTAATGGAGAATTAATGCTCATGACCCTCAACTTTAATTTATTATTAAATAAGATAATCGAATTAATCAATTTGCGTGAAAGCTCTAATTTAAATGCGGAGTTGAGGTTAACTATGAAATATGCATAATTACCTAATTATATGCACATAAAATGGTGTACATGCAATGAATTATCATAACAAATGGACACTTATCAATATGTTATATGTTTTCCTTTGTTCTCAATTTTAGCATGGGATAGTGTATATGTGCTAGTTGGCATGAGATAGTGTATATGTTATATTGTGTTGCCCTTGTCCCACCCTTGTCCTGTATGAACCTTGTATCTATTCTTGTTAAAGGACATTGGAGATCTAATTCATGAAGCTGTAACAAAAGCAGAACCAAACATTAGGAGTATAATCCCAAAAAATCCATGTTTTCTCTGCATGTGGGAATAAAAGGCACTTCCTCTGCTCCTCCATTCTTGTGTCGAACCATGACTGGTGAGTCTTGCGACTCGCTATTGGAGTCTTTATGTTCCATGTAAACGCCTCTGTAGTCCTTCTCGATAACGTTGTTGTGTGGGTACTTGCAGAAGGATAAGCTACGATAGTTTCGTTCAAGGTTTCTGGAGAGAGAGAGAGAGAGAGAGAGAGAGAGAGAGAGAGAGAGAGAGAGAGAGAGAGAGAGAGATGTGACTGTGACTTCAATTGTTCGCTATAGCAGTAGTAACCTAAAATATTGCCAACCATAAGCTGATGCTGATATTACCTTTTGTACCTCAAACCTTTCTAATCACTTTTTAATATATGATACAGTCAAACTATGTCTGCTTTGTCCCTTGTCCATGCAAGGTATCCTGATTTTAAATATTTCTAGATCATGTCATATTTACTTCTTTGTGAGGCTATTTTTTAAGTGTCTATTGTCAGATTTTAAATGTCTTGTGACTTTTATTGGTCTATTTGATCTGAAAGACACCTCCAACATCATATTTTCAATCACTTATTCTGATCTGATTGCATCTTTGTACTTGCCTTCTTGTTCCCTTTGTGCCCCTTTTTGAATGCCAAGGGAGATGGACATTAAGACCAAATAAACCTCAATTGCTCAGAATGACCCATAAACCCAATAGATCAGCCCTCCTATTTTTTATATTAGAAAACTAAAGCAAACACGGGTTTGCTCAACTGTTCCAGCTTATGGGATCATATTTCATCAGCAATTCTACCTCTAGACTACGTTTCTGAATTTTGATCATTTCTAATCTGACTTCTTGCACCATTTTGAAGGTCTTTTGGTATGTTAAGATTTTTTGTTTTTGCTTGTGGAAAGTCTTCTAGCGTGCCAAAATTTCCTTGTTCTATCTTTTGCTGCACATTCTAGGATGGTAATCTAGCTACTTCGTACACGAGAATGGAAAGAAAATAATGGTGACATATCAACAGATCAGCATAGTTAAAAGGGCTAATGGTTGATTTGCAATATGCATATGGAGACTTTCCTTTCTTTTTTTTTTTTGGGGGGGGGGGGGGGCTCAGAATTGGATCCTCTCAGTCAGGTGACTGAGGGGATCCCTGCAGCTCCTGATGAAGAAGGGGTGGTGGTCCGCTATTCTCAAAGCAGCCCCCAAGCCAGCTTTGTAGCTGGGGCTAACAGAGGTTTTCTGCAAATACAGATGTACAACACTTTTCACTGGGGACCACAGGAGCCCCCTCAATCGGGGGACTGGGAGATGTACTCTTTTGGTGCTAGTAGGTATTTAGCCAAGCAAATCTGGATGAACACCATGTGTTGTTATGCTATGTTGTTTTCCTGTACAGATTGTTACCTATCATGCAGGCCTATTTTTTATTTTCGTTATTATTTTGATATCCCTTGACATCCGAGCATGACACATTTTGTATTGTCAGTGCCCACCTGCATATCTGAGTTATGTGTTGTTCATGACAGGTAGCTAAGATCATAGAAGTGGCTCCTATTCGGGTGTATCAGGTTGCCACATTTTATTCTATGTTCAATCGGTCAAAGGTTAGTTAGCATACAAGGTTCTTGTTCATCTTTAAATTGCATTATTGATGAAGAGAACACATTTGAATGCAACTAGTTTACAATGTCTCTGTGCTGTGAAGGTTGGTAAAGTATCACCTCTTGGTATGTGAAACAACTCCCTGCATGATATGTGGTTCACGAGAAATAAAAGAGGCATTACTTAAACATCTGGGTGTCAAGCGGAATGGTAAGCTGCTTCACACAAGTCGTGTTCATTGTTCTCTTTTTCTTCCTTTCTTTCTATTCTAACTTACATTCATTTCCTTTTGCTAATACACATGTAGTATATATCTGTATATCAGTTTGGGATGGGTGCAGTTGGTTACCTAGTGTAAACTAATTCCTTTATTTCTTCTTGGCAGAGGTGACTGCAGATAGCTTGTTTTCTTTTGGGGAAATGGAGTGCATGGTTTGTACCTAGGCATTTAATTGTTTGAGGATTTGACTGCAAAGAACGAACAAAGGGCACTTGCACAATGATATGTATGTGTATGTATGTATCAGTGGTCTTCTTGCTCTTTTACATTAGAGTGAGGGGAACTATATGTTTATGTGTATGTATGCAGTACGTATCTGTGCATGTGTTACTTGTTCTATTGGCAAATAGTTACTAATTGGAAAGTAAATTTGTGTAGGTGAGAAATGAATCTCTTGAAGTTATTAGTGGTGTTTCGAAGGCCATGTATGATCTATGTTGATATTGATGTGTTGAATGTGACTTTCTATTGATGTGTTGATTGTGATTTTTTATGTTAATGGTGATGTGTTCAATGTAAGATTCATGCAAGAAACATTATATGAATGTATGCAGGTGTAGTAATATGATTGCACAATAAGTATGTAAAAAAAATAAAAGAACAATATACCTACGTTTTTTTTAAAAATGAGACTAGTTCTTTCTTCTACGTTTTTAAGACAATGACGCTAATACTTTTTCATACGTTTTTTATAATACGTGACAAAAAAATAATACCTACGTTTAAGATTCGTAGGTATAGCCAATTATATATGTGTGTATATATATTTTTAACCTACACTTTTGTTGGACTATTCCTACGCTTTCAAAGCGTAGGTATAGGTCGATATCTACCTACGGTTTTTACTGGACTATTCCTATGCTTTGAAAGCATAGGGATAGATCAAACTATATCTACATTTCATAGAAACGTAAGTATAACCTATAGTCACGCGAGCAAGCGCCACACTTTGAAAGCATGGCAAGTTAACGTGGCTAAAGGTTTTACCTACTTTTTTTTGGACCTATACCTACGTTTTTTAAATGTAGGTAAAGGCCTATTTTCTTGTAGTGCGTTTTGGCATCTCGGAGTCCTGTTTACTCGTGGTTGAGGTGTGGTTCCTCGTTGTCTTCGTGATTCCTATCCGACTGTGTAGCCGTGTTTCTTGGTTGACCGAACGAGGGTCTACTTAGTAGCCTAGATCCTAGCGTGTGTGTCCCAGGAGAGGTGTTTTAAGACAGGTCATCGTGGCCCAACAGTTTGTGGCCCTAGTTTTGAGATTTCGCGTCAGCGTGAGTTGTGTTCGATACTCGAGGTATCCCGACAGTGTGCATGTTTTTAGCAGTTAGTGGCTTAGTGCGTTTCTTGTGGCAGTGCCGTTCTTTACTACTTTACTTCCTTACTGCTTTACCTGCTTTACTGTCTTTATATTTTATTACTTGCTACTCTGTTTATTTGTTTATTGTGGTGGGGATCCGCGGGACCCCTACTAAGCCAATGAGATGAGGCTCACCCCTTTCCTTTTCAGGTTGGCGTGCCTCCTCGTCGTTCGGAGGCCTTGAGCAGCTTTGGAGGTCCTAGCGTCGCCAGCTTGTGTTAGCCGGGATGTGTCCCGGAGGCTGTGTACCTTTCTTTTGTTGCACTGTACTTTTTGGACTTGTGTATATTTAGACTAGTAACTATATAAAATGTGTAAATCTGTTTATAGAAAGGAAATTTTAATTTCAACACTTTAATTCTTACATTTATTATAGATTTCTGTACACTCCCGTGACACCTTTTAACCCTTCCGAGTTTCCCAGCTCGTGAGTGGCGGCGTAGGATCTGAGTGATGTCGGGTCTGACCCGGTATCCGGATCTTGGGTCGTGACAAGAGGGGTGCCTGCCAAATCACGTAGAGGCGAAAAGTAGGAGAAGGGGGTGAAGGAGGAGTTGACCCCTTATACCTTTAGGGAGCATGGCGAGCATCTTAGTCGTCTCCATGGCTACCCCACCACCACAGAGTCACTTGTACAATAATATATACTTGCATAATTATAAAATGACTAAATAAATAAAATATTATATATAGGCTTTAAAAACTACTAAATAAATAAAATAAACAAAAAGTATAATAGTCTATAATTAGTTATTATTGTTTAATTACGATTATAATAAAAATATAATTATACATGCATAATTAATTATTATAGTGACAATTGTCCTAGAAATTAACACAATAAACTAAAATGGTAACATTACAAACGATGCCTTCACGTTGATCTTTGATGAAAGATTTTCTAAATACTCAGTATATTGTACATTATTTTACATTTTGTGGTTGAGAGCATGCAAATGATGCCCAACTTAATATTATGAAAATCTGACTACTAGATATCCTCCTGCTTAAGATCGGACCATTGGATTTAACTTAGATCAAGATCTAACTATTCAATCTTGCTAGTCCAAATCGAAATCCGACCATTTGATTTAGATTCGACCATTAGATGTAAGTTAAATTTAAATCAAAATCCGACAGTTAAATTTATTCTCGATCAAAAATTAAAATATTTTTAAATTTAAGTTTGATCGAGATTCGACTGTTAGATTTATTCCTGAAAAAAATATGACTGTTATTATATAAAAAAAATGATCGTTAGATTTAAGCTTGATCTCGAGATGTGATCATTGGATTTATTCCTGACGAAAATGTGATCAAGATCCGATCATAGACTTAATCTTGATTGAATTCTGACTGTTAGATAATATTTAAGTCATTTGTTAAAGATCTAACTGTTTGATTTGTTCTTGATCTATATATAAAATAGCAAGCAAGTATTCTTTGGACTTACATATTTTTACCTTGATCTTCAAGGAAATATTTTCTTAATAATTAGTATTATATTTTATTATATTTCTTGGTTGACAGTCTTATATTTCATTATATTTCTTAATTGACAGCATTGTGAAAGGATATCTAACTCATTAACCTTATATTATATGACCCACTCTTGCCCTGTAGTATAACGGAAGTGTGGGAGAGTAAGAAATTACGACCGGGCTCAACGAGGCGGCCATAATTTTTTGCAATAGATTTCCCTTGCTAATTCGTCGCTAGTAGGTCACCAAAATTTGCGACAAAACTATTCCAATGTTGACTCGTCACTATTTTTTTTAAATTTATTCACAGATTTAATATCGACTCTAATCCATCGCTAAAAATTAAAAGTCAATTTTGTGACATTTATTTCATGTCTAATCTGTCGCTAACTTAATTTTCTTAACTTGGCGATAAAAAACGTATCGTCTCTAATCGGTCGAAAATTAGCGATGAGAATCTATTTCATAGGTCGCTGATTTATTTATTTTTTGCGACGTAAACTATCCATCGCAACTCCGTCTCTATATACACATAATTTTTTTACACCCTAAATATTGCGACGGTTTATATTTTTGAGGTAAGTTCGTACCGCATTAACGATGAAAATTTTTGTCGCTAACAATGCATTTTATTATTATAGTGTATGTAAATACAAAAAAGTGTACGGGTATTATTATAAAAATCCCAGAAGTTAAGGAAATCCCTGTGCCAGTGGTAGTCTCAAATAGAGTGAGTGCGCTGGATGTTGTCTAGAGGAGACGTCTCTCCTGCCCATCTCACATATGGGAGATGACCATCACCCCCTGCACGGGAGATCCCCACGTGGCTACTGTAGAGGGGCAACAATAAAATCTGACGTAGAAATTGGTATATATTACGACAAATACTTTGTTTAAGTTATCGAGAGGAAGGAAAAATAATACGACGTCATATTGCATTTGTTAAGACAGCCTGCTTTGGAAGCCAAACCAATGGGATCAAGCGCCCGCCCTGTCCCGCGGCGGGTGCGAGGACAACTGGAGGCACGTGCGACGGCATCACTTCCCCCATAAGGTGAACGATGCAGCTTCCTGGTTACGGTCACCCGCCGTGACGGGGTTCCGGAAGACGAGAGCTCGATCCCGGACGAAGGGTACTGCGGTCATGCAGCCTCGTGCTAAAGGTGTTCGACGAAATACACCTGTTCGCACTCTTGAATACTTGCGGATGGTAAAGCGCTCGAGAGTGAAAGATACAAAAGGGGGCCTGGGAAGCTTCCTCTCTCACCATGAGCGCGTCCATCCAAAACCCTACTGCTCGTTAGAGAGTGATAAAACTCTACCGCTCTCTGCAACGTGAAACCGGAGCACGTTTCCTTCACGTTTCAATCACGGACGCCCATCTCGTGAACTGGAGAGTAAATTATTAACTTGTACCCTGAAGAGGGTGCGGTTTTCGAACGCAGAATTATGAACCCAGATTCATAAATAATGCCTAGTGTTGTTGGAAGCTTCCCCCGACGGAAGCTTCCGCTAGCTTAAGTGAAAGTTTGTGGGGGTGTACGTGCTTGGTTCCACGGAGAGCATTATCCAAATACTTGATCATTGGCGAGGCATAGATCCAAAGTAGAAGTATAATTGAACTCTATGAGACCCCAAGTGGAGATCCAGGAGAAACTTCCGGTGGATTTGAGAAGCTTCCCACTCTGAGGCATGGTATACCAAATTGAATGATGGGTTACAAATTAATTGGGGGGGGGGGGTACGTCTAGCTAGATAAGATTATGGAGGGTGCTTCCGTCCAAAAATGTGCTTTACCTTTTAACTGTTGAAACCATTTGACGTCTCGCCAGTCCCTTGCAGCCCGCGAAGGTGGCTGTTTTGCCTTAACAATGAGCGAGCGCTATGGTCTCGAGCATGTGAGGAACACGGGAACAAGAAAAAAAGAGGAACCGAAATGGGAGGGGTGGGGGTGACCGGACACGTGCATGCGGGTTAAAGTCACCAAAAGGTGGCAGGACCCCGGAAGGGGTGGGGGGAGGGCGGGCTGTCCATAACCAGGGTGGATGGCGCCGATGACTGTTATGTCATGTCCCTCGCACGTGGACGGAACAGAAGAAAGGGACCTCCCCGTGTGGCCCACAGCTTAGGATAGTCACGTGCGCACGAGTCCTACCACGTGCGGAGTCGGACCCCACGGCCTTAAAGCTTCTTAATTAATTTGCTCCGAGTCACTAGCATTTTTTATGGCATTAGCTTTGATTGAACTCACTTCATTAGAAAATCATATATACTTCATAGTTGTATAAGCACTAAATTGAATTCGACTTATCAAATATAAGGAGACTAACATCTTCTCTCTCTCTCTCTGTGGCCTGTAGCAATGCACTATCGGAGGTGAAAGAACCGAGAGGGAAGCCTTTGCAGGGGGGGGGGGGGGGGGGAGAGAGGGGGGAAAGGTAGAAAAGACAAGGGAAAGGTGAAAAAACAAAACAAGAATCTAATCCCACACTCTCCTTTTGTCTTTTGACTCGGGACAGGGTGTGAAGACGGGAGTCAAAACTCGTCGAGTGTTTCGACCCTTTCCTGCTTTTCCCCTACGCAGTGACGACCCCCCCCCTCCCAACTCAAGACCTTTTTAACCCCCACACCACCCCTCAACCCATCTTTTTGTTTTTACCCAACACAGCTGCCTTTCTCACGAGCACCAATTGTTTGTACGTGGGTTTCGTTAGACGCCATGATTAATGTTGTTGTGCGCAGATAGGTGATGGGTACATCTCAAAATCTTCTAAAATCCTAGTTCCTTTAAGTTCTCGTCTTGTACGTACATTTGTGCCACATATCACAGCTAAATAGTGTTCAAGTGTTCTTCATTATTTGTGGAGGGCGTCCATTGCATTCGATTAGGGGCCTTTGATAAATGAATAGGGCAAGATGGAACGGCTTATTCGCCGATTGCCTTCCAGTTCATGCCCTACTCACCGGAAAATATATTCTCCATCATTGATAACCTTCGGATTGAGAGGGGTCGAGCACAGTGGCTACGTTGTTATAGTTGAAGAACGTATTCGACTCGGAAGGGTCGAATACACTGTTCGCCCTAATGTAGACCGACAATTTATTTGGCCTTACCCTACCCCGTTATCAAAGGCCAAATAAAGAAACTGTATGCATTAATCTTAATCTTTTGGCCTACGCATGCATGGACTTCCCGTGGGTCCACTGATAAGGATCTCATCTCATATTGGGGAGATTTAGGGTTTAGAGTTTGGGTTCGACTTTGAAGAGAGATTTATTTATCTCACATTTAATTCACGAGAGATATAAATCCATGGTTTGTTAACTTTGAGAAAAAGAGATACACGTGGTCTCTCACATTCCCCGTGTAGACACGAATATCACTATGCTAAATTCTCCTTCGTAAAAAAAAGAGCATCTATTAACTGAACCTTCATTCACATCATTGAGGGAGGTAACATGTACTTGCTGAGGTGCACGAAAAGGAGGATCCGGATGTCTTGGTCGGGTATCCAGATACCATATCAAATATTTCTATTATTAGCAATTTTCATATTGCCATCGATAGTGAGTCTTTGATTGCGTTCATCAATTTCCTTATTTTTTGTGTTAGAATAGTTCAATATTAAATCAAATTTACCGCAAGTTTATAGCTATATATATTGTAAATTAATGACATAGTTTAGGATTTGGGAGTTCTATTAGAGACACATATATGTCTTCTCTTTCCTGCGCTCCAAATTGTGTTCTTCCCCTTTAGTTGTCACCTTCTGCGTTCTTTCTCTATGAATTATATCAATGTTGATCGCTAATTATATCCCGGAAATATTGATATCAAAGTTAATACTCTAACTTAATTAATAAGGCATTAGATGCCCGGCCTCCAATATATGATATCATCCAACTTAACCCTTCTGCCAATAGGATTAATAAACTCTTCTTAACTCGAGAAGCCAGTCAACCAAGTAGATGATCAGCTCCATCCACTTAATTTACATGTTACCTATACGACCAGACTTCAACGACAGTGGCCTGTTGGTCCTCCTGATCAAGTGAAACTAGCTATATGGCTATGTAGGACCTTTGCACGGCGAAATTTCCATGGAATCTTGTGCTCTTCACAATGCTTTAAGGCAATGTTTCAAAGGAAAGGAACCAGACGTTGCTGTGGACGGCCAAATTATTTGGTCGGGACCATGACTTTGGGCACCGCTTTTTTACGCACACAGTGAAGGCATCACACAGTTGCTTGGGTAGCACATGATATTGGCCTAGCCATCCACATCGATCACGTCCTCATATTGTGCTTAGAAGCTAGTAATTTATGAAGGAAAACGCTAACTACTCGGGAGGAACTCCTTTAAGGCACTCTTGACGTCCCAATCTAGCTACTCCATGGTGGAAAAAAGTACATCGAAGGGTACGTAGATCTTGATAGAGAAAGAAGTGTATTATATATCCATTTATGATTGATTCTTCCGTATTCACTAGAGAAAAGAAGAACACAAGTGAAGTGATATATAAAAGCATCTATTAATTATTTACATGCATGCAGTAATATATATATATATATATATATATATATATATATATCAGTCTGCTTCGGAAACACTACACAGCAACGTCGACGTACCAAAAAAAAAAAAGAAACCTTTGCCCAGGGTACACACTTGAGCTTCATAATATATGTTAGAAGACGATCGTAGTGCATGCCCCACCGGTTCAAGGAACACAAGACGCACAGGCCAACGCAAGTATTCCTGTCTACATCACAAGCTTGTGACATCATCCGATTTGAGGACCATCCATTAAGTGCTATAATTCTTGCATGGGCATGGTGCCAAACCACACCTACATGGACATGTAACAGGGTCTCATGAGACAAACGTCAACATTAACTTTCTTGCACCCAAAGTGACAGCCGTTCGCCGACTATATTTCCTAGCTAGCTACCCTCTGATGCTGACCTGCGAATCCACAACCTTCATTTAAAGGGTCTTCACCCTATCATCACATTGTGATTTTTTTCTTTTTTTTTTCTTTTGGCATACTGATTGATTGGGAGGCTAGTCTTTTGAATGTATGCATGGAGGGTTCCTGTTCTTAATTACTATAGAGTGTACTTAATTACTTGATGTGTTGGTTTCTCTTGTATCAGAACATATATATTTGGCCGAGTAATTGGAAGTTTAAAACTTTCACCACAAGAGAGTGAATTCTGTACTACCCAGTGGTCCTCCCTTTTGGCGTATAAGATGGCTCCAGCCTGGTTGCAAAATGCTTGCGAATGGCACGATCAACTCAGAGAGATGATCATGTGGTTGAGGAAGAATTAATGTCAGGTGCTGGTCCACGTACAACATTGTTCTCCGTACAAGAATGGAATCCCTAAAGGTTTTCTTCATGTTCACGACTGATCAGTCCATTTGTTTCCATCCGCAAATTCCGCATCTGCGTTAGCTAACAATTGATTGAGCGCGGTACGACCCAGAAGCCATGGTTTCTCACGTTCCTGTTAATTTTTTCATGATCAGTTCACCTGATAATTTGATGCTCCTCCTCCTTCTACACCAATCTAAAGGCGGATGAGCAGGCGTAGTCTGGTAAGAGACGAGAACGATAACAGGGTGCGTGGCCATATGAACCTGTTTGTGATTTGATCTCTGAACTGCCAAATGGAGCTTGGCCACCTGCTCATATTGGTCTAATTTTGCAGACTGTCAAAGCCTTGGTAAAAATTTGTTTACAGGGAGAAGACCAAGAGAAATCTGTTCAAGTTTCCCATTCGGTTGACTCCCAAGTGACCCAGGTGTACCTTCTTGCATCAAATATATATCGATCTTTCTTTAAAAGTTCTTGACAGACTTTACAGCAGCAATCTTAGAGGACTTTATCACAGACCCATTTTCTTCTTATTTAACTCAAGTACTCTCACCGTATATAATTACACTCACACACACATACAAATCAGACTTGATAAGGACGACAGATCTAGAATATTGATGATGAAGAAATTAAAATCCCTTTCCTCACCATGACAAAAATCTCAACTAGTGAAGGATAACAATCCCTACCCTCATTTCTGTGGTCATGTTTGTCTTTTCAAGTTTTGTACGTCTGCAGATATATATACATAGATGAGCCCCCACAGAAACTACTGTTGTAGCTTTCTCGGCACCATGGGAGGAGGTTATGAGAGGTGATCCTGGGATTGGTGTAGTATTTGTCCACTGCAAGAGGAAGATGTGAGATGGGGGGGGGGGGATGTGTGTCTGTGTAGTTACTGTCTTTTCTGGAGACCAGTGGCATCTTATGTATCTATGCATCTACCTATCTTTTCCATCCATCCAGCCCTATCTGCTGCCCCTTTTCCCTCGTCCCCGCCCCCACCACCTCCCCTCTCCATCTTTTTGTTTTTCCTCAATGAAGAAGGAAGCTTGGCTTTTCAGTACCCCTCCCCCGACATATCGCCCATCCATCACTAACATGTTGTGAGCTTCCTCCATCTTTTTCCTCCCCACTTAATTTGAGAGAACCCTAAACACCTCCCCCCCCCCCACCCCACCCATCCAAGAAATGAAAAATAGCTAGCCACCATAAAAACATATCCTTCCCATTGTCCGTTTTTACTTGTACGTGTACTCACTCGCAAGACTACAAGCACATATCAACGAAGAAACAAGTTCGAGACTTGTCGTTGGGGTGGTACTTGTATGTGCAATCCCTCCCCACATGCACCCCCGAAATCAAATAATTGAAACGAAGTATGCGTGCAATTAGATGGTATTCAAGTATATGGAGGTGCCGATGTGTTTGTTCCAAACTAAAAGATCTGGCATATATACATTGGGTAGTACCGGGAGGGAGGGCTTTGTAGACGATTATGTATGGGGCTCCTACGCGTCGCGTCAGGACGTACGTGCATTTAATACGCCAACAGTAGACCTGCTCCGGAGGGGTGGCATGGGTGTGGTAGACCGGGGAGCACACACGTTAGCCTAAACCTTTAGCCCCACTTTGATAGAGTGATATCCTGTTGAATCCACAAAATCGCAGTATTAAGATACAAGGGTCCAAGGTCATAATCACATGAACCACAACTCATTTAACTAATACGGGACTATTGCCCATGGACTATGCCCAAATTCCAACATTCCCCCTCACAATCAAGATGGGCCGTGGACATTAATTGGGTGGAGGTGGCAAGAGGAGTTGGGTCATTTGGCCTGCTCTGATACCATGTTGAATCCACAAAACCGCGGTGTTGAGATACAAGGGCCTAGGGTCATAAGCACATGAACCACAACTCATTTAACTAATACGGGACTATTGCCCAGAGACTATGCCCAAATTCCAACACTCCCCTTCACGGCCAAGATGGGCCGTGGACATTAATTGGGTGCAGGTGTCAATATATGGAGTTGGGTAATTTGGCCTGCTCTGATACCATGTTGAATCCACAAAATCGCGGTATTGAGATACAAGAGCCCAAGGTCATAAGCACATGAACCACAACTCATTCAACCAATGTGGGACTATTGCCCAGGGACTATGCCCAAATTTCAACATATCCCATGTTTATCCTAGAGATAAGTCACATTTTATCTATTTTTCAGTTTGATAGGCTAATAAAGTTAATCCGGTTACAATGAAGGATAACTCGATCTCATGTATCCTGGTTAAACTGACCCAGCAAAAATGGTGGAATAATTTATCGCCCCATTTAATGCGCTGTCTATCAAAATAAATGGGGCTAAACTCCGGGATAAGTTAACTCACGAGAGATATCTCTCCATTTGTCTATCCCTCTATCAAAGAGGGGCTTAGGGGTACTCTGCATAAATCCTGTAAAACTATTTCTTGGGTTTTAAAATAAAGATGGCTTGGCATGTGCAGCCGTTTAAGGAAGATGCTTGATCCGCTTATAAATTTATGTACATCATGAGGCTCCTCTTTTAAGCTTGATTCTCTCTAGTTAATTATCTCTCCAGCTGAAACATTTTAGTACTGATCTTTTGCTTAGCCTATATAGTTTGCTAAACAACAACATTTTGGCCATGAACCTGTTTGTGCTTTGATCTCTGAACTGCCAAATGGAGCTTGGCTACCTGTTCATATTGGTCTAATTTTGAAGACTGTCAAAGCCTTGGTAAAAATTTGTTTACAGGGAGAAAACCTAGAGAATTCTGTTCAAGTTTCCCTTTCGTCTGACTGCTATTCCCCCCAGTGACCCAGGTGTACCTTCTTGCATCAATGTGTGTGTGTGTGTGTGTATATATATATATATATATATATATATATATATATATATATATATATACAAATCAGACTTGATAAGGACGACAGATCTAGAATATTGATGATGAAGAAATTAAAATCCCTTTCCTCACCATGACAAAAATCTCAACTAGTGAAGGATAACAATCCCCGCCCTCATTTCTGTGGTCATGTTTGTCTTTTCAAGTTTTGTACGTCTGCAGATATATATATAGATGAACCCCCACATAAACTACTGTTGTGGCTTTCTCGGCACCATGGGAGGAGGTTATGAGAGCTGATCCTGGGATTGGTGTAGTATTTGTCCACTGCAAGAGGAAGGTGTGAGATGGGGTGTGTGTGTCTGTGTACTTACTGTCTTTTCTGGAGACCAGTGGCATCTTATGTATCCATGCATCTACCTATCTTTTCCATCCATCCAGCCCTATCTGCTGCCCCTTTTCCCTCGTCGATCCCCGTCCCCCACCACCTCCCCTCTCCATCTTTTTGTTTTTCCTCAATGAAGAAGGAAGCTTGGCTTTTCAGTACCCCTCCCCCGACATATCGCCCATCCATCACTAACATGTTGTGAGCTTCCTCCATCTTTTTCCTCCCCACTTAATTTGGGAGGAACCCTAAACACCTCCCCTCCCACCCCACCCCACCCATCCAAAAAATGAAAAATAGCTAGCCACCATAAAAAACATACCCTTCCCATTGTCCCTTTTTACTTGTACGTGTACTCACTCGCAAGACTACAAGCACATATCAACGAAGAAACAAGTTCGAGACTTGTCGTTGGGGTGGTACTTGTATGTGCAATCCCTCCCCACATGCACCCCCGAAATCAAATAATAATTGAAACGAAGTATGCGTGCAAATAGATGGTTTTCAAGTATATGGATCGAGGTGCCCATGTGTTTGTTCCAAACTAAATGATCTGGCATATATGCATTGGGTAGTACCGGGAGGGAGGGAGGGGCTTTGTAGGCGATCGAGTACGTGGGGTATTGTACCGGGCTCCTACGCGTCGCGCCAGGACGTACCCGCATTTAATACGCCAACAGTAGACCTGTTCCGGAGGGGTGGCATGGGTGTGGTAGACCGGGGAGCACGCACGTTAGCCTGAACCTCTACGGGTACTCTGCATAAATCCTGTGAAAACTATTTCTCGGGTTTTAAAATAAAGGTGGCTTGGCATGTGCGGGCCTTTAAGGAAGATGCTCCATCCGCTTATAAATTTATCCACATCATGAGGCTCCTCTTTTCTTAGCTTGATTCTCTCTGGTTAATTATCTCTCCAGCTGAAGCATTTTAGTAGTGATCTTTTGCTTAGCCCAGTTTGCTAAACAGCAAGCCCTCTTACTTGGGGGAACACATCTCATTAATTACTTGGGCTGTCTTTGAGGAATTAATTCTGAATGACTTGGAAGAACATTCTTCGTAGTTCTACATCATTGGCATGCACTTAACTATGGGATCAAATTATATATCCTAGTAATAATCTAATTAAGGATGGATAAAGACAAGCAAATTAAGATATATATATAATGTTTGATGCGGGATCGATGGAACCCACACACTGGAAAGCCTTCAGAGGAAAAATCCCTGCGAGGCTCTAACAAGCCAAGTTAACTCTCACATGGAGGTTTCTTTAACGATTGTGATTCCCATTGAGATCGTAAGTGGTAGGTTTATTTGCCTCAACCCCCCCCCCTCTCCTCCCCTCCCCTTACTAGTACTTGCAAGATGCGCGGTTAGGCAGGCATGGATCATTCTTGTCGGTCCAGCCTGTGCTAAACCTTTAACCTTTGATGGCGTTGGACCAGTTTGGGGTGTGGCCCTCCAACCCTTAACCTCACCTCCGAATCATTACCCCCACACCAAAACAACATAAAGAAGTAACTTCGCCCAAGTCATTAGCAGCAAAGGCACAACAAAAACAATGTGTAAAGCCATGGGTGAGAGACATGATCAGATGGTTAAGAACGGCCGGGGAAAAGAAGGAAAAGAAGAGATCTCGGATCAGGTTTTGGCTCAGGCTGGTATGATTAGATTCCGGATCGAATGGGGGCGTTTGGGTGGGATGATTGCCGTGGATCGACATTCCCCTCTGCAACGCTGCATGTGTTGAGAATCCTCTCTCTCTCTCTCTCTCTCTCTCTCTATCTCTCACTCGCATATCATCCACCCATTCCTTCCTCGATTAATAAACAAACCCCTGTGAACTCACAACATGTTGCCTACACTTGATTAATTAAATCAAGGTAAACGAGAGGCCTGGCCTCCCCTCCTGCTTTTTCTTGTTTTAATGGGGGGGCACACTCCCCTTTTGAACATGCTCAGATATAATGCCAAAAGTTCAGTTGCTTCCTAAGCTCAACAAGAAAAATAAGAGGAAGAAAATAAAATAAACGAGCATTAGGTTTGTTTTGTCATCTGCCCATATCTTATGGCCAATCACAAATCCCTTGTTTAACAACTAAACCTTACTTGGGGTGGATCCGGCCCTACTGTTCTTCTGGGAATAAGTATCTAGACAACATAGAGAATATACGGGCCACATATCACTTCTCCTGAGTCACCGGCTTAATTAACTGAAACAAACAAACAGGGTTCTCACATTAATGCAGCCCCTCCTAATCTAATTAATTACCTCTGAAGAAAGCTCCCCACAGTGTACGTACGTACCTATTTATTAATCGGTAAAAGTTCTGCATGATCTCACTTCTATTCAAAAAACCCTTTTTGGAGAGCTTTTTAAAACTATTCAGGGACTTTTTTCTTTCCAAACTGTTGTGAGGTATTTACCCCCAAATGACCCAAGATTTTACAAGCCTATAAATTGATAGTATACTCAGACTATGAACTAGGGTTTATTCTGGAGTAAGGTTTTTCATAAGAGATTTTGAGAGACCCAAAGAGGCAACTAATCTAATCTAATCTTGTGGGTCATTGGCACATTTTGTGGGCACCGGAGAGGAAGTAGAAACCCCAGAAAGGAAATTAATTGAAGAAAGTAGCAACCACCCCAAAAGCAGGAGAGATTTACAGAAAGCTAACCCCTTTTGGGGTGGGGGTGGGGGTGTGTCTTAAGTTAATCCGATAAGGGCTGTCATGAGGTGGAGGAATAATGGGGGATGCTCTCACACTGCACAGCACCACCCCCTTCCCCCAGTGGGTCCTTCCTCACCCTCTCCTTCCCCTTCCCCTTCCCCTTCCCCCCCTCCCCCCTTTTGCATCCAGCAGCCACCAAACAAGACACGCTCAGCGTCCTCTCCGGTGTCAGGTGTCCACTTCCACTCCACCCTCTTTTTCTCCCCCCCCCCCCCTCCCCTTCCCCAGCCGGGCCGGCGATAACGTCACTCCCCATCTGGCTTACCCCTTTCTCCACATTCTCTTCTCCAGGGTCTGGCCGGTATCCCCCCGCTCGGGCGTGGCAGCTGCGGCGTCCTCACGTTAGTGACCACACCCGCTTAGGAAACTTCGCGTTATGATGGCCGAGAAGAAAAAGATTTTTCTTTTCTTTTGTTTCTTTTTGGAGAGTACGTGAGCCAAGGTGTAGGCTAGCCGGTATTGTACATGGCCGGGCGACACTGGGTAGAACGAGAGAAGACAGATTGCTTATAGAAGAGTAAGCAGATTGTTGGATACAGTTTAGTGGAGAGAGAGAGGAGTATAGAAAGAAGGAGATCGGGATACAGAGAGAAGAGTACAAGAAAAAAAAAATAGGAAGAGAGGAGGTGTGGAGGGAGAAAGAGCTCACGTGTATTTGACGGTCAGGCCTGCATAAATGCATGCAAATTACTGATGAGGGTGATGAAATTATGACCGACTTTGTTTCCTTGTGGGGATGTCTTTTTTTCCTCTGTCCCAATGCCTCTTGTGGTGGGCTCAAGTTTCGAGTAATGTGATTGGGTCAGACACCCTCTCCTTCCTCTCTCATTCTCTCTCTAACTCATCTCCCTCACTTCACTCGACCTCTCTCTCTCTCTCTCTCTCTTTCTTGCTATCTATCCATCTCTGTCCTCGATCTCTCTATACTCACTTGACAGGAACTTATACTATTATTGTCATTTATGATTCTATTTACTATTTATATTAAGTGCCCCAGACCCTAACAAGAACACCACCCAAGTCCCCCCACCCCCCAGTAGCCCATCCATGAAAATCCCAAAGAAAGCTGCCCACCTAAAGCTGTGAGAAAGCTGCTTGCCCTCCCCCCTCCCCCCCTTCCCATGTATCTGCTGATCTCTCTTTCTCCCCCTCTTGTATGTATGTATGTCTGTGCGTGAGGGAAGAGTGAGAGACTGCTGCAGAGCGCGCTGCGGGCAGAGAAAAGGGTGCAGCTAGCGGGAGATTGAAACCTTGTCCTCCACCTCTCCGTCCACCTCCCCCACCCCACCCCCCCTCTCTCTCCTATTATAGCTGCATCTACACACTTGTTTACACACCCCCACCATCAGCTCTCATTTATTAAAGTTGGGAACAGCAATCAGGAGCGCCCCTCCAGTTCATCATCATACGGGAGAGGGGGAGAGCGAGGGAGACACAGATGCAACAGGAGCAGATGGGTAGAGCCGGGGGATACGTCCAGACATAGAGGAGTGGCGATTTGAATTGCCACCCCCCCTCCCCCACCCACTCCACGCCCCCCTCGCGGATTCAAAGGAAGAGAAGCCTGCAACAGCGCCATCATCTCCCCCATGTTCAGCTCCCCCTCGGCGTCCATGGCGCCTCCCCACCTCGGCAACACCGCCGGAACAACCAGCGCCAACAACGCCGCCAACGCCAGCATGTCCTCCTCCTCCCTCCCCATCCAGTCATTCGCCTGCCTGGACAATGCGAACAACAACGGCAGCGCCAACATCGGAAGCAACAAGCGGAAGCGGCGGCCGGCAGGCACCCCAGGTACTTGCACACCGAAACTCGGTCACCCTAGAATCGTACTTGATCAATATATTCGCCGTGTCCCCGGGAGCAGCTGCTGCCATGCTTCCTGCTGCTTGTTGGGTTTGCTCCAAAATCCGATCTTGTGTGTCAATTGGGCGTGAGGGGGGGATCAATTTTGACTGGTTAAGCCGATCACCCATGTTTTTGCCTGACGGTGACGGCGCCAGACCCGGACGCAGAGGTGGTGTCGCTGTCGCCGAAGACGCTGCTGGAGTCGGACCGGTACGTGTGCGAGATCTGCAACCAGGGGTTCCAGAGGGACCAGAACCTGCAGATGCACCGGCGGCGGCACAAGGTGCCGTGGAAGCTGCTGAAGCGGGAGACGCCGGAGGTGCGGAAGCGGGTGTTCGTGTGCCCGGAGCCCAGCTGCCTGCACCACGACCCGTGCCACGCCCTCGGCGACCTCGTCGGCATCAAGAAGCACTACCGGCGGAAGCACTCCAACCACAAGCAGTGGGTGTGCGACAAGTGCTCCAAGGGCTACGCCGTCCAGTCCGACTACAAGGCCCACCTTAAGACCTGCGGCACCCGCGGCCACTCCTGCGACTGCGGCCGCGTCTTCTCCAGGTCCGTCCGTCGACTTGGGTAGCTAGCTAGCTACTCCCCTCTTAATTCCTTCCTCCTCCCAATTCCTTCCCTCCTCCGTAATTAACCTATATTAATTGTTACTCTCCTTCGTATACAACAAATACCTAGCAGTACTAATACTATTAGTAGTGGCAGTAATAATAACGTTCTTCGTTGACGTCGAAGGTAGAAACCTTACGATTGCAATTGAATTCAGATATATAAAACCCACCAGCTGGTTCTTTGTTATCTTGTGATTTCGGAATCCTAACCAGCACAGAGACCCACCGGAATCTAATTCTGTCCATAAGATCACGTTCTTTCATTGATCTTCGTTTCTAATTCCTCACTCTCCGATTTGAGCAACTAAGCTAGAATAAAATAGTGGGCATTCATGATATGGATCTTCTATGATATATATTTTTCATTTAAATTCTGAACTTAATTAATTTAAAACATATTTAAAAGGTTACTCCCCCCCACTCTCTGTCTTCCCAGACAAATTTTTAAACATTTTCTTGTGGGTTCTGGGTTTTACGTCTTAATTGCCACTGTGAATGTGAGTTAATTTCATATATACATATATTTGCACATTCTCCAAATCGAAGTCGCAATTTCCGATAGCCGTGTTTGTTGGTTACCTCTGTGTTCGTTTTAATCCCCCTCCCGTTAAGTGCCCCCACCTTTGATCCCAACCCCCTTCACCTCTCTCTTGTTCATCTTCCCCAAAAATACTCTCCATTTTCCTTGAGCAACGGGCTCATCATTCTTTATTCCAACATTCCAATCTCCACTGTGCTCTCTTCCCACATCATCGCCCTTTTTTTAAGTGTCAAATGTAACAAAATCCTCGTTTCGATCACTTTTAAATTAAGAAAGCACTTCCTTTTTAATTAGCTTCTTCCACTGTTATCTCTCTCTCTCTCTCTCTCTCTTCGCTGACCTTAATTTGATGGCTACATTACGCATACACCTACAGGGTGGAGAGCTTCATAGAGCACCAAGACGCCTGCAATGCCAGCCGAGCTCGGGCGGAGTTGCAGGCATCACAGACCGCCTGCCTGTCGAGGACGGCCTCTAGCCCAAGCCCCTCCAGCGAGACCAAGTTCACAGCCGGGACGTGGCCCGCCCTGCGCATGCCGACCCCCGCTGCCACGGCCGTCTTCTTGCACCACCCCGACCAGAACCTTTCTCCGCCGTCGGACCACCACCACCACCTCCGCCCCCACGGGCTCGAGCTCCAGCTCCTCCCCGCCTCCAACGCCGTCTCCTCCGCCTCCCCCACGGCGCCGTCCCCCGAGTCGGACGATACCCACGACACCCAGCTGCACCTGTCTATCGGCTCCGGCGTCGGCGGGGGGAACGACAAGGGGGCCACCGCGGACGAGCCCCCGCTGGCGGCGGCCAGGCTCAAGGACGAGGCTAGGGAGCAGCTGCGGATAGCCATGGTGGAGAAGGCGATGGCAGACGAGGCCCGGCAGCAGGCGGTGCGGCAGATAGAGCTGGCGGAGCAGGAGTTCGCCAACGCCAAGCGGATCAGGCAGCAGGCGCAGGCGGAGCTCAACAAGGCCCACGTCCTGAGAGACCACGCCATCAAGCAGATCAACTCCACGCTCCTGCAGATCACCTGCCACTCCTGCAAGCAGCATTTCCGGGCCAAGGCCTCCATGACCTCCGACGAGCACTCTCTCGCCGTCAG